>CM021104.1:278565042-278983548 GCA_007115665.2 Sequoiadendron giganteum | reverse complement strand
ATAAGTCGGTGAAACCTTTTGATATCTTCAAAGAAATGACTTGTTATGGGAATCATGTTAGCTAAGGGACAAGGCATTCCCATGGTAGCATAGCTTTGCTCCATCCTACTTATATCAATTGGTTGACCAAAAATTCTTGGAGCATCCATCATTTCTTCCTCATTTGGGGTTATATAAAGGCGTGCTACATTTCTTACTAACTCTTCCTCCAATTATTCTCTATGGTGTTTAATTACTACCATGGCTAGCAAGGCCAAACTGTCTTGACCACTAGATTCTTCTGGTTCATCAACCTAGACCTTTTTACGCTCAGTTGGTTTAGAAGGGGGATATAAGAATAAATGTTTACTATCTTGACCATGCGAAATGGTCATTCCCCCTTCCCTACAATCAATCTTAGCAGTAACCGTGGCCAACCACGGTCTCCCAAGAATTATTGGATAACTATCTTTTGGTGTAAGCGACAGGATTACCTAGAAGTTGATTGGATATTCCCATCCATCAACTTTAATGAGGATTTTTTTAATGACGCCCTTTGGGATGGCTATAGATTGATTTTCCATTTGTAAGACTGTGGTTGTAGGACGTAAATCGGTTAGTCCTAACTCTTCCATCACATCCATAGTCATTATGTTAATAGCTGCTCCAAGATCCACTAATGTGTTTGGTATTGCTACCTCATTAATTGTAACAGTTATAAGTGGACTCCTAGGATCATCGTATTTTGAAGCAATAGTCTTTCCAGAGAAAAAATCAGCTAAATAACCATCAATATGAATAGTATTTATCTTTTTTGGCTTCCTACTTGGCATTTTAATACATAGTTGTTTAATTAACTGGTTTAACTTAGGAATTTCCTTTATTTCCTGCAATAGAGGAACCTCAATTTTTAGTTGCTTAATCTCCTGAATTAACACAGTTTCAGAAGCCATAGGCACTTCTGGGGTATCTGCTGGAGTCATTGACTTTAAACATTCTGGGTATGGTGTCATTGTTTTCTTTTTTGGAATAGAATCCTCCCTATGTTGACTCAAGGACTGACCTTCCTCCCCCTGAGACAAGTCAGTAGCTCCTGCTGATGAAAAAGGCTCTTTGTCTTTGGTGGTGGTATCCTGGTTAGGCGACTTATCTTTTAGTGGACTTTTAGGCTTAGTTTCCTCTACTATTTCTTCAATAGTTGGGGCCTGAAGAGTTCTACCAAAGCGCAACTATACATTTCCGTAATGTATTGCATTCAGTCCTATAACATTTTCATGTTTGGTAGAGTAGACTGGTGTATTTTGGCGATTATTCTTAGGATTGGGGAGTGGTTGTGCTAGAAGCTGAGGTTGGTTCACCTGCTCATTCTGAGGAAGGTTTTGAGCTGGAGGTAACAAATTTTGTTGTTGATTCCTCGTAGGTCCAGTATAAAATTGAGTTTGTCCCTGATTCCATTGAGGGGAAGCATGTTGTTGGTACCATTGTTGTTGTGGTTGGTTCAACCACTGCTGATTTCCCCATTCGGGGGACCCCCAATAAGGAGTTCTCCAGTTAGGTTGCGCTAGAGGTGACTAATTCCAAGATGGAGTCCATTGATTATGAACCCAGTTATTTTGTGGTCTCCATGCAGGATTGGGATTTTTTCCATAAGAGAAGTTACCTCCTTGATGTTGGTTTAACGCATTTATCTCTTCTTCAACCTGAATAGTTTTTTTCTTGGTATTCTTAATATTAGAGAGAAGCTCACACTATTTTGTAGGATGTTTTTGCTCATAGAGTTGACAAACATTGAATTTATCTAAAGGACACTCTCGCAACAGGTGTTTGTTTCTGCACCTGGGACAATAGATTGACAAGGTCTCTGGGTTGTGAGTTTTAGCTTGTATGCCATCTAAAGTAGTGTTTAACTGAATGAGAATGTCGGTTTTCATATTTTCTATTTCTTCACGGAGCTTACCTATCTTATTAGATCCTTTAAAAAGATTAGTTTTATGGATTCCTCCCCGAGTATGGGAGAAATTCTGACATAACTCACATATTTCCTCAAGGGTCAGTTGAGATATGTCACACTTCACCATTAGATCGAGACTTCTTCTAGCGCCATCGTCAAGTCCTTTAAGAAAAATTGTTTTCAAAATATCAATGCTAATGGGCTCTTCTCCACATATTTTAGAGAGGAAAAGGAACCTATTGAGATAATCCTATAAACTCTCATCCTCATTTTATCTCAGTTTAAATAGATCTTCCTTTTGGTCACTTACCCTATAGTAACTTTGGTATTTTAGCAAGAAAACATTCTCCATTTCCCCCCAAGATGTTATACTACTAGAACCCAATCCCATAAACTAGTGCATTGTTGAATCCTTCAAAGTAGAAGGAAAAATATTTAGCTTCTGGTTATCATTTTTATAGTCATAAGTTTTACATAGGACCTTAAATTCAAAGAGAAATTTGTCTGGGTCTTTCAAGGACAAGCCATGAAAGGTTGGAAGGAAAGCTAGGGAAATGTTCTTCATCATAGTATCATCATCTGCATCCAAAGTAATAGGATAAGTAAATGTTCTAGGAGGGCTCCGAGGTTCATTGTGGTTAGGTTCAGCCCTACAATCTCCCATGATGTTCAAAGAAGTTTGTTCTTCAAAGCCAATGTCTTCTATAATGGGTTGTTGTGCTAGTTGATTTCCAGGAAAATAGTGGAAAGCCTCTAGTGGAATAGGCTCAAATAATCCTTCAAAAGTATTGTCATTTGAGCCTTGGGCCTCCCTAGGGATGATTGGAACATATTTTGGGGGAGTCTTTGGTATAAATCATCTGTGAGGGCCTCTTTTCTTGACCATGCAGAAGAGGAAGCCAACGGAATAATTTTTGGTATAAAATGAGGTATCAAATCCATCTCCTAGTAACACTTAAGCACAAAGGCTATTTTAGTCCCCGGAAATGGTGCCAAAAAGTGATGGGATGTCATTAGGTGCCATTACTTTAGAATATAAAATTTCAATAAGTCGATCGGGCAGTGTCCAAGGCAGTTTGCAAAAGAAGATAATTTAGATAACTCATCTTATATTTTTTCTTTTTCTTTGAACTACTAAAATCAATTTTAGTCTAAGGCCATTTAACTTTTTATTCTGGAAAACAATTTATTCTAGGAAAACTAGAAATACTAAACTAGAAAGCATAAGATAACTAATTTAGAAAGCATCATAACTAAACTAGAAAGCATAGAGATAAGCAATGAATAACTGATAAACTACGGAAGTGGAAAAATAAGTAAGCAAACTATAAAACATTTTCTTAAACAGTAAAATATTCTAACAGCTACAATGAATAACTCATACTAATTAAAAACAAGAGTGCTCTGGAACTTCATACTCAACAACTGGTAGACTTTAGTGAGTTTCTATTGAACAGTTATCTATGTAACAAATAAAATAACATAATAGTAAGTACTTATCTATTTAAATTAACTTCCCTCGAGTGGCCAGCTCGTGGGTTAACACTTCGTTCTCAAATCACATAAACTACAGGTTTTGGATTCCTTCCATTAAAAACCGTTATCATCCATAGTTCATCAACTTAGTAATTGACAGAAGACAGTTCTTTCATTCATCAGTATTCAAAGATCATGTAAACAACATAACATTACTATTCAGTCTTATTCATCCATTTTGGAATTACATTCTTATAGAAAAAATTATAACTAAATCCTAGATTCTAGATGGCGTGGATAGCCATTGAAAAATTCTTTTAACAACTTTAACTAAATTCCATGTCTTTAAAACTCATAAACATAAAGAAGGCTCGAGATGAGCCATGAAGTTTTTGGTAACATAAATTAAATAAACAGTAATTAAATCTTCGATTCATCGGCCTGAGATTCAGGAGGAGGTTCACAACATCTATTTTCAACCATGTTTAAGGCACATGTTGGCTCAACATTTTGTAACAGCTACTACATGACTGATTATTCCCTACAAAAACACTCAAGTCAACCCATCAAACCTGTATTAGAAAATTTCCTCAATTGATCATAAGAAATAAAGTTTGCATAATTTTCCTTAAAGATAAGCAATTATTTCTCCTAAAGTTTAATAAATTGGCATAGAATTAGGATTGAGCTTGTAAGAATAAGCTTTTCTGATTTCAATATGATGAGGTTATTTTTACCTCATCAGCACCTTCACAACAGTACCACAAAGTCCATTGCAAAGGGAGATCATAACTACAAGAACTAAGGAGCGAAAGCATCCAAGTCCACTACCGTTCAATGTACTAGAATAGTTAAAAAAAGAATCCTGTATCATATCCCTGTGGGAAATATTAGCCATTCCAGAGTAGAAGAAATTGCTACAGAGGGCTCTCCAAGAAGATTCGATCACAGAAAAAGAGGAGCAATCGCTTAAAGAGGAGACTATAGATCAATCACCTCTGACAAAATACCTCATGAATATTGCAGAGGAAGCCTCTACTAAGGGTCAAGAGGAAGAGTCCACAGTCAAAGTTGGTGAAGGAAAACCAAAACCTAAGCCGTTCTTGCTAACCCTTATCATGGGTAAGAAATTACTGCATAATTCCAAGATTGACTCTGGTGCCAGCACCACAGTCATGCCCAAGCAAATAGCTGAGGCCCAAGGATTGAGCTATGAACCTTTGAATAAAGGGGTTATACAATTAGGTGGGAATATGGTTAATACAATGGAGATCATTAAGGACCTTCCATTAACTCTGTTTGCCTACCCGAATATCACAGTCAATCAGGATACCGTGATCATTGATATTCCTCCAATATTCGGTTTGTGCTTGTCTAGGGAATTCACTTCCAAACTAGGTGGATATCTTTCCTTAGATTGGTCACACCTAATTATAAGGACTAAGCATAGAGCCAAAATGAAGCTAGTGTCTGAACCCTTGCATTCAAAACATGTTGCAGATGAGTCTAAGATGAGCTTTGAGCTTGCTCACACCTCCATTACCAAAGAATAAATGTATTGCATTGAGTTTCTAGAATATGAGGAAATCACCAGAGATTAGACCAATCAAGAAGAAGTTCTCTTGAGTGAGTTCATTGATAAGGATCCTTTTGGAAATTATCATGCCACTGGACTAGGGACTTATGTCATTTATGACGAAGACCAAGCCATTCCAAAAGTAACACAAGAACCCAAAGGTGCTTCAGCCATAGAGCTATGGTCACTGCACTTTGATGGTGCTAAATGCAAGGTCAATGCAAAAGCAGGGATGTGCCCAACTTCCCCAAGTGACAAGAAGATAGTCAGATCTTTCTGATTCTAGTTTTCCTATTCAAATAATAAAGCAGAATACGAAGGCCTCGTGCTAGGTCTAAACCTAGCGGAACCAATGGAAATCAGGCACATAAAGGTGTTCATAGCTTTCGAGCTAATCATCAAACAAGTTTGAAATATCGATATTGCAAAGAATGTATGTATGAGATCCTACAAACACAGGTTTTGGGACCTAATTAAGAGCCTTAAGGTTTTTAATATTCATTTTTTCCTCAAGAATAGAATGTTGATGCAAATCACATGGCCGAAATTAGACCCCAATTCAAACTAGCACCTGACCCAATGCATAACCGATGCTTTGTATGAATGATAGCCCAATTGGTGATTCCAGATGATGGTCAGAGCTAGAAATAATTTGACAGTGATGAACACATCACCACGTTTGATTCGTAGTTAGAATTTTTTTTGGACCAACTCCAATCAAGGGTCGCTGAAATCGACGACACACAAAACATTCAGCAAGGATCCCATAATCTTCCGAAAAGCTTGGTCACTCTCGAAAATACTTTTGATTCTGACAATTTAGGAAAAAAAAAGAGAAAGCTTATAGAAAATGTAGGCGAGTATGCGAATTTTCAGATCAAGGATGGGAGAAAGTTCAAAATCAGAAAGAACGTCCAACATCAAGGTAAAGAAAGGCTCGTCTACCTTTTAAAGGAAAATAATGAGGGAATAGTGGCTTGGCCATATGATAACCTTAGAGGATATGATCTTGGAATCATCCAACCTGCAATAGAGCTGATAAGGGAGGCCGAATCATCTTGTCAAAAATAGATGCCAATGATTCCCAAGGTTAAAGCATTGATGGTGCAAAGGTCCACAAATCTAGCTCAATCACAGACTATTTTCTCAGTCGAGCCTAACACATGGGTGTTTAGCCTAATCTCGGTATAAAATAAGAACAAAGATGTTTGCCTATGTATCAATTTTTGTAACCTAAACCAAGCATTACTAAGAAATCATTACCCACTACCCTCCAAGGGATTAATTGTGCACAATGTAGTAGGTTTAGGTGTGCCTTCTCTGTTAGATGGCTTTTTGGACCAAGGCCTGGATGGTAAGGGCCTAATACTAAAATTCAATAAGAAGACAAAAAGACCTGCTCGACATGAGAGATTCGATAGCCTAAGGAAAATTCTGTTCATGGTAATTTAGTATAGGTTGTATGAGGTAATTAAATCCGAAAGCAGAAGAAGAAAAACCACAAGGATTCGTGTTGGGGGAATCCACCTTAGGATTTCCATAGAGCTCAATTGAAAAAATCTACCATGTAAATATGTAATTATTGTGAATTTTTCCCTTTGTGTTCTTTTATTTGTTTAGTTGGTATTCCTAAAAAAGTGACACAACATAGACTTGCAATATGATACAGAGAATAACACTTATGTCAAGAAAGGACAAGAAAATACGCAACAAAGCAAAAAAAAATTTAAAGCCATGTCTTCATTATATTTATATGCTTTGACAATTATAGTTTCAAAATGGCTCAAAGGCCACACTTTTGAGAAGTATATACTTATATATATTTGAAGCCTTTTTCAAGCTATATACAAAAAGAGCCAACAAATTTTAGTCTTGAAAGCATGAAAGGAGTGAAAAGCTTCAGTTGTGAGAACAAGTAGTAGTAGCAACAACATCTGGAACCATGTCATCTTCAGCAACAATAGGATCAATGGCACCATCCAAAGAAGCAATAACAGGTGATAGAGGGAACGCCAAGTTCTTGAAATCAATGCACCAGTCGATGTCATAGAAAGGCACCATGTTGTATATCCAGAACAAGAAGTAGCAAGCACGGGTAAAATTTTGGCGATGGACTTCTCACAAGTGGAGTTGAAAACCACTCAGAAACAACAACCACGGGATGACCACGTCTTCTTCAATTAACCTGTGAAGGTCACTCACAGTCGGGATTCCTCCGCCAAATGTAGCATTTTCCACCACCTCCCCAAGGCCGTTCAGATACTTCTTCGGGAATATTTCTATCACTAGACAAATGATGAGTGTCTTGGGGAGACTTTAATGTCAAGCATCAATGCCACAAAATGAGAGCACACATTAGTATTTACTCTATACTTGTCCTCATATTTGAGACATTCATGACCCATGACCCATTTCATAGCTACAATGGCCAACAAATTCTTATTCTTCATCATCCTCTTCAAGCGTCTAGTTGAAATCTTGCCCAAGAAAGCCATTTGAGGTTTATGGGAGGTCAACCTAATTAGGTTATCCATGGCTTCAGATGCTATATGACTATCTAGCAACAACCTATGCAAGACATCTAAGTTTGAACTCTATGCTAATACTATGCTGACTGCAAATACCAAATGCTAAGCCAATCACCTAGTGCTAATTCTGCTAAAAATTGCTAGGTTAATTTCCCTACTACCTAGGCCCCTATTTATAGACGTAGCAAGGGATAAGCATGGTAATTTTCACACCATAAGCATTAGGTTAACTAGGTACCACCTTGAACATTGTACCAAGGCTCGCTCTAGGCTCTCGCCTAGTTGCGACTATAGGTACAAGTTGCTACATACAAAATTAAGGCAAGCTAATTTATTAGCACAAGCTGGCTAGCAATATCCGGCGGTAGTCCATTCGGTTGAACACTAAGGTGTCATCCTACAGGTGTTCCTCAAACTCCAAGAAAGGATATGTATCTATCTGATTCTTATCACATACTTTGGCATAATCATTATGTTCGGGGTATGAATTACCAAGGCATACAATGCCTAGCTTGCTTTCAAATCGTCAGCTCAATTTCCAACAAAAATCATGCTATGGGTTGCAAGTACCTAGGGTCATTATGAATCCTTGTTATTTCAAAATGGCAAGTACTTCGCTTTGCACAAGACAAAAGGTTGGCAATACATGCTGAAATTAATGCAAAAAAGCAACCGTCATCTACCACTCGAAGGAGGATAGAAAAGCTAAGTATTACATGTCATTGTTTTAAAGAAAAGAAGAATTTTGAATATAGGAATTATGTAGAGAATTTTTGAAGTGCAGAATTGCTAAGAGACGTGTAGAAAAACTCATAAGTTCAAGGAAAAATGGAATCCACTGCCCCTGCAGTAGCCCAGAACCCACAGATGAATGAGCTAGGTGAAATATCTCAAAGCTTGGCCAATGCGATACTCACAGCACCTATGGTCAACATTTTTGAGGAGAAGGAATCTTACGCTACACCTAGGATCCCAGATAAGCCAGAGTGGTTTCACACGTGGACAACCAAGAAGGGTTCGCTTAGAGATGAAAATTTGGTAAAGGGAGAGTGGGATAACATCTATGACCCCATCCTCAAGATGAAACCTAAGGACCTAAGGGAAGCTACTTTTTCTAGAATGAAGAAAGCCTTCAAAAATCAACTACCATACAAGCAATGACTCTGTAGACTCCCACAATATATGGTCCCCTATATGCACCACTGTCTAGAAATAGTTCATGAAAGTATTCAGTGTTTCAATTCGGCTATTGACGCCATTGAGGGAAGAAGGTTGAGGGTCATTCTAACTATGGATTCTCTTAGGGACATGTTGTGTATTCTTGAGAACAACACCAGAGATTGCTGATGGAGCCCTTCAACCAGAAAAAGGGTTTAGAATTCTGGAAGGGTAGAAGGAATTCCCTCGACTTTTATAATGCAGAGACCAGAAGGCCCCAGGATTGCAAGCAGCCATTTAAAAAATTGGTTCATCATGTTGACTTCGTCCATGAGGACTTACAAGATGCCTTCTCCATTATGGCTTTTGTGTTCGACTTAGACAACGACATGATTGTGTTTGAATCTTAGTTGGGCCTGGGTTTTCAACTAAGAAGGCAAAAGGAACCTTTCTGGTATGATTTCGCAAAAATGATTATCAAATATATGCAGAAGCATATTGGTGAGTTTGAAAATGTTGGTAGGTTCATATACTCTTCTCTTCTGGCCTATATGTTTCTTCACCAGAATCCCAATTTCTTTAGGGAAAAACTAGTTTTGTCAATATTTAATGATAAGAAGCATCAGAGGCCAGTTTCGGTATGGAATCCCATCCTCACTTCTACCCACGATTATTATGCATTTTCGGAGAAATTTTTTATTCTTATTTTGCGTGATTTGGGTGAGGATAATGACCATTATCGCCTGGTAGGCGATCAAACCTACTAGATGCAATCCATGTTCCCTAAGTGTGACTAGTTCCTTGAGGAATAATTCACATGCGTCCGAGTGCATGGCTTTTGAGAAGAGCCAATCTGAGTCCCCGCATTCCCCACTGATTGAGTATTAGCCCTTGAAGTATTTTGATAGATGGCTATTATGGACTGGAACTTTTTCTCCGACCCAAAGAAAAAGAAAATAGGTTTTTCTGAATAACCTATGAGCTACAGAACAATAGTCATGGTGAAGAAGAAATCGGTGGAGCTGTTGGAGGCAAATCTAGAACACCTTGAGCTAGTTTTCATTTGTGATAGGTGGGACTACAACCCCAAGGATGATTTGGGTGACACATTTATTAAGGTAAAATATAACCCTCGGCCTTACTAGGAAGCACGACGAAATCCTCTGGATGACATTAGTAGATTTTGGGTGGACTTAGTGCTCATGCCAAGGGATAATCGGAGGTTGTCATGGCTCAGTTTCTATCTCCCTAAGGGGAAGGTAGATGAAAATTGCCACATATCCACTACCCTCTGAAATAGCTTAACGAGGGAATAGGGTTGAAAGCCAAAAAAGATTAATTATTTCTAGATTTACCACTAGGAGATTAGGAACGACGTCGCCCCTTTCCAACATTCATCAATTTTCAACATCGATGATCAATTCGATACCCTCTAGAATGGGGAACATCCAAATTTCGATGCAAGTGATGCAAAGGAGCCCAACCCTGAGGATGCCCTACCACAATCTAACAAGGGGAAGCAAAAGCAAAATACAACAGCATAGCCTAACATAACTATTAAGAGTGTCTGGAGGAATATTTCACGATCAAATTCCTTGCAATCTCGAGCTTGGGGCGCAAGAATGCCTAGAGGAACACAACAATCAAAAAAAGTAGTGGATGCAGAGAACCCTCCACCAATTGAAAGACAACACACTGAAGTTGCTTTAGGAGGGGATTTGCAAGAAGTTATTGTTGGCCAAGAATCAAAGTCGGTATCCGCCACTCAGGTATCTTTCTCTCCCTCTCTTCTCGGCTAACGGTCTCTTGTTTCTCCCATAATCCCTATGGCACCCATCGCTCCAAATGTGAGTCTATCTTTCTCTATCCCCTCTACAATGTTTGCAGGAGGTTTCTCCCAGTTTTCTCATATCAGAGAGATGGCTTTCACTTCCCCTTGAGTTGCCTCATCTTTGGTCGGAGCCCCATCGGCTGCCCCATCTGTCTCCTCATCCATGCCTTTTCCTACCGTCCCCTTGATATCTGAGGTTGCTACCCATTTTTCCTCCTCTGATTCAATTCTGACTCAACCTTTGCAGTATTCGGAGCCCCACACATCTCAATTACCACCATAATTCCCCAAGAGTCCCTCCATTCCTTCGTCACCTAGGATTTGGAGTATTCCTCCTTTCTCTCCACTCGTGGTTGCCCTTCCAAAGAAGAAAAAATCTGAGGTCACCTACCTCTCATTCCCTTTTGTTTTCCCTCCCGGTGCACCCTTTGCAGGAGAACGCATTAGATCACTAGCTCAATTCTTGTCATAGAGCGATACAACAAAGCAAGCTCAAGCTCTCCGACTCCAGAAGGAAAAGCAAAAGGATGCTAGGAAGCCAACGAAGCCTAGAGTCCAGACAATTTATAATAAGTCTCAAAAATCATTGTATTTCACGACCATGCATCCCAATGTTACCAAAATATAGGGAGAAATGCAACCCAATGACTATGACATCCATGCCATCGGACTGGACTTGCGTGTTGCCTGACCATAGGATAAAGTCGAGCTAATGGAGGAGACGCAACGGGTGGTGACCAATGACTTTCTCAAGTTTGGTCACAAATTGAAGAAGGTGGAGGACGAGCTCAAGGCCATTAAAGGAAGAATTGAGGTTCTATTGGAAAAATAAAAAGTACAAGAGGCAGAAACGGTGTGCTTTGCACTAAATGCGTAGGTAGAGAAGGCTAGCCTACAAAGAGAGCTCGAGAGATTCCAATCTCAAGAGTTAGACCAAATGGTTGAGTTGCAATGAAAGAACCAAGAATTTTTAGAAAGGTTGGCCCAGTTAGAAGGGGAGGTTCAACACAAAAATGAAGAATTGCAGCAACTGCATGCTCAGCTAGAGCAAGTAGTACAAGAAAAGGAGGCAAACCAAGTGAGTGCATAGGCTAAATTTCAAGAAGACATCTAGAAGATCAAGCTTTCCCTAGAGGAAGAGTTTGCAACCTGAAACCAGGCTGAGGAGAAGTGGTTTGCCACACAAAGAGACCTGTAGGAGAAACTCTCCTCTATTGTGGAACAAATTGCAGGGCTAACATAGGAGATTGGGATGAGGGATGCAGAGATTAATCTCTTGAAGAAGATTGTTCAAAATCCTTCCTCATAGTTAGACCTCTTCTTAATTTCCCAACAATGTATGCTTCCTATAGGGAGAGATTCAAGGCATTATGTCTGACTCTCCAACCCACACTTCAATTTATGGTAGAGGCAACGGATTTATGCAGGGAGGTTTATGGCACAAGGGAACAGTTCCTTCAATTCATAGGGGAAAAGGTTCTTGAAGTAGAGAAGCTGCTAGCCAAGTTGTACACCGTGCCAAGTGAGGATCTGATACGAGAAGGGGTTGAAAATTGAAGGTCATCTGCTAGGATTGCAAAGGAGTTCATCCACTGCCATGAGGCCACCCTTCATGCTTAGCGCTACTCGGTCACATTAGGGCAAATGATGGATGGCGTTTGGGCAAGGTTTTCTCAACTGACCCAGATGGGTTTATCCTCTCCTTTCCTTTTTAACGAATCAGTGGGCACTACAAAGAAAATTGCAGATAAAATTAAGGAGACGAAGCAAGATTTATCAAATTTTTAGAGCTTCATCCAGCCTCCTACAGCCAAAGACATTGAAGGTGTAACTCATTAGATCACACGACTATTGTTTCAGCTTGAGGTCGGGTCTAGAATTTATGCAATGTTTCCTTTTAAAGAATGATTGATCTACACGAGGTGCACAAGATCCCGCGTGGCATATCAATGCCTTTAGAGGTCGACCAGTTTCCCTTTCTAGGCTCTGACTACAGTTCTCAATGAATAAGGCCTTGGTCTATGAAACCAGAGATTTTTGGATTCGTCGTTCCGCAGGCAAAATACCCTTGATAGTCGCCAAAGGCTGTGGATATTTAATATATCCCATGCTCCCTTCAGGTTGTTCTGATGCTTTTCTCATTTTACACCCACCCTAATGATGCTAAGGTCTCCATGTTAGTTTTCGACGATCTCAGCTCACTACCACCATGTGTCACCTAATCACTCACCGAAGGGGAGCTTCCCTTCCCTTCTCTACCAAGCCCCATTCTTCCCCCATGTGTCAATCGATCGAGCATGTTAGGCATGCTTTCATATAACTCTCTTTTGAGCCCCGACCATCGAAAACGTTGCCTTCACCCTTGCAAACTTTGGCGGGCCCCTAAAGCAGTTCCGCTATTAAGGATTTTTCTACATGTCTTTTTGTCACAGGCTTTTATCAAGGAACAAGGAGGATGAACCATGAATTGTGAAATGTTGCCACGTGGCCCTTCGACAGATCTTCTTGGAATGAAGGGGTAGCTCAGATGCCAAACTACCATACATTGTCGCATGCTCTAACTGCCTTCGCTGGGAGGTGACACTTGTTGGCATGGGGTAAGCTGGGACCACTGATATCATTTGCAGAATGCATTTGGCTCACGAATGACTAGGATCATGCTCGGGAATCTTTTTGTTACAACGGTCATGATGAATCATTGCTGCAAGCATTATGATTCATGATGGGGAATCTTTTCTATTACAAGCCTTCAAGCATTGGAAGCCTTGGCTATATATACTATTCCTCTTGATCATTTAAAAAGTTTGAAATATCTACAGAAGAATTAGGAAGACACTAGGCATTTTGTCTTGTTAGATAATTGTAAAGACTCACAGACTGTGCCCTTGTCATATGGCCCTTTTGTTTCTTAACTATTGATAACATTATATTGTGTTGTTTTTTAATAGAATGATGATTTAGAACCATGTCTCTGACTCTTTTTGTTTAGTAAATCTCTATGCATATTATTTTATGTCATGAAATGAATTATCCAAGTCTTTTTCTTTATGTTTGTTATTTTGGGACATAGTAGATTGTTGAACGAGCCCTTAGATCACATCTACAAGATAGGTCTATCATGCCTTACATCTAAATCTTGGCACATCGCCTTAGTTAGATCTTTAATTTTATATCTGCTTCCTTGTCCCATTCAAAACCCCAGTTATAGAAGTTAACTTCTTTAAAATGTAGAGGTTACTTAATTTAGTGCAATAGGTCCTCCCTTTAACTGAGTTTCCCACAAAGGGTTGTTACCTTTCCAATTTTTGGCATCAACATTACCCATCAAGATTCATTGTGATCTTGTGTTACACTATGGCATCCTCTTGTAATTGTGGTTTTTCAACATCAACCCCTCCAAAGCCCTTAGTGACTTTGTAGGATGTTGGAGAAACTGTGTGTTTTTTGTGTTATTCCTATGCATGTGATACACAACCACCTTGGCTCCTCATAGCCTGGTGCATAGTATCACATGCATTATTAATTTAAGTTCTCTCTCCATTGCAGTTCAATTATTGCATTCCAAATACACCTAATCCCATCCCATCCCTTATTTCCCATCACCATCATTTTTATCTTTCCTAATGATGGATTGTATGTGTACATTCACTCTCTATTTCTTCCATATGTCTCTACAATCAATGTATTAATATGGTCTCCTAGTCTTCATGTCCATCCAACTCATCTCATCATTGCATTTCATCTTAATTCTTTAGATTTTTTATTCTAAGCATCTTCTCATCATTGTATTTTCATCTTAAGTGTTTATATTTTTCATTCTAAGACAGGCAAAGATAGAGAGATATGTGAGGTCAAGAGAGATAGAGAGAGGTGAGATAGAGAGAAGAGAGGGGGAGATATGAGACTCAACCTCAAACTCTATACCCATAACCCCAAACCTTATCCCTCAACCCTAAGAACTAAAGCTAACAGATTAAAAACCTAAACCATATACTCAACCCTATACCTTATACCCTCAACCCTAAACCATATACTCAACCCTATATCCTAAAACCTATATCCTAAACCCTAAACCTTATACCCTATACCCTCAACCCTAAACCCTATCCCTCAATCTTAGGCCTTAAAACCCATAGGCTAAATCCTCAATCCTCAACCCTATACCATATACTCTCTTGACCTTAAACCCTATCCCTCAACCTTGGACCTTAAATCCTATATAATAAACCCTCAACGATATACAATCAACCCTAAACCTTATATCATATATAACCTCAACCATATCCCTCAACCCTATGCCCTATATTGTCAATCATAAACCCTACACCCTACAACCTTAACCCTAATACATAAACCTTATACCATGTATGTTAAACCCTAAAACCCAACATAATAATTTAATGTGCTGAAACCTACAAATATAAGAGGGAGAGGTAGATAAGTAAGAGAGAGAGATGTGAGATAGAGAGAATAGAGATCTACATAGGGAGGGAATAATAGGTAGACAAGGAGGGATGAGGGGAGAGGTAGGATGGGGAGATAGATAAAAAGTTGAGATAGAGAGGTAAATCTAAGGGAGAGAGAGAAGAGATGTCTACATAGAGAGGGAGGGAGAGGTAGATAAGGATGGATGATGGGAGATGTAGGAAGGGGAGATAGATAGAAATTTGAGATAGCGAGGTAGATAGTGGAGAGAGAGAGATTAGATAGTGAGAGGTAGATCTAGGGGAGAGAGAGAAGAGAGATCTACATAGGGAGGGAGGGAGAGGTAGATAAGGAGGGATGATGGGAGAGGTAGGAAGGAGAGATAGATAGAAAGTTGAGATAGAAAGGTAGATAGTGGAGAGAGAAATTGATTAGATAGAGATAGGTAGATCTAAGGCAGAGAGAGATGAGAGATATACATAGGGATGGGGGGAGAGATGGGTAAGAAAGAGAGAGATGTGAGATAGAGAGAAGAGTGATCTACATAGGAAGGGGAGATAGATAGAAAGTTGAGATAGAGAGGTAGATAGTGGATAGAGAGAGCTCAGTTAGATAGAAAGAAGTAGATCTAGGGGAGAGAGAGAAGATAGATCTACATAGGGAGGGAGGAAGAGGGGAGAGGTAGGAATGAGAGATAGATAGAAATATGAGATAGAGAGGTAGATAGTGGATCTAGAGAGCTTGGTTAGATAGAGAGGTAGATCTAGGGGAGATAAACGTGAGATAGAGAAAAATAGAGATGGGGAGGAGAGTAGAGAGGGGGAGATGTGATATGACATATAAATATGTAGGTAGACCCTCAAACCTCTATCATGAACCATAAACTCGACACCCTAAACCCTAAACAAGTTAGGAGATGAACCTTGAACCCTTAACAGTAAAACATATACCCTCAACTCTAAATTCTTCATAGAAATGAGAGCACACTAGAGAGATACAGATGGAGGAGTGAGAGAGAGAGGGAGGGAGATACAAAGAGAGGGAAGGAAAGAAATATGGAGAGAGATATAAAGAGTATTTTTATCTTAATAGGAACATGAGCACATTATAGCACATTTTCTCCTATTAAGATGACTTTTTGAGCATGGGGGAGACATTTTCTTCCTAGAAACATGAGTGAATTATAACCTAGATAGATATGTATTGAGAGAGATAGAGAGGTAGAGAGAGTTAGGGAGAGAGGGAGGGAGAGAAGGAGGGAGATATGTAGATAGGGAGAAATAAGAATTAGAGATAGGGAGAGTTAGGTACAAAGAGACAAAGAGATACATGGGAGAAAATGAGTAGAAAAGAAAGGAGGGAAATCGAGAGAGGGAGATAGAGAGATATTTGAGAAAAAGAGTACAAAGGGGAGATAGGGAGAGATATAGAGATTCAAGGATGGAGAGAGAGGGATAGAGAGATTTTTGGGGGAGGGAGAGGGCACAAAGAGAGGAATATTGATAGATAGATATGTAGAGAGAGTTGGAGACTAAGGTGGAGGGAGCTCGAGAGTTGGATAGTTAGATTCGAGAACACGATGATTTTAGTGCAAGAAAAAACATGAGTGAATTTTGGATTTTATAAAACACGTATGTGTTCTGGCTTGCAATAAATATGTACACATTTTATCTTTTATAAAACACATATGCATTTTTTCTTGCAAAAAAAATGTACATATTTTGGCTTGGATGGTTAATTTGCCTCATTTTGATGTGATCTTTTCCTCCATTCTTTTTTTCCAACTTTCTCGGCATTAGGTTTACACACTATAAATAAAATCTTAATAAAATTACCACCATAATTTCACACGTCTTCTAAGCTTTGTAACCATTTTTTTTTTAAGATTTGAACTACATTAACATGTTTATTTTTAGTTTCTTTCACTAATGTTTCCATAGTTATGAGAGACATATGTATTGAATTTTTTTAATAACTTTTGACCTACTTGTCTAAATTTGAAAAAATAAAAAATAATTCTACACTTCATTCTTTACACATTGAAAAAAATTTACATTTTCGGTTATTTTGGTGCAAGTTATGTGACGTGCACACTCTATAATGTGATTTTCAGGATGTATCCACTTTGAAAAATCATAAAAATAATACTCAATAAAAAATTACAAAATAAATATACAACTTCTATTACACACTCTTAACTATATTTCTACCAATGGGTTTTTGAAAATACCAAATGTAACTAAAAAAATTGAGGGGTGTGTTAGCTCTCAAAAACGCAGGTTTGAACCACGAAAGGTTGCCAAGCTTTCACAACGTTTTAGGGTAACAAAACAAGGTTTGAAACAATTAAACCTTCTACTCTTTAGGTGCTGCTAGACCTAGGCGGGTGTACCTAACTGAATTGAGCAGACTTGACTTTTAATCTTTTCCTATTGCCCTAATTTGTCCACGATGGCGAATTGAAATGGACAAAATAAATAAAAAATGGTACAAATTGTGTATCAATACTCAAAACTAAACGCTAATATGCTCAATTAACAAATGTAAAAATGTGAGTGAAACTAAAGAATGAAAAATGAAAAGACCAGTGCCTTATAGGGTTCACGGAGTCAAGAGAAATCTGAAACAAGTTTATCTATTTTGGCAGACATTCAAGTTATTTAGCATTTTATTTGGTTTATAGCTTGTATAGACATGCAAGATTGTGATTATTGAGTTCTTCTTAATAATCCAATTGACATCCCCTAATTACTATGATCAATTCAGAGAATTTAATCTTTACTGGAAAGAAACAATTAATTGACCATATAGATGCAGCAAATGTGCATTGACGAACTAGGTATAAACTTGTTTACACCAATTTGAATAACCAGAAAACACCATTACGGAGACAACTTCAATATTACTTTTCAAAAAATATCATAAACAACTGATACCAGAAAACATTGCACCATCGTATTAGATTTTCATTGATATCTCCATGATTTTACAATGCAACCAGTCTCATCTTTGCCCAAAAAATTGTATTCTACTGTCTCTTCCCTATTCTCTATCTAATTCTACCTCGCCCCTCTATATTTTTTTCAAAATGGGCATTTATACATTGAGAATATGAAAGGACACGTCCTTTCGAAAATAGGAAAAAACTAAATACAAAAAAAAAGATAGAGAATAATTAGGCTCTAGTTAGCCACAAGTGAGTCTTAGCGAGGTGGTCCAAATAATCCCGGCGCTCATGTGTATTCGCATCTTCGACAACATTTCGGATCGTGATTTCCATCTTGACCATTTCCTCATTTTGCTCGCTCACTTCCTCTAATGTTGTATCCTCTGCAGAAGTTGTCTTCATGATTCCATTTAGTATTGTGTCACATTCATTCTTCCATCTTGTGGCATCTTTCGATTCCCCTTTATTATCAGAAAATGCGATCACAGTTTTCTTGGCAACTTCAATTAATCCTTTTTCATCCCCCTGCAATTCCTCATAGAATTTTTTATGGCGACTGATAATATGATTTGCAGCTTCAAGTGTAGTACCGTTAGCCTCATCACCCTCGGCCAATTCATGAAAATTTTCCATAATTCGTCCATCCATCCTTTCATGCTCCTTCAATGCAGTCAGAGTACTAAAATATTTTCCCCACAATTTATTCAACCAGGATGTCAAATTATCCCGCCTCCTCTTAACAATTGCTACAATTGCATCATATTTTCCTCGAGTATAAGCACTTGACCCTTTCCAATGATCTTTTTCTCGAGAGCTTTCTCCTTGAGTGAGCATTTTGGCTGGATCTATTGAAATACCAACCAAGTCTTTCAATCTATCATTTTATCTCAACATTCTTTCATTACTTTCTTTATACATTTCTCTTTCTTTTATCAGTGTCTGGATCTGTGCCTTATTCAATTTTGCAATATTTATCCCAATCTCTGCAGTAACCACATGATCAGCCTCTCCAACCTTTAGGGTCATAACATGGCCAAATGCCTTCTTTATATCAATTACCACTAATTTCCTGTGGGGTGGGTACAAAGCCCATATCATCAATGATCCCTCATCGGTATTATACTTAGAGCCTGAATACACCTCTGTTACCCTTTCCTTATCAAGTTTGTGTGTAGTATTACTATCTCTTAAGAAACTATCAAAAACTAATGCAGAATTCAAATCAAGTCTAGGAAAAATCATGACACCAGCATTCTCCAACATTTTCCTCCCCTTTTCAAGAGTCATATTTGTCATTTCATCATCCACACATTTTCTCAATTGACCCAATAATTGTTCTTCATTCCCAGAAGTGACAGCACCAACATCTTCTCTTATTTCTTTCCCCTTCTGTTTGTACAAGAATGCTTTGAACTCTGGAGAATTTATAAACTCATCATCTGAAACAAATGATCTATATTCCATATGCCTTGCATCAATATCACCACTTTCAATACTCTCCTCTCTAGTTGGGCAAACATACCGTTGAGTCCTTAACCTAGATATTTTCTCTGTTCTGTTTTGTGGCACTTTATCCATTGGGGTTTCCTCATCTCCAGAAGACAATATCTCCATATCCTGTAACCCTTGGTTATAGCTTTCAACCACCACCTCTGCTTCCTCTTCATCCAAATTCTTGATCATTTCATCAAAAGGATAAGGTGCATGTTGATACCTTCCAAAGTTAATCCTTTCTTTGGCTGAATTGATATATCCTTCAGGGTCAAAGTTTTTCTTGGGTGGTCCCCTTTTCATATTATAATGCAACAATCTATCAAAGATTGAATTATATCCCTCCTTAGCCAACACAGTGAAATCACCAAAACACAATGTACTAGGCATAAAACCCTGCTTCCCATAAGAATTGAAAAGCATCACACTGCTGTAATCCATTTGTCTGAAAATTTCCAAATATGCAACTCTGTTTGGAACTGTCCTTGGCAGAATGAAAGGGGAATCTTCAAATCCATATACTCTGATCATTGTAGCTCCTTCCAAACAATACCAGTCACCCTAGTTATGATCAATTGGCCCATTGAAATATTTTGGCCGAAGAAACCTTTTAATCTCATCAGTCAATGAATAGTTACAAGGATACTTATACAATTTGTACAAAGTTTTCACAAAATATTCTTCAAAGTGGATGAAACTAGAATTGGCAAACCTATTGTCCCAAATAGTAGTCCACAGCTGAACAGGCAATGCTTCACCCTCCTTACCAACTTGAGAAACTCTCATTTTTGGAGGCCATATTCCCAACTCCTGTCCAAAATACAGCACCAAGTGCATCAACAATGAATAGTGTCTGAGATGAACAATAGAAGCTCCACTCTTTATAGCCACCAATCTTGAATCAAGCTCTCTAGAAATATATGAAACATAGTCAAATGGCCTAGAGTTGTGATACTGAATATCTGTTGTGATAATCATTGGCACAATTGACATGAGTTCCGGGGCATCCATCCCCAATACTTGACATACTAAGAAATATGTGTACTTCATATAAGGCTCAAACAAATCTACATGATAAGGAGGCCCCTCGGTATCTTGCAGAGGTTCTGACTTGTTACCCTACTTTATTCTATGAATAGGCAACCTCCAACCCTTATAGATTGTATCCATTCTTGAAAATTCTTTTTCCAACTCTTCACAATTGATCTCCTGATTGCAAAACCCTTCCAATTTGAAAACCTCACCCATTACTTCTTTAGACACATATATCTATGGTTTTCCAGATGGGTCACATATAGCCTTATGTTTTGGATCATAATTATCTACAAGAAATTTTACTAATTCTGCATTTACAAAAATATTAGGGCACACCAGTTTCCCTACATTTAACTTCCATGGGTTACAGATTGGTTCAAAGCGATTTCTTCTATGGTAATGGAAATTGAATAGCTCATACCCTCTTATGGCAATCCAGACATCACCTATGAACTTGCACTTGTCATCTAGTTTATCAACTTCTGCCCTAAGTTGTGCAGACCTTCTAGCTTTAGGCCCCAAGCTAGGTAGTTGACAATAAGGTCTTGGTTCAACCTCCTTTCAGTGCCATCATGCTCTATATCAACCTTTTTTTTCTTTCCTTTTGATAGACTACTCTCACCAAGTTTTCTACCCTTACCCTTTACAAAACTAGAAGACTCCATTCTCAAGCTTACAGAATCAAAATGTAAAAAAACAAGAAACAATCACTTACAATATTCTACTCGAGCTCCTCAGACTGAAAAATGTCTCGGTTCTCTGTTCAGCATGCCAATTCACCTACAATCAATTCAGAACTAAAGAATTGATACAAACTTTACTATTATATCCCGTCGCGCCATTAATGAAGCACGAATGAAAACCCATTTGAAACTAGCACTGTCGCATCAAATTTCCTTTCAATGAGAGACTTTCAAATCTGGGGTGAAGTCTTTTGCAACATCTATTACACCTCTCACCAAGACATAATGTGGTCTTATCGACACTTGGGATCCAAAAAATGATGACTGTCACTCCTGTTTTTTATGTCGCTATAACAATTCTGAGTCGGGGAGATGTTACATAGACTTCATTGTGTCATACCGATATGCATTCCTCAAGTCATAGTCGCTAAGACAAAATCACTCTTTCACCGATGAACTCTCATTTCTGCATGTCCACCAAGTTTTCTCACCGAAGAAATAAACCCCACCAATGAAATAATACCTTCGATAAGACAGTAAACCTTCAAGAAGACTTATATCGATGCCAAATGTCTTACCAAAATCATTCCTCTAGATTACTCCTATTCGGTGAAAATCACCACAAACTACTTGTCGGTATAACATTCAAACTTCGGTGAAACTTATGTCAAAAATTTCTTCTCCTGGCGATGCATATCTCTATCTGCAGATCTTTTAAATCGGCAAGACCCCAATACTCTCTCCAATAGCTTTTTGAATCCCCTTATATTTAGTTCGGCAAGACAAGAGTCACTTCGCCAAGACCTTCCTCGATGCACATAAGACTTACCAAGACATTTGCTTGCAAGCCAATCGGTAAAACGAAATGGTTTTGTTATGACTTCCTGCCGATACCAATCGGTTTGGCTGAAATGACCCTTCCACATGCTAGTCGGTAAGACAAATTGAATTTGCCGTGACATTATAACGACGCCCCAGCATATGCCGATATATTTTTTTCTATATGCCGGTCGGCAAGAAAAAATACTTCGCTATAATGTTACCCCGAAATACTTATTTTGCCAATATGAATCTTTTCAGTCGCCGAAACAAAAGAAAAGTCTTGCCGATTGTCTGCAACAAATACATGTTAGTTAAAAATATAGGTCGGGGAGACTTTTACTATGTCTTGCCAATATGGGTCTTTCAATGAAATATGAAGAGGAAGACAGATTCTAATGGGTCACATGACAAAAAATAAGCAAGACAATGCAAAGAGGGGATTTTATGCTTATGATAAGGACTTAATGCTGGAAACTCTTGAATGCAATATACTGTAAAAAATTCAAAATTTTACAGTTCTAACAGGGTGCACACTAGACACTATGTTATGTTTTTCTGAAAAATAGGAACACTTTTGTGTGCATGAAGCATTTGATCCTCTTAATATTGTCTATTTTTGAAAAACTTTAGTAGTTTAGAAACTAGATTCAGAGTACTACAATTCTTGTTCTTTTGGTATCTTCAAATTTTGAGTGCATGAATCTTGAAAATTACTCCCCCAAGTTCAAGTCTAGTTGATTTCAGAAAAGAAAAAAAAAAGTGGCCACTTTTGACCCCTTTTTTGTGCACCATCTTGGTGCACTTACCTAGCTATATCATCAACTTTTTTCTTAAATTTTTTGAATTATTTCAATAGTGTACCCAAGTTAGAGGTAAGCATGATAATGTATGAGGAACATGGGAAAAAATGGATACAATGTACTAAGGATGAGTTTCAAGAGGTAAAATCACAACTGTAAAATGAGAGGTTGCATTATGAGGAAAAGTGGTCATGGGATGAGGAGGGGTGTGAGAAACACAAGTATAGTGGATCATGATTGTAGGTATATGGGATCAATGAGATGTAAGTGGGGCACTAGTGGATGCGAAAGTGGTGGCAACACTAGATGGATAAACAAAAGGAGTCACACAAGAGAGATACTGAGGGTGATATAAGTTAATGAATTGGTAATGATAGAAGGATTGAAAGAGGAGGATGGATGGGTGGATAGAGCATTGGAATAATCTATGATAATTATAATACCATGAATAATATCCATGCCATAAGGAACACTTAGTAATGATCTATGTAAAGTAGTAGCTAATTGTTGCAGAGATTGAGCATTAGTAAAAACATTAATAAGAAATTGTCTCGTGAGATAGATCTCAATTAGTATTTATGACCCTCAATATCATTTTTAGTATGAGAATAATTAATATTTGTACACTTAAAAATGTTTTGAATGGTATCACACACTTGAATATGATATATTAACATTGTTTCATCCTGAATTCCATCTTCTCTTCGCTTATTTGATTAAATTAACCTAGTTATTTAATTAAATGTATCATTTTCATCTATTAATCTAATTAATCTAATTAGGTTAATTTCTACCCCTTTCATGGTAACCTTTTGTCTTGTTAAATTGGATAAATCAAAATATTTAATTTTAACACCTTAAGTCCTCTCATTTAAATTAAATAATCTTAATTATTTAATTAAATATAATTTTGATCCCTTTTCATTAAATAAGTTAATTATTTAATGGATATCCTAAATTCCTCTAATTTTCATAATTCAAACTTTGTTTTAATTATCAAATTACTAATTAATTCTAACCCTCCCACTTGCAAGGAAATATTCCAAGTTCGAATATTCCTATTTTGCACATTCCTCCAAAAGATAATATTCTCAAGGAATATTCCTTCTTGTGCACTCTTCAAATTTCTTCAACTTGCACATTCAAATTTAATTTTAAATTAACTAAATTGCTAATTTCCCTCCATCCACTTGCATAGGGAATATTCCAAAGGAATATTCTCCTATTTGGCTCAAAAATTGGAATGATTTCTTTCAAACAAACTTTGTAATAACCTTTCAAAGTTTTTATAAAGTGTGTTTGTTTGAATCATTCTTAATCCTTGATCTTTCCTTGATCCATGTGATCTTTGATTCTCATCCATTGATGAGAATCTTTGATCCATGTGCTCACCCTTCATTCATTTTTTGATCATTGATTGATCAAATCGATCTGAGCCCTTGATTTTTTATTTGCTTTCCTATAAATAGAACACTATTTGGAGAGAAATGGATCCATCTTTTGAGAGAAAAGTCATGTTATTGAAACTCACACACATTTGCATACTCCAATTGCTATCACTATCTTTGAGGGCAATTGTATTTTATCACATCCATTTGAGAGCATTTGCTTCAACATCATCCAATCTTATTTCAATAAAATAGGATTGGGAAAGGGTTAAATTCCACATCCGATGCAGCACCAATCCCCTAATGGGATGATGTTTGCTGAGTTTAATTAGGATTCATTGTGCAATTTGAACTTTATTTCAAGTTTTAATGGCTTCCTAGTTTAACTTTGCAAGAATTTCATTAGGAATGTAACTTGATTTAGCTAATTACATTGTTGTAAATTTCTTATTACAATCATGTTTAGCTTAGTTAAGATTTACATCCACAAAATGGTGCTAGAAGGAGGGAAAACTTTAATGTTTTGAGTATTTTTTTTAAAGGAATTTTACAGGTTATAGCTAGAATTTTACTTGAGACCCATCACATTTTTTAATCATAGAAAATTTGGGTGAATTAGAGATTGAAAAAGGGCTTTCTGGGGTTTTTAGATCTCGGTCTTACCTTTTCGTAGCTTTTACAACACTCAATTTCATCAAGAATTGAAAATGATATCGAATTTTTAATTTTGTTGTCTTTTTTTTTAATTATAGGTTTAATCTCTTAAATGCATGATTTTCTTTCATTTCTAATAAATTCTATATGATTAATCTTGCAGAAAGGTTGCTGAGTTTTGAAGATCACATGTTTAGCTTTCCAAAATACTTTACGATTTTAAAATTGATCAAGATTTGAGAAAGTTGTTATCTCAAGTTGCTATTATAACCATGTCCATCATTAATTTTTCTATGTTTTTTAAAATTTTGGGTTTAATCTCTTAAATGTGTGATTTTCTTTCATTTGTAATAAATTATATATGATTAACCTTGCAGAAAGGTTGTTGGGTTTTGAAGATCTCATGTTTAGCTTTCCAAAACACTTTACCATTTCAAAATTGATCAAGATTTGAGAAAGTTGTCATTATCTCAAGTTGTTATAATCTGATGTTCTTAAAGTGTTTCTCAACACTTAGTGAAAGGATAAAATGAATTAGCTTTCAAAGTTGGATAAAATTGAACCAAAAAACCTCACATTTTCTTTGAAAGGCTAAAATTGAACAATACAAACTCAATCTTAAATTTGGTGCTTAAAATGAACTCATTATGTTTGTCAAGGTTAAAATGAATGCGTGGTTGATTTTATTGTGTGTACTTGTGCATATCCTCTCCTCTTGCGCTTCATGTGATCTTGGGTGAAGAAAAACACACAAATATACTTTTCTTCTTGGAAGCGCCTATCATCTCCCCTTGCACCTTTTGAAATTTTGGGTGAAGAAAAGCATTTT
This sequence comes from Sequoiadendron giganteum, assembly GCA_007115665.2. Taxonomy (NCBI): domain Eukaryota; kingdom Viridiplantae; phylum Streptophyta; class Pinopsida; order Cupressales; family Cupressaceae; genus Sequoiadendron; species Sequoiadendron giganteum. The sequence goes on along the minus strand of CM021104.1, from coordinate 278,957,975 downwards.
AAGCTTCACAATATGTGTTTCCTTTAGAGGGCCTACCTCCCAACTTGTGAGAGGGAATGACCCAAGCGATACTTTCATTTTAGTCTACTATATAAATAATTGGTGAGACAAAAGTCAATAACCAGCCTGTGCGGATGTCCTATACCGACAAATGCCTCCCTTAGTATCTGTGTGATATTTCAAAGCCATTAGATATTTCTAAGGGTTGGGGGGCCTCTTAATTGAGTGAATCATCGCATGTATAGACACCAGTTTATCCCAAAAGTCCTGATTACGAACCTTTGTTAATAGTGGCTCACCATTACCTCTAAAGAATATTTTAAAGTAGTGCATTGGAATAGCATTGTTCTAAGAAGTTACTTACCATGTTCAGTTTTTGGTTGAGGAAATAAAGAAAATAGGGAAGGTACTCTTTTTTTTGGTGTGTCAATGTAATGCCCCACCAGGGAACCCCATCGGACAACACTAACTATGGCACAATAATGGAACAATTTTTGTTTTAAGGACATAACAATGAATTGAATAACATAACATAACATAACATATAATCTAAACCTAGGTCCTCTAAGGTTCCATGACCACACTACTCACATAACTATCAACCAAGATAAGTAGAATCATTTCATTAACTACTATGATAACATGATTAATCTAACAAACAAAGTTCATCTTAAATCACCACCTTATATGATTCTACATTATGTATTTACATAACATGTCACTGAATAAACATCATTAAAGATCATTTCTGAATAACTAACATATGCAAATACATCACTTAACAATATCCATTACAAGAGAGTTCATCAATATTTGTTAAAACATAACAACATTTACAACAATGCTTCCCCAAGTACATGTAGGAAGAATTCATATAATTACAATAAGAGATACAACTGATATACAATCCAATACATATACATAAAAGATAGTCCTCTCAAACTAGAACAAGAACTGGAATCTGCTACACAAGGAACAACATCCAGGCACACGAACATGCAGCAAGGATACCCAATGGAGGAAAAAGTACCAACCTCCCGACCATGTGGAACCCTAAGGTCCACCCCCCATGCTAGGAGATAACACAAGGTCCCACTACAAACAAATAGTCAAGAAAATAATAGGCTAACATAAACAAGGGAAATACATGGCTCCAACACAACACTACTAACAACATAACATCACATAAAACACTGACTTCACTTCCAGAGGCACACACACAATAGAAGGGAAAGTACAACTAGGGAATGCTAGACTACAATAGGGAGAAGTGTCATAACATAGCTTGATATGGGTTATCCTGGAAGATATTCCTAGGCCTCGGCCCCCATCCTGGATTATCCTAGCAGCCTCTACCGATCCTCAGCCCCCATACAAACTCAGGCAGAATCAACGCACCTTTCATGAGGACAAGGCAGTTGATCTTTCCATTCCAAGCCTTCCCATCTCATCTCAAGCCTAAATGAGCACTTGAGCCATGAGTGAGGCATAAATTTATCTTGATTAATGTGAAATTTACCCTCCCCCCTAATTCAATATTAAGTTTATCACTGGATTAAGAAACTCTCCAATGGGTTGTCTTGGACACCACTTTGGGTTCCAACCCCCATTGGGAGCTACTTCCCTTACTTGCAACAAGTAAACCCCACACATATAGCAAGGCATTAACCATCTTGCACACTTAAGATAAACACATGAATCCAAACATGATGCAAGGCATTAACCCTCTTGCACACTTAACATAATCAAATGAATCCATATACAATGCAAGGAAGTGAACCTCTTGCACACAACTCAAAAATTACCAAACCACTTCCAAAATGAAACGGTCACAAAAACCATACCTACAAAAATACTCCCTCCTAAGCCTCTGGAAGCCAACCTTAACCACTTTGCACAAAAGACTCCCACTTTTGAACAATTACCAAAATCACCCCAATTCCACTAATCAAGCACAATATTCAATACAAGCAATCAATCAAACAATACATTACAAACATGAATACTCCATAAATAAAACATTACTTGCACATTTCAAGATACTCATTAACTCAATCACCTAATTCACTTAACAAGCCATTTAACACAATAATCCATAAATAACTGAGATAAAAATTATTCTAAATAACTAATTACGTAGTGTAATTTCAAATGAACAATTAAATAATTATGAAGGAAATCAGTATTCATTAATTAACAAAAGATAATCTAATTCATTTATTAAACAAATCTTCCAATTATTTGAATACAAGTAAATCATTTTTCCCTATTTAATTTTTCTCCAACTCACTTATCTCCATAACCAATTAATCACTAAATCCATAATATATATATGTATACATATACATATATAAATGTATATATATAAATATACATTTATATTGATATATATACATATATATATATATATGTATATATTATAAACATAATGTTTTTTTCAATATCATAAATCAAATAATAGTGTGGTAAACACACACATATATATATACATACATATATAAATATACATATATATAAATAATCAGATGCCAGACCTAAGTTATATTCATCAAATTTCCAAACAATCTGCATATTCATCGATTACCAAATACATAATACAGATTCATCGCTAAAAATGGAATTACAATATTATTAATTTTCCATCGACTTGTGTCATATTATCAATGAAGTGAACACATAAAACAAACTGTATAAATTGCAGTTTATGAAAATTAAACACCAAATATAAATTTCCTAGCTAATTCCCAAACACATGCAGCAAACCAGGGCTCATAGCATGGGCGGTGATGACACAACAAGGATGAAGTTTATGGCTTAGATAGTTCATGTTTCAATTGACCACCTCCATGAAATCGCATTCACATTGTAATCTTGCACGATTTTATCGTGGCAGAGGTGATTGTGACGTTTTCAGCTGCTACTTCATGGCATCGATCATGGAGAGCCCACTGATGGAACTTTTTAAAATTTTGTCAAACTTTTTCTTAGTTTTGGGCATGTCTATTCATCTTTTGTGTTTGGGGCTCTAATGTTTAGGGTTTAGGGTTTTGTTACCTATGTTAAAATTGGTTTTACCAAATAAACCCTTATGTTATAATTTTGTGTTGACCTGTTATTGGGGATTACCGGTCTTTTAAGTCATTTGACTAAGCCTTGTATGTCATGTTCTTACCAACCCCTTTCACCCGACCTATCGGTTTTTTCTCCACGTTTGGGTTTTAATATTATTTTTCCTAAAACGGGTGGATTTTTCCAATGTTTAGACTTGGGCCTAAAATTTCATGCCTCTGAGGGTCTTTTCCCATTCTCCTAGTTGGCCCCACTATTATAAATAACTTTTCCATGTGCAGATTGGTGGGTCGTTGGATCAAGGGGTTCAAATCTAGACCGTTCCTCACAGACCTCGCAAGGTTTCTTGATGATGTCATTAAAGTGGTGTGAGGTATGCAAGATGCTACCACCTATCACATACAGTGGGGTGAGGCCTGTCCCGATGTGCTAGCGGTGACAAATGGATGTCAAATCAATGATGGATGTTTAATGACAGGGATTAATTATGACTATCCCTTGCTAGCCTCACACGATCAGATTAATTTTTTTGAAAGTATCACGAGGTGTGCAAGCTGGTGACATGTTGCCTAGCTCCGCAGTACAAGGTGGTTGGATGGGGCCCACTACTGGTTTGTGTGTCTCTGACTGTGAGGTATGTGATTGGTTGCTGGGTTTTCCAAGTGGTGATGTGAGTTTTTCAACGATCTTTGACTCGATCTGAGTCATCTGACATGCCAGGTCCTTATCACATTGATAGTCTAAATTTAAAATTTGTAATCCACCCGTGTGAGGACTATTTGCGCTTTGCAAGTTATATTCATTAATGGTGCAGGTCTTTTAGTGGATCTCATCCTGATTTCCATGCGTGCGAGCGGTATTCACCTGATAAGCATGATGGGTCATACATCATTTTACATGAGCTTGGAGATATTCTATGGTGGCAACGTCAGCCACTAATCGCTTGTTTTCTCATAAATGCGATTGGAGAAATTAATGTTCCCTACACCGACTTGCTCAATAAATGCTTGCTAATTTCTCATTAGCATCATTGCATTTTTTAAGTTTATGTTCATTTGCAGGTGATTGGTTTTTTCTTGCTGAGTTTGAACTTGTGAATTGGATGGGTAAGTCAGTGGTTCATACTTCCCCAGTATGAAGAAGCGTCGGGATGGACGAAAAGATTTTGCAGCAAGAGGAGAAACAAATTGAACAGACTATTATTCCTGGTGCTTTTGGGGTAGTTGTTGAAAGGGTTGATAAGAGGTCTGGATGTTGTGGGTCACCTATTGAGCTTTCTACAGGCTCTGATGGTGAAGGGTTCGAAACTGATTTGGACTACCATAATTACCTCATGGCCCTGATTGAGTTGCTGGGGGCGGATGAGGAGGTCCTCGCAACTTCTCCAATTGTTGTGGTGGCATTGTGTATTGTTTCTGGGTTTGGTGTTGGTGCAAGCAAAGGTAAAGTAATGGTCTCGCTTCATACTGAAGCGAGGACCAGGAGTGGTCGCCTGTATCGAGGCCGTGTGGTTGCTCATGGTGCAAGATGATGATGTGGTCGTTGGGGTTGTGCTTTTTGTTTTTGATGTTTTTTCTATGGTTCGGGTCAGATGTGGACGTGCGCGTGGGTGATGTGGTGGTTTTTTTTTCTATTCGGGTAGTTACAGGGGTGTAACCATTTTGATTCCTCTATTCGAAGTATGGTTACATTTGATGATGAGTAATTTTGAAATATAATTGAAATTTCATTTGGTTGGGATGAAATTCATTTTTGAAATGAATAATTGAGCCCAATTCTTGTTGCTCTCCTAATCTATAAAGGAGATTTCAAGGATCATTGTTATGGTTGGATTTTTTGAGTCCTAAAGTTTAGATGGTGTACAGTTAGTAATATATTGTAATATCTGGAAGGTTGTAGCTAGGAATTCATTCTAGGTTGGGTGTGTGCATAAGATAAGCATACTATGATTTTTGTAATGACTGATATCAAAAGAAATCTTAAAAATTAAGACAATTTCTCTCATGTGTACGTATGACAGATTGTGAATGCATTTATCAATGGTTGCTTCATTCATATTCAATGGTATATTTGAATGTGTGATTCATTTTCTTGCTTTAACTTAATGAGTTAATCAAATGCTTGAAAAGGAGTTGTAGGTCTGTGGTAATGTGCTTAGGATTTGCTAAGGAGTATTGTTTTGAATACTGTAAAATCTTATAGTGTAAGGCATTATAATGATAGTGTAATGCCCCGCCAAGTAACCTTAAGGGAAGTTGCAATTAACATCATAAGCGAACCAATTTTTTTTTTTATAAAGTGCATTTAACATACACATTCACTTACTAATTAACAACAACCTCTAAGGCTACAAGGTTAGGATTACTTAAACCCACACATACATATTATATATAACCATAGCATTATGAACTGTATGAAATAAACATCATACATCATAAGAATACCACATAACATAATAAGATAATCAACCAAGATACGATCTCATAAACATTATCTTAAACCAATAGTTACATCACTCATTCCCAGAATGAAGCAATAGTACAAATGTATTACAATTGCATAACTCCACCTCTTACAAAGAGGGATAAAATAACTTATACAAGTTAAAATATTACAATGCAAGAAATTACAACAATAACTGCGAGCTGTCCATCTGGATGTCTCGCCACCAAGTCCTGAAGATAGATGGGGACCCAACGGTTTTGGTGCATGTTCCACCCTACCAATGTGGTACCCGAAGGCCCACCCCCCATGCTAGGAGATAGTAACAAAGTAACATGGACAAAGATTCTACTACCTCTAACCAAAGGCAGACTCAAACTGACTCATACTGTTATAACCAACCAAATGAATTAACAAGTACAACTCATTCACCATACGAGCATGAATCAAGTACAACTCAAGTACAATATAAGTACAAATCAAGTACAATACAAGTACAAATCAAATACAATACAAGTACAACTCCAACATCACTAACATAGGTCACATTGCTTCCAGATATAAAGTAGATCAAATATGTTCAAACAACCATACACATAAAACAATTAACAACAGTTGTCCTAGATAGAGTGTCATCGCAAGGTTTGTCATGAGATCTCCTCTGGGCATTCTTCATAGGCTCCAGCACAAGTAATCCTAGTGGCCTCAACCGAATCCCGACACTCATACTCACTCATGCGGAATCAACTACCTCTCGCAAGAACTAGATAGTTGATCTTGCCATTCCAGGCCTTCTCACTCATCCCAAGTCTAAACAAGCCCTTGCGTCTATGAGTGAGGATTAAATTATCTTGATTAGTGAGAAGTTAGTCCTAATCTTCTAAGTACATTATTTTAATTATCACTTGTTTAAATCACTCCTGAAGGTTATCCAGTTTACCTCTTTGGGCTCTGGCGCCTAACAGAAGCCACTCTTCTATTCGACAACACACACCCAAACAATCCACCAAGGGAACCACAAGTGCATACCAACTAGGCATCATAATCCACTCCAACACAAGGAGGATACAAATAATAGAAACTCACTCCAAACATCTTGGAGGAAACAACACATAGTCCACTCCTTTCACAGGAGGTACAAAATATCTCACTCCAAACATCTTGGAGGCAACAACACATAGTCCACTCCTTTCACAGGAGGTACACAAAATCTCACTCCAAACATCTTGGAGGCAACAACACATAGTCCACTCCTTTCACAGGAGGCAACAAGATGAAACCACATAACAAGGTCACTTCATACAAGGAGACACGGATCCCATAATCTGCTCCTAAACCAAGGAGGTGCAAACATCCCTGTTCGTGAAAATCGGGTAAAACTAAAAAGACGCTATGCACTACCCAAGGGAAAACAACTGGATGGCATAAAGATTCAACAACCCTTATCCTCTAAGATCTTCTGGAAGACTTATAATTTAGGACTAACACTAAATACCAAAACCAACAATGCAACTTGACGACATAGCAACCAAAGCATTCAAGTCATCAATCAAATCTAATAGTTGAATTTCCTAAATCCATTCTCATTCAATAGGTAGTGTTGACAAAGTCAAAGACATGATAACTAGATCATCTAAAATAATCATAACCCCTATTTCCCTTTTCATTACTGAAAATTTAAAACAATTAAACTTACTTCCCTCTACTGAATACAAAGAATTAAAACTTTTAAGATAATCATGAGGAAGATACTACTTTTGGATATACTAAATCCATACCTCTTTTATAATCCAATCACAATGATTCAATTAATCTAAATAGAAATTAATAAATAGCATAATTGATTGTCTCATCAATAATTGACCACGCATTCATATTGTTTCTAATTAAATCTCATTAATTAAAAAAAACATTTATATATAAATATTTCTATAATTCTTCAATATATTTAAATATCTTTTACTTATCAATTTTGACCATACATTCAAAACTTATCATTTAAATTCTTCATGCAAAGCTAAATTATACACACTTAAATAAAACAAGGTAAATACTGATTGAAAATACTCATGGATATATATATATACATTTCAATATATTTTCTTCAATCATATTAACAAAATAAATATTTCCTTTTAAATCAAATAATTACTTCTATTAAAAAATATCTTTCTTTATACATTTTCTACACATACTAATTATTTCTTTTAGAACACTAATAATACCCAATTAGCAAACAACAGAATAAAATAATAAAATATTATTTATTCTCTCAAATGGATATATACTTTCAATATATATATACTAAATATAAATTAATATATTTAAATATATTTAATCATTAACATATCTTTTACTCTTTAGAGAATATCAAATTATTTAATTAAAAATAAAATATCCCTTATCATTAATTTTCCAAAATATAAATATATTTTACCAATTAAATCAAATTAATAATTGGACCTTTTACACATGAATTTAAATTCCACAATTAAATTTTAAATTATGCATTCTCTAAATTAAATATTTAACTCCTTTAATTACACTTTAACATGTCATTTTAAAATAAACAATAATTTTCCCATATGTTTATAATTCTAATTCCACTAATTTAATATACAAATTTTATTTAAAATAATATAAATAAATATAATACTTTAGTGTTATAAATTATAATATAAAATATTATTAAATAATATAAATAAATATAATACTTTAGTATTATAAATTATAATATAAAATATTATTAAATAATATTTTAATATTATAATAACAATACCTAAAATATTAATATTTATAAATATCAATTTATTATTATTTTATTTTCAGAACAGTCATGGAAAAATAACTTAACAGTAGTCTCATGTTTCAAGCATAACTCAAAAATTACGATCTGGGTATTTGCGATTTTTGGAAAAAGGTAAGAAAATTTCAAAATGAAAAAACCCTTTAAATTTTTTGACAACCCAGTTTGTGAAAGTGAAGTTATAGGTAACGCAACCAGACCATTTTACCATGAAAAATATAACTATACTGTAGATTTTAAAATCCGTTTTTTAATAACAACCAGAAGCTTTTATTTTCTAAAAACATTCTAAATGCATTGTTAAATCTCTATGTTTGATTTCAATAACAACAAAATCGATTTCCCCAAATAATTTAAATTCAACTAAGGTTTTCACAATTTTCACTCAAGAATTTTCACAAGCAAAGGCTGTAAATTTGTTTAATTCTTTTCTTCTAATATCAAATTTATTTTCTAAAACAGATTTAACAAATAAATATTTAATCATTACTATTTAAAAAAAAACAATCAAGAACAATAAAACACAAAGAGGAAAACCTGGTACAAGAAGCTACAGGAAGAGATGAATTTCTGATGCAAGCCTTCTCTAAAGATTTCTTGAATTTTCTTCAATCCTCCAAAGAATCCAATCCAAAATCCAACAAATGCAAACAATCTTTCCTTCAATCAATTCTACAATCAAACTTTCTTCAAACACTTGTGCAAATTTTCCAAAATTTCTTCCCTGCTGTAAAAAATGTATTTTTCTAAAAACTTTTTCTCCTCAAATTAAAACATGTATTCTTTATAAATCAGAAATACTTAATACAACCCTAATTCACATTACCTTCAAATTAGATATTTCAATTTCAATTTCAATTTCAATTTTTACAACCCTAATTCACATTACATGCAAATTAGATATTTCAATTTCAATTTCAAATTTCAATTTCAATTTCACTTTTCAAAAACCCACTTGCAATTTCAAATAATAAATTAATTTCCAAAGTTGCAACCAATTTCCCAAATAAACATTTAATTACAATTTCTAATTCAATTCTCACACGTTGAAATTAAATTTCAAATTTAATTTTAATTCTTTTATTTCCTTTCATTCTCTTGCATCACGTTTATTTATTTAATTTAATTATTTAATAACTAAATTCAACCCCCATGGATTAAATTTAATTAATTAAATAAATTAAATTTAATTAATTAAATAAATTAAATATAATTAATTAATTTAAATATAAACTTTTATCCACATTGCATTATTTAAATTAAATAACCATCAATATGATTTAAATGCAATTATTCTAAATATCTATTTCCAAATCAAGAATGCTTCATAATTAAATAACATCAAAGCAAGACAGATAATGACTCGACACACACAACTGACGACATACTAAGGCTAGGGTGTAAACTTGACACATGTTACTTAGCTACTATCTCCCGTTTAACTTAACCGTTGGATCGACACGCTCAAACCTGTGAAACCAAGTGGAGTCGATGTCATGTACCTGCAATCCTGCAACCAAGTAAACAACATCATACAATATATCCTGCATATAATACACACCGTGAAGAAGGAATTACGGATTCGTAGGGCGCTCGCAAGTGAGTGATGTGAAACCGTCCTCTTCACCAATACACTCATTGAAACTAACACTTCCATCATAATCCATTAATCTCATAATAACATCTCATGTTAACTCTTCAACATCATTAATCCATAATGCATGTGAAACAAAATCAGATAACTACATCCCACAATAATAGTTGTCGCTCAATAGTAGCGATCAAAACATCATAACAAAATGTATCCAGAATCAAAGTAACTGCAACCAAACATAGCATGAAGCAAAACGAACAAGAAGCAAAACGAAGGGGTATTACAGATAGTTCAATGATATCAGGGTTATGTTTTATGTGACTCTTGCCCAATTGAATGAGGCACTGGCTAGTTCATTCAAGATCCTTTTTTAAAGTACATAATGGTAGACCTAAATGTGAAGGTTCAAAGTCTAAACATTTTAAAAAATTCAAATTCTATCTCTCTTGAGATGCAAATCTCACATTAAATCTTCTTTTCTAGCTCTAGATAGTTGTTCTTATTCTATGGTTTTCCATAACCCTGGTAGATGTTATCTAGTTGCATTGATAGGAATGTATCTATGTATAGAAGTATTCTTGAGGCATGAATCATTTTTATGAACACATATAGGAACACCCCCCTTGGTTTCATAGAGCCAAAAGTGTAGGAGATCTCAGTCTTTGACTGAATCTTGTCAGTTGGCCATTAACTTCATGAATTCTTGAATATAGAGGTTGGCAACCTCTTAGAGAATTACAAAGCCTTAGTGGGAAAATTAAAACACCAACACCCACGACCACAGGGTTGTGTTGAGAAGGCTTAAATTAAAACACCAACACCCATGACCACAGGGTTGTGTTGAGAAGGCTTAATAAACTTTCAAGAAAATGCAATCGGTAGGTGTATGCACCTATTTATATAAGTGCATGCAAACAATATATGGCATATGAGACATATATGTCTCACACTGTAGTTACAATTATCTTGGAAAACATGCATGAGAATACCGAAAGTTTAGAGGCATAAGAACTGTTTGACCAGCATCCTCAAGGAGATATCATTGCATGGGATAAATTGGTAGCAGATTGCACACAAATTAGATTAGTTGAAATAGCCTTAGAACTTTCAGGGAAAATTGATTGGTTGAGTAACGCCAAACCCCTCTATGTAGGCGCGTAAGGTGAAGAGATCGGAGTTTAATGATATAAAATTTTCCCTGGTGGGCATGCATGAAATAGCTACAAAAATATGCTCAACATGGACTTGATAAAAGGGCTTTAGAAACTTCCAACAAATGTATTTGGTTGATTAAAAGCTTAAGGAAATTTCAGGCTATTGTATTCGACTGATTAAAAGCTTAAGGACCTTTCAGACTATTGTACTCAGCTGGGAGGAGGACAAAGACAGCAGGATATGCACAAATGAATTTGTTGAGAAGCTTAAGAACTTATTTAGCAAGTGAAGATAGATTTTTCTTATTGAATGCACTGGTCACAAGATATACACAAACTAGATTTAATACAAAAATTCAAGAAATAAATCGGTAGATGTAAATAAATGTTTTCTCAAGAATGCAACGATTATAGGATATGCATAAAATATATTTGCACTAAGATTATAAAAAAAATGATTAAATCGTTAAATAATCAAACAATAACACTATAGTAAGAAGAATGAAGACTCATCTATAAAATTTGTTTTTTTCCCAAATGGATTTGATACAATGCCTTCCTTTGCCTATCTTTCTATGTTCCTCCCTTTTAAGAATCAATAATGGGATGCAATTATTTTACAGAAATTTTCTTCCCAAAACCCTGAATCAATTTTCTCCCAGAATCCCCACTAAATCCACAGCCTATGAAATTTTCTTGCAAGCCAAAAATTACTTCCCTTCCCAAAAACAGAATGAATAATAATGAAAATCTCTCAAAAGGAAAAATTATTTACAAAAGGAAGTTTGTTCAATTTTCAAAACCAAAAATCTAATAAAATCTCTAAAATGCCAAAAAAAAATCAAGTTTCTTTTTTCGACAATCCATTCAATGTTTTGCATGTGCTCCATGAAAACCCTTTCTATCTTTTTATATTATTTTTAATATTTTTTAATTACAACATTCCATTATAATTTCTATTTTATTTTATTTTAATATTAAATTACACATTTAATTTGTTATAAACTATGATGATTAATAAATATATTTATATTATTTTATCAAAGTACTTTTTGCTTAATAGTTTATTTTAATGCATCTATTAACCAAAACAATATTTATCAAACAATTTTAAATTAAACAACCAAATTCCAAACAGTTACCTAACCCTAACCAGGGTTGAAAAACAAGACCAATTGATCATAGACATACTAACACACTCACAAGGTATCAGACTAGATACTCATCATCTTTGAGGATGATGGCTAGGGTAGGGGACCGAGTGTTATCTCCGATCAACTATTCCATTGGGTTTAAGGTATGCTCAGACCTACCAGTTCAGGTGGATTCGATGCCTAGTACCTACAACCTGTAGCACACAAAACAGTCGTACAAATACATATGATCATCACATACCTAGTGAAAGGAAATCAAAACATCGTAGGGTTCTCACAAGTGAGAAATACGACATCTTCCTTCCACACCTAAATAGAATTTAAAAGCATCATATAATATATCCAATAGCATCTCGTACATCAATAATCATGAATCATTCCAAAATAAGGTAACACACTCTATTCCTAGCATATTCCTAAACATGTCATAATCATCATCAAAATAATCAGAGACTAATCAACATCTAACATCACTATTCCATTAGTCATTAGAATTTCCATAAGCGTATCAATATGATAAACATATCTATAAACACACGTGATAAGTCCTAACATAAAACATCACACATAGTCATGAAAATGATCTAAACATATCATTATTAAAGGTTAGTATACTAATATCCTAACACAACACCAACATAGTAAGATACTGTAACAAATGTCATTATAAAAAAAATTACCCACAAGCAAAGAGTACCTAAGACATAAATGAATCCACAAGCATTAGACATCATAAAAAAAAAGTGAATCATGGAGGGGAACTACAATCAAGATGGTACATTTCCTTGACATAGTCTATTTTTCCATTCCATCTTCTTGGATTAATCATCTCTTAGGGGATGATGGTAAGCCTACTAAGAAATCTTAGGGTTGTAATTGCTTGAGATTTATTTTAATACTTGCTTGATTCCAAAACATTGCAAACAAACATCAACAAATTTTCTCAAAATTGCAAACCCTTTGGTTTAAGTATGGATACCCTTTGAAAAGTATCGATATTGATGCTTGTCCTAAGGATTTTATCCTTAGAGACTTCTAAATATTTTATCTTATATCTCAATCCATACTTCCCAAAGTTAACATATGCAACTATGGCCCTAAATTCATTATTTTAACATAATGGACTTTGTGAAATGAAGGATGTTTTTGACATAGACATTTTTAGTTTGAAACTTAAGCAAGACAAGTGTATGTGGTAAAAATAACTTCATTAATCCAATATTAAATCAAATAAACACCCCACATTTATGTATGTTCAAACTTTGACCCCCCAAGACAAGCAATTTGAGACAAGTAAATATTGCAAAAATTGAGTTCCATTATCCAAAATCATAGAGTTCTATTGTCAAAATCATTGGATCATATTTCCAAAAAAAAATTGAGTTCTATTTTACCAAAATCATTGAGTCCTTAGGGTTTTATCACTTTAGAGGTAAAGCATGTTTCTCACTATCTTGGTCTTGCCAAATCAAACAAAGGTTCACTCTAGGTTAACATTATTGGGTCAAAACATTTCATCCACCTTCATCATATTTACATTCCATCTCACCAAAAAAATTGGAAAATTTTTGGACACATCAACACTTTGGACTTAGACAATCATCAAACCAATCCCCTAACTTAGCTACTTTCTATGTGAAATGAATCCTTTTCCATGCACCTAGTTAAGTTAGTCATCATATTTTTTAACTAGTCTATCTTGAAGGTCACAAGTCTACCTTAAGGATTTACAAGTTCATTAACATAATTTATCCAAGACATCAAAACATCAAACATTTAAGTCAAAAGTGTTATCCAAAAGTTTATAAAGTTCATCCCCGATATCATTCACCCTTTTTTATCATCCACTCACATCATTGGTCCTAAACAACTTAGAGATTCACTTTTGCAACAAGGTCAAAACATAATAAAAACATGGAATATAAACTCGATTCATACATCATGGGTAATCTAAATCAACCAAACTATCAAAACCTTACAATACTAATTGATTATCAAAGCTCACATTTATACAATTCATACATGGGACCATTATATCCTACAAACCTCAATGCTACAAAAAATGTGAGTATGCCCAATCTAAATTTTGGAACACCTTTCCCTATGGTAGATTTAAATCAAATTCAAAACCTACAAATCTATCAACCCAATGATCAATACATGAGTCTTAAACAAAACAACATTATCCCATCAAATTAATACATGCCAAATGTGAGTATACCAAATACAAACTTACCAAACCTGAACATATCAAATCCACACTTGGTACCTATTAATGGGTCTTCGGGGGTTCATCCCTTTGCCTATGCAAGGGCTTCAGTTCAGTGGTGTAAACTTGAAATGGGGTGGATAAAAATCAATTTTGATGGGGCATCACAAGGTAATCCGGGTCCTTTGAGGGTTGGGTGCATTGCTTGTGATGATACCAGTAACATTTTAGTAATTGAGACTAAGAAGCTAGCAGAAGGCACAAATAATGAGGTGGAAGTGCAAGCTACACTCCTTGCAGTGGATTTGGCAAACAAGCTCCATGTAGAAAGATTGCAACTGGAAGAGGGCTCGCAAGTGATTTTCAATGTGCTTTCCAATGGCAAAGCGCAAGTCTATAAACTTGACAAAATAGTCAACATAATCTGAACCAAGCTCAACAATTTTTGAAATTTTAAATTTTCTCATATTTACTCTGAAGGTAACGCTTTAGCAGATCAACTATCTAAAATGGTGGTGAAAGTGGTCGAGCAGGTTGGATCAAATATAGCAGAGGTTTGGCAGGAGGGATAAAAGGTGGTGACCAATGTTAGCCTCATTAATGAAGCAACTGATTGATGTGGAGTGGAATTATTACATTTTTCATTGGTACAGGGGCTTTGAATGCTAGAGAGATCGAGCTATATTTACTCCTTCCCATTTTCAATGTGTTCATCCAATTTTTTTTTGCAGTTTGTCACTGGTGCATGCCAAAGTTTGGTGTTTGTAGGAGAATGGAAGAAAATTTCACTCTCAATGCCTCGAAGCAATAGATGGCTTTTCGAGGACTAGTCATAGATGAAATATTGAAGAATGTGTTTGCCACAAGTGACCCTTTCTTCCTCAGTTTGGTCTGAGCTCTCTTGGGAACAAAATTTTTGGTTTCCAAATTTTGTCACCACACAAATACAAACATCTCTTCTCTTTTTTGTGCATGGGGCCTCTATTTTAGCTCACGGGATGAGGTTCGAAGGGTGATGTTATGGTGAATCAAATCAAAATGTCGAGTTGGTTTGGAATAATTGTTGGCCTATGTAGTGCCAGGGCATGGCTTCATCATCATTGATGGTGACTATATTGGCTTCCCATGCATGCCTCACCAATGGAACCCCTTTCTTCTGCACAGAGCTCTTGGAAATACCTTGGAAAGGAAGGCAAAGGCCAAAATATACTAGGCTTTCATTTTGGACTATGTGCATGATTGCGAATTGGTAATTGTTGTTGGGATTCCTAGAGAGAAAATGAATCCAGAACTCTTTTGCTTCAAGTTGGCTGGTGTGTGGGTGGACATGGAGGTGCACAGGAGGGCTCTTGTCCATGGTAGGTTGCATGGGAGGGGTCGTGGGGAAGCGTGAGGTAGCGACAGGGCTTATGGTCATGGTTCTGGTCGAGGTTGTTATCATAGGGTATGAATGGGGGTAGCTCAGTGCCCTTTTTTATTTTCTTTTTCTCTTCTTGTTGGTTCGGCTACTGGTTGCCTGTGGTCATGAAAATGCAACCAATTTTGTAAATTTTGTTTTGGGGGTGTATCAGGTAGTGGAGCTTGTGAATTTTATTTTGTCTCATGTGTTTATGCACTTGGTTGGCGACTATAAATTTCTAGGTTGGGGTTGTAATTTTGGTGTGTTCACAATTGGATCATGGTTGGGTTGGCTTCAGCCACTCATGAACATAATTTTCATATTTTTTGTATTTTTAAATTATAATTTGATAATTAAAAAACATATATTTTACCGACCAAAAAAAAATCCACACTTGGTGAAATATGGGATAGATACATTTGCAAATCACACCAATGTTGTTCAAAATCCAAACAATATATTGACAACTCAATGTATTGATCCAAATCAAGGTAACACCATGCAAAACCAAGGTTACCTAAATCAAAGCAATGTGTTTCCCAACCACAACAATGTTCAATTCCAACCTATGATGCAAAATCTAAACACCATCCAATATCTGAACATTATCGAAAATCAATTTGTTTATGATCCCATACAAATAACACAAGTGTATACTCTAAATATGCTTGACCAACAACCAAATCAACTATATCAAGGGTATCAAAATCAAAATCAAGATCAAATTTTGTGAAATCAAATTGCTACAATTCCCAAATTCATTGATTAATATCACTAAGAGACATCTCCACCCAAAATCAACACACTCCCCCATTCGTTAAACCATGTCATCAAAACATTGATTTGTGTCCACAACCATATCAAGAAAAGCATCCTCAAAATCAAGAAGTTGGATATCAAAATCAACAACCTCAACAAGATCAATCACCACATCTCCAAGATGAATCACAACTAGATGAATCTCAAAAATCAAAAATCTCACAAGATTACAAACGTGAATACACTCCTTTAGGGGAGCCAATCAAATCAACATTAAACATGTTAATCCATACTTAACTTATCAAACTTCCAAAATCATTAAATGGGGGTGAACCTAGCATCAAGTTCCCACGGGATGATGATAATACTTATTATGAATACCATAGCACAAAAGGTCATGACACGTCATATTGTATCAAATTCAAATATCTCATCCAAGACCTTCTTGATCAAGGAAAAATAATTGTTGAGGACAATGATCAAAATTCAATCACTAATGATAGCAATGACAATCTCTCCACCATAATTGTTGAAAACAATGATCAATATCTATCCATCAATAATCCCCTTGAAGATTTTTCTACCACATCCAATGATTGAATCAACATACATCAAGAGTCACTTTTTAATCATGATCAAAACCTATCAACAATATCCAACAATGATCCATTTCAAGAAGTGTTAACATCATTTGATCCAATGATTGAAAACATTGAAAATATCTCCCCACCATTTTTGAGGAAAAAATTCAAGATTCATCTACCAATGATCATGTTGATAATGTCTCTACATCACCTAATGAGCTAGAGGACATATCTCAAGAATTTTTTCCAAAGTATGATCAACATATTTCACCAAAGTCTAGCAATGGTCCTTTCCAAGATATATTGACATCCTTTGACCTCATGGTTTTCGATATTGAAGAAATCTTCAACTCAACACTTGATCCAAATCCACTCAAAGATCATGATGATATTGAGCCACTTCCCATGCTTAATGAAGATATCCAAGAACCATTTTTGAGCAATCCATACTTTGAAATTGACCCATGTCAAGAGCTTGATCCAAAGCACATCGAAAGTAATTCCAAAATTAATCAAGATCAAGAATTTGTATCTCCAAGATACTACCATGATCTAATGGGTATTCTCCAATCCATACAAGATGTCACAAATAATGATAATATCCATATATCACATACTCCTCCATTTACCCATGAGATGCTTACTCCTAATGGACATGTAGATGATCTTCATCTAAAACAAGAGTCTCATAATCTTGATATCATTGCCAAGGAACACGAGTCTCCTACTCTTAATATATTTACATATGATCAAGGCATAGAAGAATCCATAGACATATCAAAAATTTATCATGAAGAAGACCTCTACATGGATGGTGAATTAGAAACATCCTTTGAAGAGCAAGAAAAAATGGATTTTAATGAAGACTCCTATATCGATTGTAAAGCATCAAAATCAAACACATCCTCCATATAGATTGAAGAAAGTTAGTAAATGGATGTCAAGCATTATAAAAAATGAACAAAGATAAACAATCATGTACAACAATGAAATGGTTTGTTAGTAGTAAAATCAAAGCATGCCAGTAATACTCCCATAATATTGGAGGCAACTTCATCTAGTGCAAACACCAACATGGGGAGCATGAAGATTCCTTATGTTGAAATAACTACCAACACTCCTACCATTCATATCATGAATTTTCATCCACACATCTTTCCACCAACTAATTGGGACCAACCACAAGAAAGAGGTCTATATCAAAGAAAAGAGAAAATTATTGAAGCAAAAGAATTAGCAAAGAAAAATGGACAAGAAAAATTCAAATAGACACCAAAGAAAAATAAAGAAAATCATCCCTATCAAACTCCATTAGTCAAAGAAACTATGGGGAAAAATAAAAAAGGGAAGTTCATCCATCAAAACTATCCATTGCTGCAAAAGAAAGCTTCAAGAGTGACCTACAAGGTATATCAAGAAGTTGGTCCCAATTGAATCTTCATATCCACCTATCATTGCTCATCATCCCAAGTTTGGAGAATCAAAGATTCCAAACTGTCGACCAATCCATCTGCATCTCATATCCCTCAATGCATTCCACCATCCACTTCAAAATCCATGGTATCCAACTCTTTTATTGAATTTTTATTAGTAGCAACTCTTTATCATAAGGACTCTAAGGGAACTCTATTGTGATGTGCACATTTAGGTAAGGTTAACTCCAGTATCGATAAAGAAGACAAAAAAATCCAAGGGTTATATTCAAGCACCCGTATCTTAGCAAAGAAACTCCTCCAAGTAGGATATCATTGGCACATCATGATAGCAACAACATCTATATCAGCACCAAAAATGTCTACATCAACACCACCAAGTGGTTCAACATGAGCATACAATTTCAAAAAATAAAAAAATCAAGAAAATAGTCAAGAGAAAAATCGTCCTCTAGTGAAAACCACTTTGGTGGCGGTTTGGACAAGTACCATGATGAAAACATGGAAAATTAGTGTCATGAGTAGAATTGAGAATTTATGTGCACCATTTCAAGTGGAAGCATCTCATCCCATCCATAATAAATCTCGCATTCCATCCATCTTATCCATAATAAATCCAGGAACCCTTCATTATCTAATTCATTTTCATCCAAAATAACTTATCTTGATCTTGGAAAAGGTTCAATATGTACTTTACACTTGCTTATGGTAAACATCTTGACATGAGTCACTATCATTGGTCATATCCTAACCAACATTATCTGATCCATGAGGCATTGTCCACAAAGGTATACTTTATCCAAACATTTTATCCTATCACAAGATAATCCTTGGTATCCTTCACATACCTATCCATGCATCCACCCATATCATTCCATACATTGCTAGGAGTAGATACTTACATCTTAATTCAAGAATAAATCTTGAGCTATATCCTATAAGTCATGTTGTGATCTAAAAATTTGCACAACACAAAATCAAATTGATCAAATCATTTGTAAGCAAAAATCTAAATCACTAGCCCATGACACATTTTGATGAGAAGATGTTCCTTATCAAGCTTTATCTTTTATCAAACATCAATCCAAATAATCAATATCAGTTGCATCTACCTTGTACTTCAATGTCACATCAAATCATTCAAACAAATTTTGTTCCAAGCCTAGCTTCAAAATCTTGATCTATCTTATCCAATCCATCCATCATCATCTCGGGATAATATCATTTCCCAATCTTTGCGTTGTTCAACACTATCCTTGCATTGTTGAGCATCCTCAACAATGTTATCACTATTGATAATATATCAATTAGATAAATTAATACAATATTGGCTTTTGATAAAATCCTAAAACAAGTATCCATACCCTTGTCACAATCGTGTGAAAAATCCAAAAAATCCAAGCACATCAAAATCCCAAAAATAGGTCAAAAAGTTAGAAACATCAAAAAATCCAAAAATAGTACCATGTCAAACTGTCGGTCTTTGAGCTTGAACATAGGCAAGTCCATCATTGATGTGCCTTTGAGACACCCTAGGTCAGTCCTTTAGGATTATGTCATAATAAACTAACAATCCATCAACTGTTCATTTCTCATCATCAATAAGTCAAGTCAGTCAAACTACGAGGCTTCTACATGTATAACGTAGGCAAGTATAATATTTGATCAACACCTAAGGCCCCTAGGATAGTCTTTTAGGTTAGGTTCTTATTCAAACCTCAAAAAATCCTAAACATTCAGAAAACTAAAAAAACCCAAAACATTTGAAAACTCAAAAAAACACAAAAGAAAACGAAAATTGAAAAAGACCTAAACAACATCAAATATCTTTGAAAAAATCCTAAACAACCTCAAATAATCAAAAAACCAAAAAAACTCACATAAACTTTCAAAAATACCAAAAATAGCCTCGAAATATTTTCAAAATGTCAAAAAAAATTCCAAAACCACCCATCCCATTTCGCTTGCACTCGCAATCAACTTTCATCCATAATAAATCAATCATCATCTTCAATATTTGGTAAAATAGACAAAAAACAAGTACAACAATCAACAAAAGTAGAACCTAAAACACAAAAAAAATCAAACTCTTGATCATCATCAAACATGTGAATCAAACCTTATATTAATGCCCTTTCAAACAACCTATCAACCCGCCAACATCTGATAACACGTCCTATGATGCATCTTTCCTATAATGGGCATTATCATTGGGAATCACGTTGGATATTTATCCTCAACACACATCACACCTTTGGCAAGAGATATAGATAACACTGACTATTTGTTTTGATCTTTTCTTGTGATTTATCTTATTGACCCATTATAAGGACCTCTTGATGATGTCTAAACGATTTAGAGAGAAGGAATGGGGTATCAATCATTATCTTTCATTTTTTGTGCTTGTGGGGTATTCTTGTAAAATAATCTTGGCGCATACTTGTTTAGTTGTGTGTAGCGAGGCATTTAGATTAAATTGTTGACTATTGCATATGCTTTGGTCTGAGATATTCTAAACTTATAAACAACATTCCAACAAGGTTTATGTATATCAAGGTGTGAACAAGAACTATCCTATCTATTTGCTAATTCAAGTTCCATCACACTAGATACAACGCCATCTTGGTTATCGATACCTTGATGCATCATGTCTATTGTTATATCAAACATAAGGAATGCCAAAAATTCCCAATCTTGGATATGAGAAAAATAATCCATCTCATCACCATATCTAATAAAGTCTCGAAGAATGATAGGCTTGTTGGAATTTTGAATCAATCTCAAAACAATCCTTAATCCATCCATCTTATTCTTCTTATTCTTCTATCTTTACTAACATTTCCATCTAAGTATCAAATATGTGTGATATATCAAAATATACATGAGGCTACCCATGGCCGATGACTGTCTATACATCATCAAATCTATCTACATCAACATATGAGATTTCCAGGAACTATTTTTCATCCTCTTCACCAACAATCCCTCTTCTGCTAGGGCATAGTGGGGCATCTATATCATCTTCAGCTCAACAATCTAAAAAAATTGTAGCTCTTTGATTCAAAAGCAACCTTAAATCTCAAGCATCTCAAACATAAGTCTGATTTTTACCTATTATGAGCCCAATCGAAACACTTTATTCTTTGATCAATCTTTCGAGGGGGAAACTAGCCATCTTTCGATCATATCAATATCAAATCACCTAATGAATTTTGTTCCTAGCCTTGCTAGAAATTCTTGATCAATTTATCAAATCAATCATCATTGGGATATATCTTCCCCTATCAATCCTTGTGTTGTTCATATCTTGACAACACTATCCTTGTATTGTTGTGAATCCTCAACAATGTTATTTATCAATCAATCATATCAATCAAATTTAGCTTGGCTATCAACATCTCAAAGAGATCATCGATATCCATTTTTGCATCATCAACATCAAAAGTAACATCAGTCTTTGAACCAATGTAAAGAGTACATTGCTTCAAAGAGGGGAAAAATATAGACACTTAAAAATGTCATGAATGGTATCACACACTTGAATCTGATATATTAACATTGTTTCGTCCTGAATTTCATCTTCTCCTCGCTTATTTGATTAAATTTTAACCTAGTTGTTTAATTAATAAATTATTTTCATCTATTAATTTGATTAATCTAATTAGGTTAATTCCTACCCCTTTCATGTTAACCTTTCATCTTGTTAAATTGGATAAATCAAAATATTTAATTTTAACACCCTAAGTCCTCTCATTTAAATTAAATAATCTTAATTATTTAATTAAATATCATTTTGATCCCTTTTCGTTAAATAAATTATCTAATGGATATCCTAAATTCCTCTAATTTGCATAATTGAAACTTTGTTTTAATTATCAAATTACTAAATTAATTCTAGCCCCTCCCCCCCCCCACCCACTTGCAAGGGAATATTCCTTCTTTGCACATTTCTCCAAAAAGGAATATTCCTTCTTGTGCACTCATTCAAATTTAGTTTTAAATTAACTAAATTGCTAATTTCCCTCCATCCACTTGCATAGGGAATATTCCAAAGAAATATTCTCCTATTTGGCTCCAAAATTGGAATGATTTCTTTCAAACAAAATTTGCAACAAACTTTCAAAGTTGTTACAAAGTGTGTTTGTTTGAATCATTCTTAAACCTTGATCTTTCCTTGATCCATGTGATATTTGATTCTCATCCATTGATGAAAATCTTTGATCCATGTGCTCACCCTTCATTCATTTTTTATCATTGCTTGATCAAATTGATCTGAGCCCTTGATTTTTCATTTGCTTTCCTATAAATAGAACACTATTTGGAGAGAAATGGCTCCATCTTTTGAGAGAAAAGTCATGTTGTTAAAACCCACACATATTTGTATTCTCCAATTGCTATCACTATAGTTGAGGGTAATTGGATTTTATCACATCCATTTGAGAGCATTTGCTTCAACATCATCGAAGCTTATTTCAACAAAATGGGATTGGGAAAGAGTTGAATTCCACATTTGATGCAACACTAATGGGTAAACCCACAAAAGTGGTTTACAATTCCAGTGAGGAAGGAAAAGTTGCAAAAAATGACCTTATGCAAAAAAAATTGGTTTTTGGGGGTTTGAACGAACTTCTAGTTCGAGTGAACCCAAATGGGGTTTGATAGAACCTCCCTTCGAGCGAACCCATTTAATGTTGGGTCCCACATTTCCCAGAAAAATAAGCAAAAAAGTTCTTGTGGAAAGGGGGTTCGAATGAACCCTGGTTTGAGCGAACCCCTAGGGGTTCGAGTGAACCCCCCTTATCCCCCATTCTGCCCCTCTAGCACCAAAATACTTCAGAATTTTTCCCTTCGAAGCTCGGGTTGAGGATGAAAATGGAGGAGAATTCACAAATCCAACTAGATGATGGTAGTCCTCAAAACGAGCTATTCAACAAATATAATTTTAATATGTTTTGGTTTTATTATGTATTTGTTTTTTAAACATAGGTTTTTCACCAAAAATCAAGCTCTTTGTTTTGCACATATGGAAAAATAGTAGATTATCAAAAAAAAAATTTGAAAAATATGTGCGGGCTAGGTATTGATGTCCTTGATCCAGTAAAAAAAAGTTGAATTTCGATACATACAAATTTTTTTATGTTATATATGGTCCGCCTATGTTTGAATTGTAATTGGTTTGACTTCGAAACTTGATTAAGGAAAAAATATTCAATAAAACACTATGAAACCAAATGAAAGGGCTAGATGTCATAGTTACAAATCTAAATTAAAAAAAAAATAGAATTTTATCCTTCATGGTAAAAAAATTTTGTGTACGATGAGCATCACTCCTTAAAAATGTTGTTTACAGAAAAAAACTAGTTTTCGAAGGAGATGGAAAAAGAAGTGCAATATGATTCAAAAATTTTTGAAAAAAATATATTTAGAATCTACAGAAAAAATGTCAAGAATCACTAGTTTGCATCATCTTCAAATTCCTCACGGTTTAGCCGCTATAGGTGCCTGAAAGTGAAGATTTAGCTAGAAAAAATTATTTCAGTGTCCAGTTTGACCAAAAATTGTAAACCAATATTGTGGGATCACCCCAATCCCCCAATGGGATGAGGCTTGTTGAGTTTAATTAGGATTCTTTGTGCAATTTGAACTTTATTTCAAGTTTTAATGGCTTCCTAGTTTAACTTTGCAAGAATTTCACTGGGAATGTAACTTGATTTAGTTAATTATATTGTTTTAAATTTCTTATTAAAATCATGTTTAGCTTAGTTAAGATTTTCATCCACAATATTCATGCAAAAAGAGGATTTTTTTTGTTTTCAAGAGTGGCCAACTACACTAGGGTTTAAATTAGCACTTATTTGTAAAGGAAGATTATGGTTTTGAGTAACTTGTGTCATAAATAAACCCTAAAATTGTATGACAAGGAGAGGGAAATAAAAATAAAATAATATAAGTCGCTCTTAGCTCTAAATAATAAGAAAATATAGAAGATAAAACCCTAAAAATAGAAATCCTATCGGGTTGTAAGAGTGAAGAGGTTCACCAAAAATGGAAAATATAACAACCCTCTCTTAATTTAAGAGGGATAATAAAATCCTTTTTACATAAATATAGGATGAATACATAAACGACATGAATATTAAGGATCTACCCTAGATTAATTGTTGTCATGTTGACATAAAAAATGTAAATGAATAAAATGATTAAAAAATAAATATGATATAATAAATGATATTAAGTTAAAAATTGTAATAAGTGTCAAATGTTGATTTTATCATAATGTAAAAATATCAATGAAGTTCATATGAATTATTTATGGTTAGTGGATGTTGTGTCCTTCACTTTATATCACTTTTGTAGCTGCATATTTGATCTCACAAGTGTGGATATGTTTTGACAAGGAAATATAATATGCTTGCCTATCAATTTGATCTCTACTAACCTTCAAGTTGTTGGTTTTAGCTTGCCTTAATGTTCTTTGTCTACCCTAGGTTAAGAATTTGTTTGCATGGTTCTTGTTAGTTTGTACACATGATAGGGATAATTAATGTCTTTTTTTTAACCATGTAAATATACTAATTCAACTACATAACATATCAAGGAAAAAATTCTCAAACATGTAAGATGCCCTAAATATTATGCAATAAAATTCCTTGAATAATGCTCTTAATAATGAATGTAAGAAGAAATGATAGTTATAATATTCAAAAGATCTAAGTGATATCAAATGCCTTTAAATAAATTAGGGAAATCCCTATAAATATGACACTAAGAGTCACAAATAGAACATTTTATAATCTTGAGTTGACACACAATGGTCATAAAGATGGGCTAAATCAACCCAAACTAGAAGTTGAATTTGAAAAGAAAAGGGGTCATTTCTACAAGTGTAGAAGTCATCAACATCAATTTTTTTCGCGAGTTGACACATAATGATCATAATGATAGGTCAAGCGAGCCCCAAACTATAATTTAAATTTTAAAAGAAAAAGAATCATTTCTACAAGTGTAGAGATCACTTTTACAACTATCTAATTTGAGGAGTAAAATTGAAGATCACGATTGAACTCTTAAAATTAAAAAAAAAAAGTTGAATTATATAAGAAATTTGAATTAAAAAAACATATCATATTTACACTTACCATTATATGAAGGTCACTCCAGTGAAATTTGAACCAAAACATAAATTAAGAAAAAAGACAAGGGTATACAATATTCACCATTACAATTCTTAAATACCTATGTCTTTTTGTAAAACTACTTCCTCTTACTTTAGACTTTACTTTGTCCTCCCTACTAAATCTTAAATTTAACAATTGACCTTGTTTATCAAGCAACTTTTTTGTGATTAAAATATTTTTGAAATTGTCTCAAACTACAATATAAATCTTAAAAACAAAAGAGTAATTTCTACAAGTGTAGAAGTGATCAAGACTACTTTCACAAATGTGAATCTAATTCAAGACAAGAAAAGAATAAAATTGAGGATCAAGATTGACCTCTAAAAAATAAAAATAAAAATAAACAAGATTTGAATTATATGTGCACTCTCAACCAAAATGTTACATTTTTACTCCTACTCATTACATGAAAGCCACTCTTCTGATTAAATTTGATCTAAAATATAAATTAAAAAAATAGACAAAGGATTATAATATTCACCATTACAATTCTTAAATATGCTTGTGTGTCTTTTTGTAAAATCACTTCCTCTTACTTTAAACTTTACTCTATCCTCCTTATTAGAACTTAAATTTGACAGTCCACCTTTGTCAAACAATGTTTTTTACAATTATTTTTTTGAAAATTGCCCTTTACATATTAAAATTTATTTCATTAAAAAAAAATACATATAAACCAAATATATAGAAAAATAATCAAACCCTCCAAATATTATAGTTATATTTTACAACTAAAATAACTAAGCACAACCATACTGCCATCAAATTTGGACCCACTTCCCCATCACTCTACATTGTCACGCAAAAGCGCAAGACCGCTACAAATAAGCGGTACAAGCAAGCCCAAAACCATGCGCGGCCGCTTGTATCAAGCGTTTTCTTTGACCTCCATTTTTATTTGCCCTCGCACAATTCTAAATTCAAGAAATCGGCTCCCACAGATTCCCAAAACCCGGCAGGTTCTGTACGTATTAATTAACTGTATAGAAATGCAAGCTCGAGGCACGCTGTTTCTTTCCTAAAATACAAGAAATCACTCCCACAGTTTCCCACAAAACCAGTCAAGTTCTATATATTGACTGTATAGAAATCTACCTCTTATAGAAATCTACCTCTACGTTTTAACTTTGTATCTGGACCTCGGATTGTGGTTAAATCTGAGTATTGCAGAAAAGAAGCAAAAGAATAGGGCAAGATCTTCTGTTATTACAATGGCCTCGACTCCTGAGTCGTCCTCCTGTTATTCTCCCACAGAACAGATTCAATCGCAGTCTCTCACTGTTCCTATTTCTGCCAGGTAAAAATTTATTTATATTAGGAGTATTAGATTTGTTATGGTAGTGATTTATAAGTTTTTTCTGAAAACTGTAAAGTTGAAGGATCCACAAAGAGCTGATCAATAGCCTAAAACTGTAAAAGATAAGGCCGAGATCTAGGGAAAGATCAGGAAATTTGATTCCAAAAATCGTATTAAAAATGTTTGCCCAAGTTTTTGAAACGATCTTGGATTCATCTGCGTAGATTGTATTTGTGCTGTATTTTCTGAGGGGTTAACTGCCTAATACGTTTTCTAAATCACTTTTACAAATTAAATTTGCAGGCTTGTGTGTTTGTCTTGCAAAGGAAATGTTGCTCCAACAGACGAGTGGATATTTTCAATAGAAGACGATCACTTTAACAGATCTGGTTCAAGGAGACCTGTGTCTTCAAAATATAAATCTCCGTCAGTTAAAAGAATACGCGGCCTTGGAAGAAAGGCAATTAAAACTTGATCTTGAATGTTTGTTGTGTATCGGCGTTTAAAAATCTTGCCAATCAAATTCTACGTATTTTCAGAGATTGTTCTCCGTTTGTTTCCAAATTGTGGAACAGAATCAGCCAATCTTTGTTAGGAAACTACTGACAATTGATATTTCTAGCCAGCCATACATTAAATGAATGAAAATATTTCATCCTTTTTATTGTCATGAGTATTTCTGAGCCAAGCTCCAAATGAATAGCATTTTAATTAACTGATATTTTGTTTTTAAAAAGCTATTGTTGAGCATTGGAATGCGTGTTAAGTGAATTATTTATCTTCATAAGAGATGGATTAGTATGAATAAATTTGATTAGTGTTTTACAGATTAAAAGTTTTCTCAGACAATTATATATATATATATATATATAATCATTAACAAATACAAGCACAATATGAGGTGAAAGTCACCAAGGATCAACCATACTACATCAGTTAGACATTAATATCAATCATCTGCAAAACAAGTTAACATAAACAACAGGAACTTTTAAGATTTTATATCTATTACAATATATCCAGTTTATGAGATATAAAGAGAACACAAAATTATTCCTAACACCACTTCTGATTGTTGTTGAACTTTGTAGTCATCACATTGAAAAGTTCCAATAGAAAACTCAACAAAATCTATAAGATCCAGATCTTTTACAACAGAACCATACCTAAAATCGTGCTGCCATAATTGACTTTTTCAATTAAATTATTACAATTAAAAAAATTACTCCATAAAAATTATCTACTCCAAATCAAACCCAACCCTCACTTATTTTAATGGATGGCCTCTTTCTAACCTAGCCGCCATACGCTTCTGAAATCCTTTGAATTGTTACCTTGATGTTACTTGAATTGTTCTCCGGAAAGGCCAATTCTTGATAAGCGGTTTGAACTGTAACAAACCTAGCCACTGATTTTGGCACCCTGGTTTTACTTTTTGCTTAAGTCTAACATGTAACGCAACCATGGATTTACTGAGTTCTCACCATGGATTTACTGAGTTCTCCCACTTTGAATACTTTTTACACAATACAACTAACGCACTCACTTAACATCCAACTTGGAGAAAATGCACATATGCCAAGTCATTAAATAGATTCTAAGTAATCTTATAAGCTAGACTTGACGAGGGAACCAAGATAGTTCTAAATATTTTAAAACTAAGAAATAGGAATAATAAATATATTAAATTAAATGTTTGGAATCTAAATATATAAAATAAGGTATATTATTTTCTTGGTTTTATGTAGAATCTAATTTTATCATGTAATTTTTTAATTGAGAGGAATCAGAAGTTTAGTCAAGCATCTTGAAGTTTAGCTCTTTTCAAGGTAAGCCTCCCTTATAATCTTTTGGGCAATGTGCAATTGATGCTCATCCACACAATGAATAATTCAGGAGCTGAATCCACGACTTGTGCTACCTAAAGTGGCAGTCGAGACCAAGTGAGCCAACCCAAAGGGTCAAGTTTTATCATGTATTTATTTTTTTATTGCAGATCTAGTCTTTATGTTTGTATTTGATCTATAACAATTTTTAGGATTCAAAATTGTTTGCCTTTATTTTTGAACCTACATAAAAATATAGTTGCATGGTTGGAAGTTTACATGTGCTAGAGATAGTATCTCCTTTGTGTTGAACCCTCATGAATTTAGTCAATGACTTTGAACAATGATCATGTAATGCCATCTTGTCCCTTGTCTTGAGATATCTATTTTTGGCATTGTATTTTGGCCTTGTGTTTATGATGCATAGGTCATATTTGTGTATGTGTTTTGAGTGCTTATTGGTTTCACAATCTTCTTTATAATATATTGTTGTAAGATATTGTACGCATTGAAGGTGTAAGAGCCTTATGTGTGAATGACATTCAAATTATGTTGTATGTCTTGAAGTTTTCATGTTATGCTTTCTATGTCTAGATTAACTTGAGATTTGTCTCATTACTATCTTCATATATATCTAATTTATATTTTTTTATCATTTTAATGATCTCAACATCTTGTACTTTACCTTTGTAGATATGTACATTTTTACATAGAGGGACAATATTGTCATTGTGTTGGCATTTTAGATGATAGTGATTATCGTGTTTCCATTATTAGATGATTTACATGGGAGATTGTGCCATGTTGGGTGATCATGCATTGCTTCGACTATCTTGTATGAAGCAGGTATGCTAGTCATGTGCTTTGAGTATGCAGGCACAAGGTATTTCTCCACCTCAGTATGTAGACATGTTTGAGTTATTCTCAAATGGTAGTTACATCAAAGATGTCACTTTGGGTTAATGTGTTTGGTACCCTCTATCACACTTGATTCGTGTGTGAGATGAGTCCTTATTTTTCATGGTTAGTTGGATTTGAATCAATGGTGATTTCTAGGCATCCAAATATTGTGAAAAACCCATAAATGTGTAATTGCATTGTGGTTGTTTGCTTCCTTGTTCACATTCAATTACAATTATTCTTTGCATGTTCATAATGTTTAATGTGTTTTGAAAATTGGAGTAATTAGGAAAGAGAAGGGAAGAATTCTTGTTTAGTTATAATTTGAAATCATTCATTGGTTTAGGAGATCAAAAAGAATTATTTAATTAGTTATATTGATTTTATTGATGTAAGTAAATGGCTTATTGAATTGAATCTTAACTCCATGAGATTAGTGATAGCTTGTTATTGAAAATAATAAATTGACTCAAAAGATTTAATTTAGTAAATGATATTTTAATTTTAATTCCATATTGGAAAAAGAAAAATGTTAATTTAAATTCATTAGAAAATATATTTAATTTTATTGCAATTAATTTAACTATGATTAAAAAAATTATTGTTGGAAAGTTAATCCAATTATTTAAATTGCTAGAATAAGTGATTTGAATTATTTAATTGACTCTTTCAAGAATGAAAAAATAATTTATTAGCTTTAAGTTAATTGCATATACCTATTTTGTGAAAAAAAAGAAAAAGAAAACAAGGAAATAAAAATGAAAATAGAAAATTGGGTTGGGGCCCTAGCTCGGTTGGCTAAATCTTTCCTGTTGCAGGAGGTTGGTCACGAGGTCTAGTCTCCCCCACCCTCGTGGTACCGGAGGGCGTGTCGCACCAGCGCTGCTGGTCACGTTAAAAAATTTACCAGGCGCACTACAATTTATAGTGGGTCGTGCTACCCGATTCCTACAGTCTAATAAAAAAAAAAAATGAAAATAGAAAATAATTGGAAAATGAAAAAGGACATGAAGAGGCAAAGAGTTTAATTTTGATTCATTCTTACATTTTTGAAAATGAATACTCTCAAAACTCTTTTTCTTGGAGAATCAGAAATTGGATAAAATTGTTTGATGGAAGGATTGTTTGAACTCGGATTCAATTGGAAAATGAAGGCATTGAAGGTGTGGTTGATTTGCATCTGAATTGCTCCCCAAATTTGGATTGAATTGATTTAAAGTGGCATTTGTGAACTCCAAATTGAATTATTTCATTCCATTTATCTTGTTTTTGAGCTCTCTTAATTCGTGTTTGTCATGCTCATTTCCTAGTAGTGATAGCATACGACCTCAATGCTAGATTTAATCTCTTGTACATTCATTGTTTATTTTTTTGAAAATGTCCAAAACAAAGCAATGGTTATACCAACTTCTTCAAAATAAACTTGTTTTCCATTTTTATTTGAAAATTGTGTAGTTTTTCACATTTGAACCAAAAGAGTATCTTTAGATTTTTTTTTAAAAGTGAAAAACTTCAATCATTCATAAGGGGATTTGGGAAAATTATAGTTTTGCATTGAAAATATTTGTGAAAATTAGAATTCTAAAACCTCATTTGATTGAATTATTATGTAAGAGAAATGACCTCAAATTAATTATTATTTTTCGCATTTGCATCCTTTGAACTCATTGCCTCTTGAAAATAAAAAAATTATAGATTTTGCCATTGTTTAATGGTGGATTTGGTTATTTTATGTTATTCATTGTAAAAAAAAATCATTTTTCAAATTGGGAATGATTCTAATTGATTTGGAATTGGAGAAAAAAGTCTCATTAATTTTTTGTTAGGAATCTTTTAAAATTATGCCCAAAATCTTATCACATTTTTAGCCGTGATTTTTGTGCCCCGCTCAAAATTTTCAAACTATAGGAAAATAAAATTTTACTTCAAACTTTGTTCACATTTGAAATCAAAGGGTATATAATTAGTTTTTAGAATTTTTTATTTAAAAAAATTAAGGATTCATCAATGAAAGATTTGGGAAAATTATAGTTATTTTGCATTGAAAATATTTAGAAATTTTGAATTCTAAAATCTTATTTGATTGAATTATTTTGTGGGAGAAATGGTCTCCAAAATAACTTCAAATTTTTGCATCTTTTGAATTCATTATTGCCTTTTTAAAATAAAAATGTATGAGTTTTACCAAAATAGATTGAAATGTTTTATGGTTTTATTTGAAAAATAATTTATTTATTTTTTAATTGAGAGTGATTTTGGATGATTTAAATTGGGAAAAATTAGAGTCCATCTTAGTTTTTGGTTAGAAAATTTGAAGATTATGTTAAAAAAAAATATTTTTTGTGCATTGATTTTTATGCTACACTCAAATAGTGTTTTGGTGTGATACACATAGAGTTCAAGTGTCTAGAGGGTAGAAAGGAGTTGGTGGATGTCCCTTGAGAATTTCTCTTGCATTGGGATGAGTATTCATACCCAATTTTGTAAATACATACCTTCATGCTATTGCAATTACACTCCTTGCCTACTTTTGGGATCCTCGTCCTTATGACCATTAGACCTTGTATCCAATGTGAGATCTATTCCTAGCCATTTGTGTGGGGTTGGATGAGACCTTGGCATGTTTTCTCATACTTTTGTTGTATTTTATTCTTGTTGGTATTAATGTTACATGATGTGAATTACCTCTTATGCTTCTCGTGTATAAAAATCTAGTGATGAGATTTTTTTTAAAGATAACACCAACATGTATATGAGTACAAATCTATATTCAAACAACTACATGATTAAATTTATACCATGATAACAACACGTGCAATCAAATAACACAATGAAAGATCATAATTTTGGATACTTAGAAATGAAAGTGATCATGATTGGTCATGATTAACATCCATATTGCTTGGGTTCCCTCTTAATGTACTTGTGGGGTGCAACAAAACCAACCAAGTGAACTGTTGCCTTGTCCGCCCCAACCAAGTGGACCCAACAAGCTATCCCAAGAATAGCTTTGTAAAGGCGTGAAGGTCTTGGACTCATGTGACTACTAGTTCAAGTCAAGGCTCAACTATGAAGAGGAACCAATCCATCCCATACTATGTTGTGGGTCCTTCCTCAACAAGTTAGATCAAGTACAAGATAAGAGGATCACACCTACCCTACAGTGCAGCTTGAGTAGAAATGGAATATCGGTTCATTACACACTATACTATGGTTCCCATCCTTTTCCCGATCTTCTATACCAGTTGGGAAGGTGGAAAGCACCAAGGTCAAATACACATCAACCGATGAGGAAGAGGATTTTGTGCATCCCATACTACATCGTGGGTCCACCCTCCATCCCAAGGGTACTATGGGCTCAAGAGAGAATTCCCAAGTAGTGAACCTTTCTAACCTGATGGATTCCAACTTCAATCACCTATAGGCCATTGACAACAAGTTTCTCCACCTAGTAAGAAATAGCTTCTGACAAATACAACCTTGTGACCTTAGTGATATGGTCATCTATCTTCTTCACAACTCAATTAGAACTTGGCATCAATCACCCCCATTCTATAGGTGACTTCCAATTAAGCCTCCTTTAATACAACAATTAGCTCTATTTATCATTCCTTGTAAAGTAGGGTAACTATCAAAGCAATCATTCTTGTATCATAATCGAAGTATCCCTTAGAAAAATTCACCTTCATGAACCAAGTGAATTCTAGCTAATCCCTAATATTAGCCGAAACATCAATCATTGGTAAAGTCCAATGATTATCTGTCATTACTCAAAAATCCCAATGGTTCATGTTAGTGTAAATAGTCATTATTTACCCAGTTAGCTAATCACCTTTGTCGGATTGAACTATTCACACTCATAACTTAAGTCTACTTAGGTTTATTTTTCTTTTTTCTCACTTAATAGCATTGAGACATGTGTCCTCATCACTTGAGACACCTATTGACACTTGCTCACAAGCTTGTCAAGTGATCTCACAAGTGTCCCATCTTTGAAGGGTTAGTCAATTGTTTTATCCTACCTTCCTATCTCATCCACCTTGTCTATATATGCAATGTTTCTCATTTTATTATACACCCTCATTTGTATATCGATAGACATATTATTATGCTCATATTTTCACTTATGGAAGGTTGTTTCATTCTCTTTGATCTTAGCATTCTCCAACATGGTATTAAAGCCATGAAAGCACGTTCCTTCCCGCACAAGGTGAGTTCCACATATATCCATATCAATGAAGCATTGTGGATCCAAATGAACACATCCATTGCATTCAAATGCTCGAGAAATGCAAAAATACCTTTCATTTTGTCAATTTTGAATTTTTTGAATATTTGCAATTTTTTGGGCTTATGTGCTATTTTATGAAAAGTTAAAAAAAATAAAAAAAATAGTAGAGGGCCAATCCACCCTCTACCAATTTTCACATCTTCAATTTTGAGTCAAAATTTACTCTTTTGTAAGATTTTGTCCATTTTGACATATTTGCAATCTTGCAAGAAATTTTGGCCATTTTGACCTATTTTCAGACGTCATGTGGTCTTGTTGGCCTACTTGTAGTTTAACTCTCTCTGTGGGAATGAGAGCTCCACTCCCTTCCCTGGAAGCTTTGGTTGTTGGAGGACAAGCCCTATAGACAAAGACATTATAATAAGAAAGTGTTCTTGCATATTTTGAGGGGTCGATACCAAGCCCTCATTGGTCGAGTGCATCATGGAGGTTGATAAAGGATAAATGGAAGGCAATTTTTTGCCCCAAGGTGAGTAGAAAAGAGGAGAACTACATGAAACCTATAGATGTTTGTTACTCAAAGCACATGATCCTTTAGGCATGAGACTTTCTATCCTCTCCAATGCCTCTAGAGAACAATGATCTATGTGTGATTTCCATGTTTGATTTTTTCGACCTGTATTTACTAATGGATAGCTCCCCATCACACAACCTACACCTTCATTTGTAATCCACCATCTACACACCTCTCATTGGCTTCTTTGACGTGTCAATTCTTCTAGGCCCCACATAACCTATATAGCATCTCTACATTAGTCAACATTAAGAAAGGTGTCATTGAGGTTGAGATCACAAGTTAGCATTAAAGTGACCACATCATGTAGTTTCACTGGGCTAAATACCCTCACACAATGAATTTGATTCCTTAATGACCTCCACATGGTGGCCCACATCAACAATAATTTTCCAGATACTTCCAATTAAAGCCTTGCATGACTTTCCCTCCCACAAATTCATCCATTGTTGACTTCATCTTCAAGAATTAATAACACCATTTGTGGTTTATTGATGTCTACAAGCATGCAGTCTTTCTACTCTTTTCACTTGGCATGAATACCATCACTTGTTTCACGGACCCAATCAACCTTAATCGATATAATACTCTTGTTTTATTTAAACTTTTTATTTCAACTGTTAAATTTAAATGGTTAGAATTTTAGATAAATTGTTAATGCTTGTAAGGGGGGAGGGGAATTTTTTATTTTGCATAACTTGCAAATAGGGAGTCACTTTTTCAAGTGTGAATAGTCATAAAAAAGTTCCTTTTGTATTGGATAAAGTAGTGTCGAGACAATTTCAAAATAGTATCTTTTTAATCTATTTTTTAACCTTTAAAAATTAGTGTACTTTGTGTAATTTTCAACGCAACATAAATTTTACCTATTTGTCAAAAATTCACACTTTTTTTTTTTAATTCATCAAAATTTTGTAAGGATTTCATATTTTTAGTCGAAATTAAGTTTTGGAAATCTATTTTTTCCATATTTTTAAAACTTTATGTGTTATAAATGAACAATTTGACTTCCAAACTTTGCAAAAGCTTGTAAATCTTTTCTTGCATCTTTTTTAGGGGGTCTACATTAAGATATAATAAAATTTTTGGGGTTTATAAGGCACAATTCAAATTCCTTATTGTGTGTGCATCATGGATCTAAAAATTGATTTGTTAACACCACATAATTTTTGCACATGGAAAGTCAAAGTACAACTTCTTTAATCTAAGGGTTTATGGAAAATGATCAATGGGCAACCAATGTAGTTTAATAAAGATTTTGAATAGTTTACTTATCAAAACTAGTTAGATGAGGCAATGTGCATCATTAGTCTCCATATTTCAGATAACTTGCAATTCCATATTGCAAAATGTACATCTCCTAAGAAAATGTGGGACAAGTTTAAAGATCTCTTTGGTACAATTGATGAGTTCAAAATACTACAATTGGATGTTGGATTATCAAAATTGTCTCTTGATTCATTCCCATATATTAAATATTTCTTGGTTTAGTTTAAGTATTTTGTTTCTTGAATTAAGGGTTGTGGTAAAACAAAAATAGACAAAGAATGTGTCTTCTTGATTTTTCAAAGATAAGATGTCCTTATCAACTATTTGCTTCTTCTTTTTACTCTACAATGAATGCTCTTGGAACAATATTTACAATGCAAGTTCTTTTGATTAGGTTTTTGATAGACTCACATGAGAACAATCTAAGTTAATCTCTATGGATGTTATCACCTCTTCAAAAATTCAAGCATTAGTTTCTCAATCATCTAAGAGAAAGCAAAAAACTAATGATCAAGATAAAGGATAAAAATTAGAGAATCCATTAGATACATCTCCCTCATCAAAAGGGAAAACTTATAAGAAGAAGCCTAAATATACTTATTGTAAGAAATTAGGGGATGAAGAACACCATTATTAAAAATAAGGAAATTGGTGACTTGAGAAATATTCAAAAAAAATTAAATTTAAATGCCTACATCTAGGATGGGTGGTTCTTCCTTTTCCCCATCCATATCATCCACATATTCGGGAAATGATAAGAATAAGGTTATGACACTCATTGCTTCAACAAACAACACATCACACAAGTGGCTTCTTGATTCTGGGGCATTGCACCACATGGCTGCATCTTGGGAACTATTTCTACATTTGATCCTTGTTCATTCCCACCAATATTGATGATGAATAACACCTATATGTCAACTCCTGGAAAAGGATCTATTGAAATTAGAGAAGGAAGATTCAATTATGTACTTTACGTACTTTCCTTATCCAATAATACCCTTTCCATTTATCAAATTATACATAGTGACACAAGAAAAATATTTAAGTTCACACCACATTCCGAGATCATCAGATATTTATAGAGTAGATACATCATTGCCACAAGTCATGTTAATCATGGTTCCAAATTATACTCCTTTAGTTTTGTTGACTTTTATAATGGTTTGAGTATATATGACACATATACCTTCAACATGCATAAGGAGATACAATTTGGCTATTTGAACCTTGGATTTATATCCTCCTCATTGATTCCTTCAGCTTACACTGATGCCACATCTCCTTCATATTCTACTTCTTTAGTATTGATTGTTCCTACATCATTGGTTTATCATGATTGAAGGCAACATGATATTTACAATTGTGTTTCCATTATAGTTGATTGGGATGATTACTTACATAGCATATTAGACTTGTTTAGTGGATCCCATTTTACAGAGTTGGCATGTACCTTTGATGATAACTACATCAATGTTGTTATCAACCCATCTATATCTTTGGTTAATGTTCAACATCTACCTTCATATGGAGCATTTGAGAAACTTTAGAGATTTCACCAATATATTCAGATCTTTTTCATTATTCAAAGACTTTTATTCTTCTCACATGGGAAGATTTCATGCACTTATCTATAGTTCATCTTCTTCCATTGGGAAGAAATATTTTTCAACATTCAAGGATCACATTATGCATTCTTCTTCAAGCATCACTCAACACTACAAGTTCTATGATCTTATGGGGGGCTCCATATTCTCTCTCCATCTCTCCTAAGTAGGGAAAATTTAATGTATTTATATGATAGAATTATTCCTTGGGGGGTCATCATGAGTCATTCTTATATCTTCTTCACTTGTATATTTTATTTTACATCATCTCTTTTGGAGAGGGGTTTTTATTTCCCAATGGGCTTTTCTCCTTTACTCCACTTTATGAGATATTTATACATGATTACCTAACATGGCCTAGTATTTGGGACTCATCATCTTTCATACATTGCTCCATAAGTTTTACTTAAGGGGGGTTTAGTGTAAATGGAGTCATTATTTACCTAGTTAGCTAATCAAATTTCTAGGATTGACCTATTCAAACTCATATCTTGAGTTTATCTAGGTTTCTTCTAATTTTTTCTCACTTCAAAGAATTGAGACATGTTTCTTCATCACTTGAGACACCTATTGACACTTTCCCACACACTTGTCAAGTGATCTCACAAGTGTCCCTTCTTTGGAGGGTTAGTCAATTATTTTGTCCTACCTAATCCACCTTTCCTATATATGCAAGGTTTCTCATTGTATTATAGAATCTCCTTGTATATTGATGGAAATACTATTGTGCTCATATTTTTACTTGTGGAAGGTTTTTTCATTCTCTTTAATCTTGACATTCTCCAACATTTCACACTTGGGTCATCTACATGCCTGAAAGGTAAGGATTTATAGCTACTATAGTTTCAAGAGGAAAAGTAAACAAAAATGAATGGTAATTAGATTAGGAATAGCTATAGTTAGCGTCAATATTAGGAGTCATAAATTGGTAGTGTTAACCTAGAGGAGAAAAAGGATTTATAAGTTGTTTATATTTATCTAAACAATATGGTCTAATTTAGCTACCTATTGCTATGAGAACCCTCATTACTAGTTTATCTCACTAACTCACTTAGTTAATGTACATGTCCACAATTGTATGACTTTATTAGATAATATAAAAATTCGAGCTTACCTAGCTTGAGAATGATACTGCGACATTTATTCAAGAATCCTCTACAACCCACATGTATATTTTCATATGCACTTATATATTAGAAGTTTAACAACTCTTGAAATATAATACTTTATCTTAACCATGATCTACTAAATCTTATTTGATCACTATTATTCCTTATCATAAACTTTTAAACATATACATAATTCTTTACCAAAGGAAAGTATCTCAAGCACTACTCTATTAGACAGTGAGGGGTAAAATAACTTGTTGATTATTGTAAGGTTATGATCTTAAATAAATATTATGATTATAGAACTCACCAACCACTTATCACAATGAATGAAGGTAAAATGTATAAAGGATAAATTCTATTATTGAGTTATGTTCTACCTATGTATTTTTAGTTTCATGGTCAAAATTATTACATGAAAGAAGTTATAATTAATTATAATAGATTTCATATTTCCCATTAAGGTGAGCAAGACAATAATTTAGCTGCCAAGGATATCATTAAGAAAAAGTGCAACTAACAACATTATAAAGACTAATGCATGCCACATTTCTAGGTTCTAGTCTTTAATCTCCATATGCATAAACAATTCTTAGGTCTTATTCAAAAAAACACTCAAAAAATTACTTTCCATTACAAAATTAGGTGCACAAGCATAGGAATTGAAATTTATATATAATTTTCTTGTACATATAATTAGTAAAACTCAACAAAAACTAAATTTATGCACAAGTTAAGAACCGACCCAAAATTATATATCCTTATGATAGAGAAATTGGCCTGGTTATTAATTGGTTCCTTCTCATCCCTAAGTCAAATTTAATTGAAATGTAAACATTCCTTTTATTCATTTGAAGTCACAATTCCAAGTTTGGATTCAACAATATTACCTCTTTCCTAATAGTTTAGCATAATGACCTATTATTCATTCATTTACGAGAGAATAAGAAATTAGATTGGTATTCAAACCTTGATGAATCACTATTCCCATGGCTATGTGGGAGTTTCAGTCTAAGTTGGTTCTATAATTAATGAATTAGAATCAATGGTTGTGTTATTATTTGAGTTGGAAACTAGGTTTAACTAACCCATAGAGATCAACATAGATTTTTATCACATATGTGTGCATTATTTAAAATTTGGTATCAAGAATAACCCCCATCTTTTAATGACCAACATGCAAGGTAGGGTTTCAACATGTAAATCACCCTAGATTAGACTCGTTCAACCTAAAATCATGCCTCAAGAATCCACACACAATCTTCAATAACCCTTCAACACTCCTCCCTCCTATCACCCTATGTATTTTCCCATCCTATGGTGAAGAAAAAAGTGTCCTATTATCTAAGGAGCTACACCTTTTATGGAGGTTGTGGAAGAGTTGCAATGACTATTTTTATGTCCTTTCTCTCTCTCTCTACATTCTTCCCTTTCCAAAAGAAGGGATTCCATGCTAAATTAATGGCTTGGCTATCCTTTTTCTCCCACACCCTCCCCTCATAATTGTATTCTATCTCCTTGTGGTAAGGTTAAATTTTCCTTTCTTCAATGCTCCCTTGAAGTCAATGGAGAAGTTGTGAATTTTTCTCTTTTATTATTCTATACTTTTTTTTACTTTAGATTTTACTTTGAAAATATCTTAATTCACATTTTATTTTATTTATTGTGTTATTATTTTATTTTTTTATTAATTAATTAATTAATTAATTTTTTATTAAATGGTTTTTAATGTGAGCATTATGATGAGGAGGAAGATAAATAAATCATTCAATTGGAGTGGGGTGACTGACAGTTGGTCAAGAGTATACCAACAATGACGAGAAAAATATCAATTAGTATTATAGTTAGGAAAACTCAATCTCCTAATGTCTTGACTAGGTTACAAGGTTTGAGGATTGTTTCTACTATAGGTTTCCAAGTATACCTTTCGTTTACTTAGAAATTGCATTAATTAACCATTAGGTATTGAGTTTACCATGTAATCATTGAGTCCATACAAACATAAAAAATAAAAGTATGATTATATTCTATAAATAAGGTTTCTTCCTTCATCCAAATTACATTAGGGTGATAGGTGACTAGAAAAAAATAAAGTTTAGTATTTATGGGCATGTGACATACTTCCCCTTAGGGCTAAGCTATCTCAACTTAGTCAAATAGGTAGGGGAATTCTTGTTTGATAATTTATTCATCTTCTCAAGTAGCTCCACACTCCCCATATTGGTCCCAAACAACCTTAACCTATTGAAAAGAATGGTTGTGTAGTGTG
This sequence comes from Sequoiadendron giganteum, assembly GCA_007115665.2. Lineage (NCBI taxonomy): Eukaryota > Viridiplantae > Streptophyta > Pinopsida > Cupressales > Cupressaceae > Sequoiadendron > Sequoiadendron giganteum. The sequence continues at coordinate 278,917,112 of CM021104.1, read as the reverse complement.
ATACTACACCTACCCACAATTACAAGTGGGCTTAGGAATATTTATCTAGCCTCTACCTACGGTGCCTACTAATTGATTACATGGGTTGGTTTAGGTATATATTTCTTGAGTGAAGACACATGAAACATATTATGTATGTGAGAGAGATGGGGAAGAGGAATTTGGTAAGCCACATGAACAATATTCTCTATAATTTCAAATAGTCCAATGAATCATGGGGATTAATTTATAGCCTTACCAAATTTTATCACTCTTATGGGGTTTAACACGAAGGAACACCCTATCTTTTACTTTATATTCTCTTAGATCTCTATTTGCATTTGCATAGCTCTTTTTGCAATATGGGGACTCCTTTAATATTTTCTTGATAATATTCATGCATTGATCATACTCCTAAAGTATCTTAGGCCTTAAGTGGATGAAATTATCTAATCCATCCCATCCAATTGGAATTTTTCACTTCCTACCATAAAGTGCTTCAAATAAAATTATTTGAATGGAAGCTTGATAGGTGTTATTCTAAGAAAATTACACCAATGGTAAATACTCTTCCCACTTAGCTAGTTAGTCCATTACACATATTCATAGAATATCCTCCATAACTTGGTTGAATCTCTCCATTTTTCCATCTATTTCTAGATGGTAAGTTCTATTGAAGTTAAGTAAATAGTACTTATAGATATCTTTAGAGTAGTCCAAAATTAAGAGGTGAATAGTTTGTCCCTATTAGAGATGATTACCTCTAGAACCTCACACTCAATCTAACTACCTCCTTAAGGAAATTTATTTCTATAGCTTGAGAATCAATCTTAACATTGTCGAGTATAAAGCATGCCACCTTGGTTAGCCGATCAACAACCACTAGGATACTATCATACTTAAGGTGAGTTTTAGGAAAACCTACCACAAAGTCCATCAAGATTATTAACCATTTGTGTTGTAGTATTTTATGTGGGTATAACACCCCTATAGTATGGAAATGCTCAACCTTTACCTGTTTAAATTCCAAGTAGTTAGACATAAAAAAATTCACTTCTTTATTCATTCTTAGCTAATATGATATTGCTCTTAGACTTGCATACATCTTGGTCACCCTTTAATGACCTTTATATAATGAATTATGGTTTATCTCTAGGATTCTTATTCTCAATCCCCCTTTATCAAGTCCCACATTTTGACCTTGGTATCTAAGGATACCATCATATTCTATGGAATATTTTATCTGGACCATTTCTTGTTCCAAATATAACTTCATTTTCTATCAAAATGGGTCCACCTCTTGCATTTGTTTAATGGTATCTAATAGTTTGATCCTTACTTGCGATATATTTGTTGTTAGCAAGATATGTGACAAAGAGTAAAAGCTATTGTAACTCACCACAAAGGAATTATGGAACATTAGGATGACAAGGAAGATAGACTAAGGGGTACCCTATATAAAGGTCAAGTCTCTATAAGAGACCATGTGGTAATATATGTATATAATAGATGTCAGAGTAGTAGGATAGGAGATGTAAGATATAAGATATATGTGATAGATGAGATAATATAGGAAAAGAGAAAGAGACTGTAATATAGAGAAGAGACTAAGACCTTCTAATGTAATGGTTATCTAAGTATATAACTCCATATATATATATGGAGTTATAAGGATTCAATGGATACATGTTTTATGGATGATTGCTATGATTATTTAAGTTATATGTGTTGTGTTGTTAGATATAGATCCTTACCACAATTACTATCTTCTATCATTGTAGCTTGTGGGGTATAAATTGACTACATATGAGATATCAGGGTATAGATCTTTGGACTATAATTCCCTAAAATCTCTTGTTAACATTGGTTCTATTTATGAGACCCTAGAGTGGAAAATGAAGATAAAGGAAGAGTGTTAGTGGTAAAAAAAAAAATAATAAAAAAATGATTTTTTTTGACACCACTCTTAGGTACTACCTTTGTGAGAGGGGGGTAGGAGCTCAAGAGATGAAAAATGGAAAGGGGGGAGGAATCTGAAAAATATTCCTGAAAAGCTATAACTGTTTAAAATTTTAAACTAACCATGGGATATATAAGGATTAATGGAAGTATAGACTGGTCAAACCCATGACAAAAGGATACAACAAAATAAAAGTGAAGTTTATTGAAAGGATTAAGTTTGAAATGGAGATGAACATAGAAGAAAGAAAGTTGAAACAAACTCAAGAATGATAAGAAAGATATTGTAGAAGAATGGAAGAAGTAGAAAACAAGAAAAGAGAACAATACTTGAAGTTACTAGAAGAAAATATAAACAAATTAGAAGAGCATGCCATTGAGGGTGTTGTTGAGCACACCATTGTGGGCGCTTCTAGAGAAGAAGAGGGAACCATTGTGGGTGTTTCCAGATAGAATAGAGAATAAATATCACAACTAAGTTCTAGTATGGAGAAAATAAATCAAATTATACAAAAAATAGAAGGAGAAATTGAATACCATGTAAACACTAGAAGGCATTTAGACCAAACAATGGTTTTAATTATGACACCTTACCCTACTAGAACACTAACTACTTATCTAGATTAGAAAAATACTTAATTAAGGATAAATAAGGAGTGGTTACCTATAGGATACCCCTTACAAAATCTTCATAATATAACATTTGATGTTGATTACTTGGATGAATTAGTAACTAGGAGTGTTTTGAGAATAAGAGGAGAAGATATGATAGAACATAAATAGGATCTCATGAGTTTAAAAACTTATAATGAAGTTATCCCATCATCTAATCAAATGAAACTTACTAAGAAATGACCATCTTCTTGGATGAAAATATAGTTTAGATAGTTACAATCCCTAAGCCAAGAGTCACCCTTAATGAAATTAAAATCAAGAATAATTTTAGTGGAAGAAGTAGAAAACACTCTAAGCAAGCAAGAGATAGGTGAAAAATAAGGAGAAGAGAATAACATAGGAAATATGAGGACATATTATTTGACATAGGATATACAAATAATAAAGAGGAAATAGACATGAATACTCCTAGGAAGTTTTCACTTTTTGGAAAAGACACAAAGGAAGTAGAAAAACATGTCTTTACCTTAGAATCTACGTGGAAAAGACAATACATAATAATATATGATATAAATCTATTTGATTTCATTGGATCAATTTACAAAGATACCATTAAATGGTACTAGAAAAACTACCCTAACAGTGACAGAGAATGGGAGATAGTAAAATAATAATTATTATACAATTTTAGTACTCCAAAATTACCTATAGAAGGAGTCAATAAACTCCAGGAACTTAAAAAGAATGAGGATGAAACTATTAAGGAATTCAAAAAGAGATTTAAAGAAATTACTAGGAGACTAGAAAAAAAATTCAATGAAAAATAAAATGGTAAATGGTTCACCTTTAGAGTGATACCAACAATTAAAATAGCCCTAGATGGGAGACATTTTGATACCTACCTAAAACTTATTACCTTAGCATACCAAATTGAAAACCAATCCTAGAAGAAATAGGAAAGAGAAAGGGAGGACAAAGAAATGGAGAAATTGAAACTTGGGATAGAGCGATTAAGACTCAAGCAAGACCTTGTGGTGAACCAAGAAATGTTTGCACCAAGATCTAACATCTGGTGTACTTATTTTAGAAGAGGACACATAAGAAATGAATGTTTTAAGGAAATTGGAGAAAAGAAAGCTAGCTGACTAAGAGTAGAGTTGATGGAACTACCCAAAAATTTAAATTCAATTTACTATGGCACTTGCAGAGAGTGGGATGATCAAGAAATAGAGGATTGTATGTCATGGTTATTTCAAGTGAGAGAAGACCCAACCACAAAAAACCATACTGACCACAAATAATTAGCATATTCCACAAGCTTGGTGGAATGGCCACTCAATTAAAAAAACCATGGATATAAAGTACCACAATGGAAAAATAATAAAAATATTAATTCCATTCAAAATCAACCAAATTTGGACTCATACACTAAAGGAGGCCAATTTCAAGTAGATAGAGGTTGAGGTAGAGGAAGGAGGAGATGAATAGATGACACATACTTCAAATGTAGTAAACAAGGCCACTTTGTGAGAAAATTTTGGGGAGATAAGAATAAATCCTATGGATTTTGTGGGAGTATAGAACATAATGTATTTAATTGTGACAAATCGTAAACCTACTATAGGAATATGGTATCATAATCAAAAAGTGATGATCTAAAATCTTCTAGAGGATCAATATTAGTAAGGAAAATACTAAAAAAGCCTAAAGAAACAAACAAAGGAGGCCAAAAAGAAGAACCTTAAGAGATTAGTAACACTAAAAAAGAAAATCATACCTACAATAAGGCAATGGTAATAACAAAAAAGGGAACCAATATCACAAATGATAGATAAAGCATGACAAAAGAAGAAAATACCTTAGATGAGGACATATTCTGCCCAACTAAGAGCCAACATGATCATATAGTAGAAGAAACAAAGAAAACTATTGCTAGGGAACAAGACTAGGAGATAGACCATTGTTTTTTTAAACAATAATTGAGAATACTTGAATAATTAATAAAAATGTCCAACTAATCCAACCTACTAGAAAAACTAAAATAATTTTACAAATATTGGAATAATTAAAATTAAATACCATGAATCAGAATCATAAACAAAAATGATAAATAGTGGATGTAAGAGAGGGGGGCCGACCACGTCAAGGCTCCAGGTCATGGAGAGCTAAGAGCAGAGGGCTACCCTAACTTACCTCAATCTAAAAGGATGGGGATCAAGAATGAAGAGCACTATGTAGTACTTTTGTCACTCTGCATACCTGAATTTCAAGTTTAGGCTAGGCGAGCTAGTTTTTGGAGTCATTACTGCACCTTAGACAAGTCTATTTGAGGATGACAACGTAGTTTTGGGATGAAAATGTGACACACTAGTGTTCGTATGATCAAAAGATAGAAAGTACAGTAAAAGCTACTAGGAGACCTACTGATGGCCTAGCTAGTTGATCTAGGTAGAAAAAATAGAATAAGAAAGTACAAAAAATAGAGACGAAGATGATGAAGCAAGTAAATGAAAGCTAGGGTGACAAAGATAATCTCATAGAAGCACCAATTCATCAACTAGATCCATGCGTATGTTCACCTACACATAAACAAGAACGGGAAATTTTTTGGGGCTATATAGGGGCCTACCTCAGTTAGACCCTCATTTTGGTGTTTCCACCTCCATGGACAACCAAAAAGTAATAGAGTAGAATATGCAATAAAGGAAAGAAAAGAAAGAAATGAACACTACGAAACAATATTATGCTACTCTATCAAATCACAAAGGAGAGGAGTGAAGCGTTACCGCCTCCACCCTAAAGCTCACTAGCCAATGGAGGAGAATGCAAGGTATGGACTTGGGGAAGTCACCACAACCGCAACGGTGATGAAGGGAGGTCTCGCAAGACTCCAAGCCCACACTTCCAAAGTTGCCTCACACTTGCAATGTGGAGTTGCTGGAGTGCCAAAGCTACTATAATATTCACAATGGAATACTGAAATGTTGATTGAGAGTGGAATGTGAAGAGGTTGCAAGAAGAATGAAGTGACCAAATGTGTAGAAGATTCAAGAGAGTGAAATGAATAAATAGAGAGTGTTTTTGAAGGTGGGATGAGAAGAATCTGTCATTTTTGGGGTCGGTTGGTCGAAGAGGGATGTTACAACTCAACCCCAATCGGGTGTGTAACTCTTGCATCTTCAGACGCAGGAATCTATCAAGGATGACAGTGCATCATGAAGACGTCCACGTGTCATGCTTGCATCCCTAACAAATATATTCTCTCACTCACACATAGTATAGATGCCAAGTGGATAGAAGGTAGGTGGGTGATGTGGAATTTCACCTTCAAAATTGATTTTCTAAGGTGAAGGTATGTGAAAAGGGAATTTTCCAAAGGGGTGCAAATTCGCTCCTATACATTTTTCCCCACTTTAGTGAGAACAAATACTGATGAGTGTTTGGTAAAGTAGATTGAAGGGTTATAAATGTATACCTAAATCGTCGAGGAAGCAGACCACAATTTGGCGAACTCAAAAGCGTAGGATAGGCAAAGGACTCCATAGGTACTCTCCTCGAGGAGTTTTGAACAAAAGGAATCCATAGCTCTGTAGAACTATGAAGTTGCACAAAGTACACCAAAGGCCCTCAGACCAACAGTGGATAAATCCCGCAAGATGTAGGTGTCTCATAGACCCACAAACTTGCAAGGAGGCAACCCCCAAGTTCTCTCTCATGAAGGAAGCCCATAGAAGTAAGTGCCTTGCAAGCCCACAAACATGTAAGAAGGCATACCCCAAGTTCTCTCTCATAAAGGATGCCCAATGTAAGGGGAATCTGTAGATTCAGACTAAAAAGCGGCTTTATAGGCACACCTACAAAGCAACATGTTGATCCATAGATAAAACATGTAGAAGACAAATCAGCCACATAGGAAAAAAAGTGAACAATCACACAGACTATTGACAAGTTGGAAGAATTTTAAAGGGGTCCCTTGGGAACCCTTCAAAAGAAGAGGGGTCCACTCAAGGGACGTGTTGTTTGAAATTGTAAAAGAGACATTTTTTCTCAAATCAATTCATCATCAAGGACTCCTTTCAAAAGTTGGTCACTTCATCAAGGAATTCAAAAGGAAGAAAATGCCCCCTCGTGAGGGGAAGGTTGAGGCTTCTCTCATAGGAAAAAGTTACTCCCACCCCAGAGGAAGGTTCTCAAGTTTCTTTCTTAGCGAACCCATGATGAAGGAAAGATGTTCTGTTAGGGGTCCAAGTCGAGAATGCAATTTTTGAAAAAAAGGTTGCTATGATTTTTGAGAAAAGATTTGTTGGAAATGAATGAGTTTTTGGAAAATCAAAGTATCATAGAAATGATGTTGTCACACATACAAGGGACAACTCAAGCAAATAAGAGAGAAAGATAAGAAAAGAGTGAAAGAGAAAAAGCAACATAACGAACAAGAGATAGAGGGGTGATATGATATTTCAGGGTTAGAGCTACTCATAAATAGATATAAGTATAGTAATAGTATATAAATGAACTGTTATCAACCCCCTACTATATCAGACCATGTGAAGAATGCAAGATAAAATAAAGTAAAAATAAAAAATTGAGTCAACATGGAAGGGAAGCTTAAATGGCCCCAACACTTTGTGTCATCCCCAATTTTTCGAAAGTCAAAACACGTAACAGAGTAAGAATGATGATATAAATAGAAGAAGTTTTGTGAAAAAAAAAAACTCCTGTATACAAGCACCAACAAGGGTGAAAAGGGTCATCCAGAAACACATAACACAAGCATAAGGGAACAGATCACAACACACACAAACACTTTTAATCTAAAGATAAAGAAGAGGCCTCCCCCTAACACTCATCGACCAAGAGGTCGTCTGCTTCCCAATATAGATCATTATAAGGGAAAGGTGAGTGAGCCTACAATGGTGGAATATTAAGGGGAGGAGCTTCTGACCCTCCTATAACAAGGGCTAAGGAAGAAGCCCTCACAAGGTCTTCTTCGCTTGGCTCTTGTGGAGCTATGGTCAACGATTTCATGAAGATCATCGACAAGGACAAAAATTTATCTAGAGAGTTGAACATGCACTTTACAGGAGTTCCATGTCATACTTGAATGGATGGGGAAGAAGGTGCTTGAGATTCACTACTTGGCTCACCTAGTGATTTGGGAGCGGTGACAAACTCAAGGGAAGCTGAGACTTGTTCTGTCACCAAAATAGAACAAGCTAGCACAGGACCAACCTTTCGAGAAGGTAGGCTCCTCTTACTTCCTCCATTATTGGAAGGGCTAGCCTCTACCTTTTTCTTCATTGGAGGATGTGAAATCCCCATATACGAGGTAAGAGGTGCAGAGGAGGAGAAAACCACAACAGATACCATCGAGGTATTTGACATATCCACATGTTTGGGAATGGTGGGATGTCTGGGAGGGACATCAACAATGGTGACTCAACCGAAGGACTGATAAACACCTACACATTTTTAGGTTCAGGCACATTCACATTCACAGTAGGAGCCGAAAGTGAGACTGATCTTGGTTGAACGGAGGCAAAGGGGAGGAGAGAGGAGGACACGACTAGAGGCCCTAAGGCAAGGACGGTCATCTCCTCTTCCTTCTTCTACAAAGTGGACTACTCAACCACCAAAGCCTTATGTCGATGCTTACAATCGCACGCAAGGCAGTTTCTATGACTCTTCAAGCTAGAGGTTGGGAGCTACAAAGGGATAGAAGGCTCCTGCTTAGCCATAAGGGTGTCCATCAAAATCATTTCTGGTGGAGGGGAGGACTCCTGAATGGGAGCAGGAGGAAGCAATTGGGAAATAGCTGGGGAGTCGTCTCTAGCGCCTTAGTGGTGGGCCTCTTCCCATTGACTGCTTCAGGAGCAGGAATGGTGGGAGGCCATAGAGGTTGAGATGTAGAGGATTCCCCGTTGGGACCCTTTTTTCTACCGTACAGGTAGGGCCAAAGTCTAGGAGACATAGAGGGAAGATCAAATATTTGAATCTTGGGTTTTCACCAAGCTAGTATCATTGGAATCCTTAGGTAAAATCCAGGAGTATTCATCCAAAACTCTTCTTTAGAAAGAGGAGAAAAAGAGGTACCCCAAGAACACGAAGGCTTCTCCTTTCCCTCTCGAGAAGAGGAGGAAACTTGTTGTTGTACTATCAAAAGGGTCATATTTCGCTACCCCTTGCCCTCGATCTTATACTTCACATAATTTCTAAAAGTAGGTCCATTCTTGTGGGAAGCGGACAGAATGGGGTGGGCCAAAAATGATCCAATGAGTATCCCCCATAGGACACCAATGGTTGGTATCTAGTGTCATGCATCACGTGTACAACACCTTCATGGGAGAATTTCAAACACTTATGAATGATGGAAGAAATTTCGTTCATGGAAGCTAGCCAAGGTATGCCTAACTTCACTCTAAATAATTTTAATTCTGGAATAACATCAAAGGTTGTGTCTATGTCCCTAGGTCCAACTAGGATGGTCAATTGTTTTGAGCCATATGGCTTGAGAGAAAGGCCATCATGCATACGTATGATGGACTTTGTTACTTCATACTCATCCTTCTTCAATAAATTCAACCATAATGTCTCCTCTGTAATGACATTCACTCAGCTCACAAGGTCAACTAAGACCCCTATCACAATGTTCTCATTGAGATGAGTGGGAATGTAGAGGGCAAAGGGCTTGTTATTCAAGGGAATATCCTATGAAGTGAATGTCACATTCGGTGAACTAGTTGCAGGATGCATGGAAGGAGTAACTGTGACCATGTTAATGTACACCTTGACCTGAGTAGTAGAATCCAAGGGATCAATGATTAAGATTAGAATGAGATAGAAATGGGTCTATGTATATCTGCAACTTACTATTTTCTTTCACCACCAATTTGTTTGCATTTTAATTTCTCCCATCGAGAAAAATAGTATCATCCTCGATGCGATCTTGTATCTCATGACATAGGTACATACAACATTTTATATCATGTCTGTTAACTCGATGGTACTGACAGAAGGCATTTGCATCATACCAATCAAGGTAAGGTTCCTTGAGAGGTTTAGGGTTCTCCAAGGTTATGATCTTATCCTTTAGCAACTTTTACAAGATGGAAGAATAAGATTCTGCTAACTTTGTGAACTTTCTATTACGTTTGAGGTTGTAATCATTCATTGTGGCTACTACATTCACAACAACCTTGCCTTTTCTTGAGATCGATACAATGGATTTTCCTTTTGAACAGGAGCATGGGGAGGATCCCCCGAACTAAACTATCATCTATTGGTACTCTCGTAATGTTGCACATAGATACACGAAAAAAGGGTATTTAATAAGGGAAAATTTTTCCTGCTAAGGCCTCTATAGGTTCCCTATGAACACCTTTTGTACGTCAGAATTGAGCAATGGGTATGAGATCTATGAAAAGAGCGCTTGAAATCATGCTATGAAATAAATTATTTTCTTGTTATCCCTTTGCTTGCATCAAACAAGATCCAAAAAGGTCATCTTTGCTCTATTGTTGGCTTGGAATTGTTGGAGAAACTAATTTACAAGTTGATCAAATGAGAAAATAGAATTATCGGGTAAGGAACAGTACCACTTGAGCATTGTATCCTTAAGAGATTGAGGGAATAATTTTTCCGTCAGTGCATCATGATGGAAAAAATCTGTACACATGGAATTAAAGGAAAACACATGCATTTGTGGGTCCCCTTTGCCACCATATTTTTCAAATTTAGGAATCTCCATTCCTTGTGGGAAGGGAGTCTTAGGATTGCCACTAATAATAGGCTATGTCAAAAGAAGGGTTAAAATATAGGCTGGCTAGAGGCCTAGGAGAGGATCACCAGCTAGTTTTTTATTCGACTCATGTTCTGAAGTAGGGCGTTCAAAATAGGGCCAATAAATGACATAAAAATAGTGAAACCTCCAAAACTTCCACCACCAACACCACCTCCGGAGGCACCTCTGAAACCACCGCTATGACCTCCGCAAGTGCCACCACCATCGATAGGGCCTTCACTGAAGCCACCTCCATTATCAAATTGACCTCCATGACCTTCTCCAAAGCCACCTCCACCACCAAGGCCTCCACCACCCATTCCACTAGAGCCTCTGCCACTAGAGGAAGTAAGAGGGGTGAAACTAAACCCAAGGGGTGTTTTACTCACCTTGAGAGCACGAGTCTCTTGAGGAGTAGAAGAGACACTAATGAAGGCCCCTGATTCGACCATGTAGACAAATGTAGTGGGCATTGATACACCTATTTTTCTTTCATAGGTGTCAAGCACTTCTTGGGTGGTACTTGATCTAGGCCTATATGAAGGGACATAAGCTTCAGTTAGATCTACAAGGCCACATAGAAATTCTATGCCTATTCAATATTTTCCTAGCAAATGTCTCGCCTTTCTTGTGAGCCTTACGGCTCTTTCCATGTTTGGTGCTTTCTCTAAATGGTTTACAAGGTCTAATAATCTATTATCTAATGCCATAAGGTTTTCTGCAAGAATACACACCACATCATCCTCGTCTATGGATGAAGTTGTAGGGGATATGAGAGGGGTAGGCACATGAGTGGTCTCTTCCATGAAACTTATCTCATTGGCATAGTTTGTAGGAAAGCTAGTTCTAAACACATTAGCTAAACTAGTAGAAAAACTGAGGGTGAAACTAGAAGTGACATTCGTCTTCTCCATCGAAAGGTGTCACACATTCTCCTGACAACGTACCTGAAAGTCATGGATTGAGTTGTGATGATCATAAACCTTCAAAACACTCAAGGTTACAACAATCAAAAGGTACATGGGAAAAGTCTCCACACAAACAAATGGGGAGACGCTCTTCATGTCGGGTTCACCAAAAATGTAAGAGAGGGCGACCAACCACGTTAAGGCTCTAGGTCATAGAGAGCCAAGGGCGAAGGGCTGATCTAACTTACCTCACTCTAAAAGGATGGGGATCAAGAATGAAGAGCACTATATAGTACTTTTTCACTCTACAGACCCAAATTTGAGTTTTAGGCTAAGCGAGCTAGTTTTTGGAGTCAATACTGCACCTCAAACAACTCTTTCTTTGAAGATGGTAGCACAATTATGGGATGACAACATAGCACACTTCCGTCACTTTGGTGAGCTGGTGTCCATACAAGCAAAAGACAACAGGTATATTAAAAATTTCCAAAAGACCTACTAACGACCTAGCTAGTTGATCTAGATGGAAAAAATAGAGATGAAGATGATGAAAGAAGTAAATGAAAGCTAGGGTGACAAAGATAATCTCACAGAAGCGTCAGTTCACCAACTAGCTCCATGTGTATTTTCACCTACAAAAAAACAAGAAGGGGAAAATTGTTAGGGCTGTATAGGGGCCTACCTCAGTCAGACCCCCGTTTTGGTGTTTCCACCTTCACAGACAACCAAAAAGCAATGGAGTAGAATATGCAATAAAGGAAATAAAGGAAAGAAATTAACACTACAAAACAATTATGCTACTCTATCAAATCACAAAGGAGAGGAGTGAAGCATTACTGCCTTCACCCAAAAGATCACTAGCCAATGGAGGAAAATCCAAGGTATGGACTTGGTGAAGTCACCATAGCCATAGCAGTGATGAAGGGAGGTCTCGCAAGACTCCAAGCCCACACTTCCAAAGTTTCCTCACACTTGCAATGTGGAATTGACAAAGTGCCAAAGTTGTTGCAATGTTCACAATGGAATACTAAAATGATGCTTGAGAGTGGAATGTGAAGAGGTTGCAAGAAGAATGAAGTGACCAAATGTGTAGAAGATTCAAGAGAGTGAAATGAATGGATAGAGAATGTTTTTGAAGGTGGGATGAGAAGAATATGCCATTTTTGGGGTTGTTTGGTCAAAGGACATTACAATTCGACCCCAATTGGGTGTGTAACACCTTTACCAATTTCAGACGTAGGAATCTATCAGGGATGATAGTGCACTATATAGATGCCCACACATCGCGCTTGCATCCCCGATAAATATTCTCTCATCGACACACAAGATAGATTCCAAGTGGATAGAAGGTAGGTGGGTGATGTGGAAATTTTCCTGAGGATTTGATTTTCTAAGGTGAAGGTATGTGAAAGCAAAATTTTCCTAAGGGGTGAAAATTCACTCCTATAAAGTGGAAAACTCAAACAATTATGATTATAGTAAGTACAAACAAAAAAAAGATAACCAATGTCATTGTGGACTTAGGAGACAATATATACATGATCCCAAAATGGGTGTGGGAATAAATCAGGAAGCCACAACTAGAAAAAACACCCTATAATATCAACCTAGTAGCTGGCACAAGAATTAAAACTCTAGGAACATGGAAACAAGTAGAATTCAGTGTGAAAGGGGTAAAACAAATAGTAGACTTTGAAGTAGTAGAAATAAAGGAGAACTTTGATTCATTCAATTCCCTACTAGGACTAATGTGGTTTATAAATGATAATGGCATTGTAGAATCAAGAAAAGAGGAGATACCATTTGTTGATGAATAGTTCACATACCATTAGAAAAAACTCCAAATGAAGCACATATAGAAGAAGTAAACCTACAGGAATATAATGGATCTAAAAAATAAAAACCTATACACAATCTCATAGTTACCACTGACTGACAATTTAGAGGTCCCAATTTCAGAAGGAGAAGTTAAAATTAAAAGAACTACATATAGCAAAAATAGCGAGGATGTGTTAGACTCTTATATGAAGGAGGAATTAGAACTCCATTATTGAAGAATTATTGAATTTTGCAAGATATTCATGATTAGGAAGACACCAGAGGATACTTTGCATTCTATTTCAATTATAGATAATGAACTGCAAAATAACTATGGAAATAAATTAGACACCATACAAGATAATTCTAACAGATCTCACCATATAAACCACATGCCACGAGGGATTTCAGACATCAAACTACCCAAATACTCAAGAGTTGGCAACCTACTATCATTTATCAAACAAATAGAAAAATAATTAAACTGAAGAAAGGAGACTTGATATATTAAAACATACACTTATTTGTAATGTGTCATATTAGCACAATTCACATAATGAACAATTAACACAAAGGACACATTTAAAATATTACTTAAAAAAAGATACCTACCGAAGGAAGGAGAATATAAGAAAATACCAAAGTATAATGGATAGATTTTATTGGAGGCTCATCTAGCCACTTGTATTACCACATGGAAGGAAATAAATAAATATGATGAAATAATATATATATAATTGTTATATTGGAAATTGACACTAGTAGCCTAAATGATACATCAACCAAGAGCAAAGAGGAGAAACAAACAACTAGACAGAGCTAACAAAGGACTTTTACCACACCTTCTCTTTTAATAATGAAAATTAACATATAAATACCACACTAATCAAAATGAAGGAGATGATATTCAAACCAAATGAAACTTGGGAAATGGTGGTATCAAAAAACCTCTACACCACCTCCATAATTAGAAGGTATTTGGAGATACATAAAATGGATCGATAAAGAATTTACATTACCAGAGAAAAGATGTTACCTAAAAAAAATGATGATGAAGATTCCCACAACTTAGATATAGAAGTCCAACAAGGATAAAGAGAATTGGAATCTCCAATAGAATCCAAACACAAGTATTATAACCAACCAATCAAATTAAAAGAAGAAAACATTGCTAGAGAAGGAGATCCTAAACTAGCTAAAATAGGATATTACTGGGATGACATATTAGTAGTATAAATTACAAATATTTTATTTGAATTTTAAGAACTCTTCCCTAGAAAATTTATAGACCTAAAATACATGAAGGATGAAGTAGGATTCATGAAGATACAAATGAAAGAAGGAGCTAAACCAATACAAAAAAGACCATGACTAAACCCAAATATGAAGAAGAAAGTTAAAGAACTACACAAGATGTTAAAAGAAGGAATAATAAAACTAGTAGAATATGTAGAGTGGATTAGCCCAATGGTAATTCAAAACAAGAAAATAGGTGAAATAAGAATTTGTGTTGACTTTATGGAACTAAATAAAGCCTACATTCATGACCCTTTTTCTACACCATTCACTAAAAAATTTTTGGAATCAGTAGCAAGAAGAGAAATATACTCCTTCACTAATGGATTTTTAGGGTATCACAAAGTAATAATAAGTGAGAAAGAATACCCAAAAACAATATTTGTAACAAATGGGGCTCTTACATGTACACAATAATGCCATTTGGTCTAAATAATGTACTTGCAGTATTCAACAAGATAATGATAAATTATTTTAAAGAGTTCATAGATAACTTTTTGGAGGTACATTTGGATGATTGAATGGTACATGGCTTTGTTAAATACCATGTATTGTCATTAAGAATGATGCTAAATAGGTGCCAAAGCATGCAAGTTGTACTAAATTTGAAGAAATGTATGTTTACTATACCCTATGGGAAATCATTAGGACATATCATCTGTTAAGAAGGTTTGATGGTAGACCCTATGAAGTTTACTTTAACCATTGCACTACTTCCACCAAGACACCTTCAAAAGTAAAATATTTCCTAGGATATACTAGATACCACTGAAAATTCATAAAGGGATATGTCAGAATAGTTGCACCAATGGAAGAACTACTCAAAAATAAATATGGTAGAAACATTGAATGGATTGACACATGCCAACAAGAATTTGACACACTAAAGAAAACAATTGTGGAGGCACCCATACTCATCTTTTTGGATTGGAATAAACCATTCCACATACATTTAGATGCATCAAGAGTTTCCATAGGAGTAGTATTAGCTCAACCCAAAGGAAATAAATATCACCCCATAGCATTTGCAAGAATAATTTAACTATTTAAAGAAGATAAAAACTATAATAATGAAAGATAATCCGTAGCCATGGTTTATGCATTAAATTTTTTTAGAAACTACCTATTGTCAACATCATTCACATTCTTTACACATCATGAACCACTAAAGTACTAACTCAATATGCCTATCATACAAGGAATAATATATTGGTGGATACTCTTATTTCATGAATTTGATTTTAAGATAATGGTCAAACCCAGAAAGCACAACCAAGGAATGAATTACTTATCAAGGATAGAGACACAAGAGGAACTAGAAGATCAACTAGAATATTTGATTAGAGCACACCTATTTAGACTAAATGTGGTACTAGAGGAACTACATAATATTTCCATACTCCTATTTAAAGGATAATTTCCCACAGATCTCTCTCCCTGGGATAAAGAATCCCTTGTGTGGAAGTCTCTACCATACACACTAATAGAAGGTGAATTGCATCACATAGGGCAAGAAAAATTATAAGAAGAGTTATGTTTGAACATTAAAGAGAACCTATCCTAAAAGAAGCACATGAAGGAATAGTAGGAGGACATAATTATGGTGTGAAACATAAAAAAAAGTGAAACCCTAGGATTTGACCCTAGGGTTTAGGCACTTTTCCTAAATATTTCATGTAGGATTTTAGGTAGTGGAATTTTGATGGATTTGGACAAGGTGTAGGACTAAATTACAACTTGAAAGGTCAACCAACCTGCCCTTGACCAAATTTGTAATGGATTTGAGAATGGAATATAATTATTTAACTAGTCTAATTATGCAAATGACTATTCTGAAGCAAAAACAATAGATTTAGAAAATAAAAAATAAATTCAAACTTTAAAAATAGATCGAGCATGAACTTGTGCACTTGTGATTCAATTTTGGGGATGAAAATAGAGGAAAATGTCTCCTAGGGTGCCAATGTCCTTGTTGACCAAATTTAGATTTGTTTTCACAATCCTTTGGTGTCACGTCAAGGCTTCTATTCTTTGTCTGTTGCACTGTTGGATAATTCTCTAACTAATTTTTTGTGAGTTGATAAGATGTAGGGATTGATTACAACAATGGATAATTGATCTAAAACTTTTAATAATCCTCTTTAGACCTGAAACTTACACATTCAAAGAGACAGGAATGGTTTTTCCATTTAGGGGCTTGCCTTAGTCAAACCCCTTGTTAGTTTTTCCACTTCCACAATGGCAATGCCAATGATAGAAAACCTATCCTTTTGAGGGATACAACTAAATGATAAAAATAAAAGGAATGATGAATCAACAATGGACTGAACCTCACCACCATTCAATGGCTTCCTTGAAGGACTGAAGTCATACAAATCTCCTTAAGGCTTGGATCTTTCTTGCTTGAATTTCTTGGAGACCTACAAGGGTTTAGTCTTCATAAACATGAATAAACACGTACACACTTTAACATGATGCTTGGATCTTGAATTTTTGCAATGAATCTCTAAAATTCTTCTCTTGAATTGCTTGATAATGTGCTTGACAATAAATTCTCTAATAATTTCCTAGATAATTTCAAATTATGCAATAACTCAGGATGGTGATCATGGAAGTCATAATTTTTTGAGTGTGTAAAAAATCACCTATTGAATCAACTAGCCACAAAAATGGATGGTGCTGAAGTGCAAAACCTATACTCGACCATTGGGGCAAGTGCTTAGCTCCGATGAGTAGGAGGATGTGGGGATTGTTGTGAAACCTTGGGCCTAAGCTTGGGTAGATCGACCTTCGGTGCAGATCTCGATGGTAGAAACACATATTCAAAATGATGTAATAACTAGGTATTTATATGCACAATTATTCTACTTTCTCACAAATTAAATCTTGATAGTCTACTTTAGACATTTGAATTTCAAATAATAAAATGTTGACATTGATATATTTGAATTTGGAGCCAAAATAGGGGGACATAGGCATCTTAGGTCCCAATGTACTAGACCTATTTTTTAGGATTTAAAGAGTTGGGGGAAAAGTATTAAATGAATGCATTTGTTTTTTGCTTGAAATTTGTCAAAAAATAGTTAAAATGGGCCATAGAATACATAATTTAGGAAATTAGGTGTTCAATTAGGTCTAATTACTTAAGGGGGAGCAAAACATAGTGTGAAATTATCAAGGGTGACAATTTACATTGCTACATTTAGCCCCTACTTTAGTGAGAGCATGAAATTATGATCAGACTCACACTAAAGTAGAAAAATATGTCAAGAGGGGTCTGATTGTCCAAATATTTAAGAGATAGGATGAAAATGTAACTAGGGGGGATGCACAAGCCCCTAGGATTCAAGATCCCATGGAAAAATAACATAAGCACAAAGGAACACACATGTATGTAATGCTACAAGACAACATACACAAACATACATGGAAAAAACACGAAGCATACATGGTGAAAACACATGAGATAACATAACACATAAATGAAAATAAAATGAACATAATTATGATGCAAACACAATGCCAATATGAAGAAGACACACAACAAAACAAAGGCTTAGTACTAGAGGCTTCAAGTCAATAAGGAAAAGAGACCTTAGTCTTAAATTATCTCAAATACCAAACATCATCCATTGAATAAGTGTTAGTCAAAGGAATTCTCTCATGAGGACTAGTAGGTTGTGTTCTGCCAAATCACTCATAAGCCACATGGATCTACTGGTTAGCACATGTTAGTGTTATGTGGCTTTATTAATTCTACTTTTGTATCACAAAAATTATTTTGGTTCATTTTTTCCCTTTAATATCATAGCTTTGTGGC
Source organism: Sequoiadendron giganteum (assembly GCA_007115665.2). Taxonomy (NCBI): domain Eukaryota; kingdom Viridiplantae; phylum Streptophyta; class Pinopsida; order Cupressales; family Cupressaceae; genus Sequoiadendron; species Sequoiadendron giganteum. Next base: position 278,898,937 of record CM021104.1, on the reverse strand, counting down.
TTGGGGCATTACAAATCAAAGGTATTAAGTCACCATGAAGTGTTCCCTGTTGAAATGCACAAGACAACTGAGAGCAAGGGGGGGTGAATCAATTGTATTAGATCACTTTACTTCTAACATTAATCAACTCCACTTTAACTTTAATCTATTATTAAGTGTAAACATGAAATGCAAATAACATAAAGAAAACAACAAAGAAACCATATTTACGTGAAAAACCTAATGAGGAAAAACCACAATGAGGATTAGCTCATAATATAGTAATAATGCAATATCAGATACAAAGGCTAACTACCAGAGGGCTCACTGCCTAGATACAAAAGTGACTTACTATCCAGAAGGAGGATCACTACCTATAGAAAATGAAAAAGATAAATAAAGATCCACCACAAGGGTTCCACACATTCAAAACTTGATCAGAAGATTGTAGACACCATTATCTCACTGTTTTCAAAAATCCAACACATTAAAGTACTATTGCCTAAATTTGATCTTCCACACTCTGCCTTTCGCACTTGCTCACACACTTCTCTTTCTTGCTTGATTCATGGATGGATGGATGATAAATTCACAACAAATTGATTTGCTTTTATACCATCTTCAACCTTAGAAACATTCTCCAAGATCGGCTAAACATTCTTCAAAATAAAAATTTAAATTAGGTCGGCTACTCAACATTCTCACGATGGATAAGAATGAGAGAGGAATAATCACACATTTAATTAGGACCCAAGCAACATCTTGGATCGATCACACACTTCCTTAATTTGATGCAAAATCTTAATGTATGCAGACACCAGGTTGGCCAAACCTAATGAAAAAACCAATGATCTTTGAAGTACACACATCTCTAGAAAGATGATCACATGTGGATCACTCAACACGCTTCACCAGAAATTATAATATCTCTAAGAAGACTTCAGGTACATCCGCAACAACAAAAATAAACTTCATTCACATAAAAATCTTCAACAGTCCAACTAGACCAACCAGCAACACATGGGAGCTCTGCAATAGGTCTACAAAGCACCAAAACACAAGCACATTTGTCAGAACATAGAAACCATCAAAAAATTTCTCGCAATCCACAAACAAATAATTCTGTCAAACAGTTCACACACCGATGAGCACATCTTTTACTCTCCATCGAACTAGAAGCTAAAACTTAGAATATATTATCCATTGAAGCTCATGACTACACCTATAGATCCGCATAGGCATAGGATCAAAACAGAAGAAATGAAGAGAAAAATACCAAAGTAGACTCAAAACACACCCTTCAATACTGCCTTCATTATTTCTCAAATTTTCTCAAAAGCACTTGGTAAAAGCACAACTACAACTTTAGAAATATAGCTCCATGTACTTTAAGCACTTCTACAGTATCTAAACTATACAAGTACCATTTGCAATCAACCTAAACTATGTTGATATCAATGAAAAAATTAATGACAACAACACCAAACACATCCATACTTGCAACAATCTCCCCCTTTTTCATTGATGGCAGCACATGATGTGAAAAACCATCAAAGATAGCATACATAATCTTCAGAAGCAACAACCTACACAAGCATAAAATTTTCACATGATTCTCTCCCCCTTTGACATCAATGGAAAAGGAAAAAATCTTTCCATATAAAGCTCTGTTCACTCCCCCTTAGGAGTACACCCACATCACATACTACAACAATGCACTTATCTACTCCCCCTCAGGAGTAGACCTCAATCATAAATCTAGATCAGAAGAGTCTTTGAATCCACTGGACTAATGCACCTACATGTGCACTTAGTTCAAAGAAGGAGGGGCAGTAACCCCTAACTTTCCCCTGAGATACTCAAAAGTATTCTTCGGAAGGGCCTTAGTGAATATGTCAACAATTTTTTCTTTGGTAGGTACATATACAATTCTAACTTCATTCTTTAATACCTTCTCCCTCAAGAAGTGATACCTGATAGATATGTGCTTTGTCCTAGAATACATCACTCGATTCTTTGAAATTTTTATAGCACTTGTATTGTCACAAAATATAGAGATAGGTTCATCACTCACCACACCTATGTCAATCAAGGATTGCTTCATCCACAATACCTGTGTACAATAGGATGCTACTGCAATATACTCTACTTTTGCAGTGGATAAAGAAACTGAATCTTGTTTCTTACTCAACCATGAAACTAATCTTCCTCCAAGGAAGAATGCACCACCACTTGTACTCTTTCGATCATCTACACAACCAGCCCAATTTGCATTAGTGTAGGCATTCAATGTGAAATCATTGTCCTTTAGATACCATAGCCCATAGTCTAGAGTTCCCTTAAGATATCTGAATATCCTCTTTACAGCTGTAACATGTGCTTCCTTAGGTTCTTCTTGAAATATTGCAACTAATTATACTGCATGCATGATATTCTATCTAGTAGCAACAAGATACAACAGTCCACCAATCATGGATCTATACATGCTTTGATCAATTTTAGTAGATTCATCATCCTTACTTAGCTTACATCCGGTTACCATAGGGTACAGACTGGCTTGGAGTCATCCATTCCAAAATTCTTTAACAATTCCTTAACATATTTAGATTGTGAAATGAATATCCCTTTGTTAGTTTTATTTACTTGAAGTCCAAGGAAGAAATTCAACTCACCAATCATAGACATTTAAAATTATTTTTGCATCTTTTCTATGAATTTCTTACACAATCCTTCATTTCCACCAAAGATAATGTCATCAACATATACCACAACTATCAAAAAAAAATTTGTTGGAAACACAAGAACATAAAACTGAGAGGTGGGGGGGGTGAACCAATTGTAACACAAATTATACTTATTAAGATTATTCTCAGACCTAATAAATAAACATGAAAGCATAAACCATCACCACATCAAAAACACACATAAAACCAAGATTTTTGTGTGGAAACCCTGTTAGGGGAAAAACCACGGTGGAGTTATCCACAAGTTTATATTGTTAAAATTATTATAAATGGGCAATGCACATGCATTCAGGCACACTACCTAGAGCTCACTACTTAAATACAAAAATACTTACTGCCGAAAGGAAGGTTCACTATCTTACAGTCATATTCGGGTTTCATCCGAAGATTTTGAATTGAGAAAATAACATCTTCTAATGCTTGATTATAGTTCCAGTTAAGCACACAAAAAATTTCTTCTGCTTACTCTTCTTCACACTTTACTTCTACTGTCAAAATATTAGAACATTATTCACACACACATCTCACTCACCATTACTCCCAAATGGTATAAATAATCGATCATATATATATCCACAACTAAGGATAACATCAACTACATGTCGGCCCAACAAAATATGAAATGTGTACAAACTGTTGGCCCAAATTAATAAACAATTTATCAATACGAACCAAGCAATGTCAGCCAAAACATAGTAAGGACCCAAAACAACATGTCTCAAACATGAAACACCTTAAACAATTATGCCTCAAAGATCCACAACATGCTACAATCACCCTGTCGACCGTGATCATGAAAAACATGAACTCACAGAAGAAAATCACCAATTGCGAGCACAAAAATCAATGTGAACCAATAATATAGATAGATCACAATCTAGAAACATCCACAAGCATCATGAATCACCACAAAAGCATCTGCAACAACTCAAATTACTAGAGCTATATCATCTTCTTTCTAGAACACCAACTAAAGCAACATAAGAAATGTTAGAACATAAATACTCATAAATTAATCAAATCTTTTATGCGAACCTCTGAAACTTCATGTGGATAAACTAGATATACTTGTCAACAAACCCTTTAATCCACAACTTATTATCATCAATATATTGAGCTAGCCATCATACTGAACCTCACTACATCACCGACAACTTGTAACTTATTTTATTACAATTTTCTCAATATCCTCGACATATACAGCCTTAAAGACATTAATACTAATAGTTAAGACATTAATGCCAATAATTTTGACATTAATGAAAACCACATATCAGTAATATCCAAAAATATCCCCCTTTGGAATTGACGACAACACATGATGTGAAAAACAAATCAACGATACTTTCTCTTATCACTTCTCCCCCTTAGATTTTGACTCTTTTCTTCTTAACTCTTTCATAGATTTTCTCATGAATCTTCTCCCCCTTTGACATCAATGACAAAGGTACACATTATCTTTCTCCACACAATCTATGGACCAAATTTCCAAACATCTGACTACTCCCCCTGAGTAGTAGCCACCACAACATCAATCTGGATCACAAGATATGACTATGAAATGCATAGACCGATGCAAGCCATTGCATCTTAATTCTGATTAGGAGGGGTAATCACCCATAGCTTCCCTCTCAGATAATCAAAAGTATCCTTAGGCAAGGGATTGGTAAAGATATTTTCAATTTGTTCCTTAGTGGGCACATACTCCAATCCGACTTCCTTTTCACTCACCTTTTCTCTCAAAAAGTGAAACTTGATAGATATATGTTTGGTTTTTGAATGCAGCACTAGATTCTTAGAAATGTTAATTGCACTTGAATTATCATAGAATATAGCAATAGGTTCATCATACACAAATCTAATATCTTTCAACATCTTCTTCATCCACAATACTTGAGTACAATTGTTAGCAACAACAATGTATTATGCCTTTGTAGTAGATAAAGAAATGGCATTCTATTTCTTACTTAACCATGAAATCGGCTTCATTCCCAAGAAAAATTCACCACCACTAGTACTCTTTTTTTCATCCACATCTCCTTCCCAATCAGCATCAGTAAAAGCACTCAAAGTAAGGTCATCTTCTTTAGGATACCATAGGCCAAAATCAACTGTCCCCTTCAAGTACTTGAAAATCCTCTTCATACCCGTCACATGAGATTCCTTAGGATCAACTCAAAATCTTGCAACAATACATAGGACATTCATGATATCAAGTCTTGTTTGAGTCAAATAGAGAAATCCACCAATCATGGATCTATATCTAGTCTGATTTGTTTTAGGAGAATCATCATCTTGAGTCAACTTACATCTGGTCACCATAGGTGTACCAAGTGGCTTTGAATCTTCCATACCAAACTTATTTAGCAATTCTTTCACATACTTGGACTAAGATATAAAGATCCCTTTATCTACATGAGTAATTTTCAATCCCAAAAAGAATTTCATTTCTCCAATCATAGACATCTCAAAGTCACTCTACATCTTATCATCAAACTTCATGCACAAACTATCATCTCCTCCAAAAATGATATCATCAACAAATACTTCAACAATCAAATCTTTATCATGATCAATATTGAAATACAAATTACTATCAACAATACCTTTATTAAATCCAAGCTTCAACAAATACTTGTCTAATCTAGCATACCATGCTCTTAGGGCTTGCTTAAGTCCATACAATGCTTTCTTCAACCAACAAACCATATCTCCCTAACCAGTCAATTGAAATCGATCAGGTTGGTCAATATACACTTCTTCATCCAGTTCACCATTTAGAAATGTTGACTTGACATCCAGCTAATAAACCTTGAATTTTTTGTAAGCAACATAAGAAAGAAATAATCTCACAGCTTCAAGCCTAGCAACAGGAGAAAATTTTTCTTCAAAGTCAATTCCTTCCATCTAAGAATATCCTTTACACACCAATCTTGCTTTTTTTCTAACAACTTCACCTTGCTCATTCAGTTTTTTCTGAAAGACCCATTTAGTTCCAATTACATTTTTGTCCTTAGGTCTAGGAACAAGAATCCACGTATCATTCTTCTTGATTTACAGTAGTTCTTCTTTCATTGCTTCCACCCAATGTTCATCTTTGAATGCTTCATTTACATTATTAGGCCCAACCTTTGAGATCAAACAACATCTTTTGCAATTATTCTCCTTGTTTGAACACCTTTGTTCTTATCACCTATAATCTGATCTTTTGAATGATTTAGTCTTACATACCTTGGAGTCTTAGGCTCTTGAACTTCAGGCTCTTGTGATCTTACTTATGCACTTTCACTAGTTTCTTCCTCTTGATTTTCCTAATTCATAGTAATGTTTTGAACTTGATTTAGAGTCTGAAATTTCTTTCCTTTATTTGAATTGTCATTCTGATCATCTGAATCATATTCCTAGGTTTTGGATGGTCTAACAGTGTCTTCATCAACCTTTACACTATCACTTTCAATTACTTTCCTCAATCTCTTATTGTAGCACTAGTAGGATTTACTTTTAATAGAATAACCAAGAAAGATTCCTTCATCACTTCTAGCATCAAACTTTCCTATACCTTCATCTCTTTTGATATAGCATTTACTCCCTAAGATTTTGAAGTATCTAACAGTAGGATTATGACCAAACCATATCTCATAAGGAGTCTTACTGGTATCACCTTTGACATGTACCCGGTTGAGAGTGTAAATGATAGTACTCATAGCTTCTCTCCAGTAGATATGAGGAACATTTCCTTCCAGCATCATAGTCCTAGCAGCTTCTTGAGTTGTCTTGTTCTTCCTTTCCATAAATCCATTTTGTTGAGGAGTTCATGGGGCAAATAATTGTCTCTTAATCCCATGCTCTTCACAGAAAGAATTAAACTCACTGGAAGTGAATTCACCACCTCTATCTAATCTCAGAAATTTAATTTTTCAGACTTGTCTTTGTCTCAACCATAGCCTTAAAAATATTGAATTTCTTTAGAGCTTCAGATTTTTCCCTTAAGAAAGTAACCCACATCAATCTAGAATAATCATCAATAGGTAACATGAAATACCTGTCTCCTTGTAAACTTATGATTCTAGAAGGACCACACAAGTCAGTATGCACAAGCTCCAATACTTCATTTGAACAATGTTGTTTGCTTCAGAATGAAATTCTAGTTTTCTTCCCTAACTGACATTCCTTGCATATAGTATTAGTAGGTTTTATCAACTTAGGAAGATCTCTCACTGCCTGAGTAGAACTTATCTTGATAATATTGTCAAAGTTTACATGACACAATCTCCTATGCCACAACCAAATTTCATCAACTTGAGCAATCAGACAACATTTACTAGTAGTACTTAGGTGAAAGATATTACCTTTTTGTTTTTGTACTAGATGCAATCACATTTCCAAATCTCCCCAATATTCTACACTTTGCATCCTTGAATTGAAGATTATATCCCTTTTCAACCATTTGTACAACACTTAAGAGATTATGCTTCAAACCTTCCACATATAGAACATCATCAGTATTATGATTACCGTCAAAAGAAATGAATCCTCTACCATGGATTACACCAATTTTGTCATCACAAAATCTTACAACACCACCATCATAATTTTCCAAGCTCACAAATTTACTTTTATCACCTATCATGTGATGAGAGAATCCATTGTCAATCACCCATTCATCTTTTTCTTCAACTCTAGTAGCTAGAGCTTTCTCCATATTCATGAAACTAGTATATTCAGTAGGTGCTGGATTATTTTCCTTTATAGAAATGGATACCCATTCATCCTCACTTACATTCCCTTTATCAAATTCATCATTTGCCACAGCTTCATCAACAACATAATAACACTTTCTTTGGAATCTAGGCTTGTTAGATCTTGGCCTAGGATCTCTTTTAGGACACCTTAAGGCAAAATGACCTATCTTATTGCAAGAAAAACATTTAAGAGGAAATTTCCCTTTATACTTACCTTCTCCTTTGGCTACCCTCTTGAGAAAAAGTGCTTCAAGCTCATCTAGTTTTCTCTCTTCTTCTTCAATCTCTCTCATATCTAGCTCATACTTGGGCATTTTTCTAGAAGAACTTTCTCCTGGATCATATCTCTACTTATCTTTTCCGAAGATAGTGTCTTTAAATGTAGATTTTGTCTTAGGAAGATATTCACCAAACTCACTTAACTCAAAATCAGTAAGCTTACCAATCAACATGTCTCTAGTTACATTTTTCATAGTTCAGATCTCCTCAATAACAACATCTTTTTGTTTGTATGAAACATGCAAGTATTTGAGCACTTTAGCAACACTCTTTTATTCTTCCAATGTTCCACCAACACATCTAATACTACACACAAGTTCATTCACTCTCTGCATAAAGGAAGTGATGTTGTCATCTTCACCCATTCTCAACATTTCATATTTCCCTTTCAGGCTTTGTAGATTAGAAATCTTCACATGAGTATCACCTTCATACAAAGTTTCTAATTTTTTTCCAGATCTCATGAGCAGTCTTCAGCTCCATTACATTTATCATCTCAGAATCAGTCATAGCACTCAACAATGCTTCCTTAGCCTTGATATTGTACCCGACTTCCTTAATCTCACCTATAATAGAAGGAACATTCTATGGGATGATATATCTATTATTTGTAATTTTCTAGTAAGGTTCACCAATGCATCTCAAATGGCACTCCATTTGAGTCTTCCACAAAGAATAATTTTTTTCATCAAATCTCAGACTATCCTTCTTATATTTTTCCATCCCAGATCACCTCAAGTGGTCAAGCTTCTCCAAAGGAACCTGCTCTGATACCAATTATTGGCAACACAAGGGAAAACACCTGAGAGGGGGGGGGGGGTGAATCAGCTGTCACAAAAATTATACTTATTAAACTTATTCTCAAATTTGATAAATAAACATGAAAGCATAAACCATCACCACATCAAAAACACACTTAACACCAAGATTTTTGCATGGAAACCCTGTTAGGGGAAAAACCACAGTGGAGGTTAGTCCACAAGTTTATACTCTGTTAAAAGTTTATAAATGGGGAATGCACATGCATTCAGGCACACTACCTAGAGCTCACTGCTCAAATACAAAAAGTATTATTTCCCAAAGGAAGACTCACTATCTTACAGTCACATTCAGATTTCATCCAAATATTTTGAACTAAGAAAATAACATCTTCTAATGCCTGATTACAGTTTTGGTTAAGCACATAAACATTTTCTTCTACTCACTCTTCTTCACACTTTACTTCTTCCTTCGAAAGATTAGAAAATTATTCACACATATCACTCACCCTTACTCCCAAATGGTATAGACAATCGATCATATATATCCTTAGCTAAGGATAACATCAACTACATTTCGGCCCAACAAAATATGAAATGTGTACAAACTGTCGACCCAAATTAATAAACAATTTATCAATACAAACCAAGAAATGTCAGCCAAAACATAGTAAGGACCCAAAACAACATGTCTCAAACATGAAACACCTTAAACAATTAAGCCTCAAAGATCCACAACACGCTACAATCACCCTGCCAACCGTAATCATGAAAATCATGAGCTAACAGAAGAAAATCACCAATCGCGAGCACAACAATCAATGTGAACCAATAATATAGATAGATCATGATCTAGAAACATCCACAAGCATCATGAATCACCACCAAAGCATCCACAACAACTCAAATTACTAGAGTTATATCATCTTCTTTCAGGAACACCAACTAAAGCAACATAAGAAATATCAGAACACAAATACTCATAACTTAATCAAATCTTTATGCGAACCTCTAAAACTTCATGTGGATAAACTAGATATACTTGTCAATAAACCCTTTAATCCACAACTTATTATCATCAATAAAATGAGCTAGCCATCATATTGAACCTCACTGCATCACCGACAACCTGTAACTTATTTTATTACAATTTTCTCAATATCCTCGACATATAAAACCTTAAAGACATTAATTCCAATAGTGTTGAAATCAATGAAAACCACATATCAACAATATCCAACATTTTTTTCTCAGCCTTGAAGTAAAGATTGATGTTTGTAGGCCCTTTGTTGAATCCTTGCTTTGTGAAGTATCTATCCAACCTTGGATATCAAGCTTTCAGGGCCTATTTAAGTCCATATAGTGCCTTCTTTAACTTACAAACCATGTCCAATTTTTTTGATAGCTGAAAGCCTTCTGATTTCTCCATATATACTTCTTCTTCCAATTCTCCATTCATAAATGCAGACTTGACGTCCATTTGGTACACTTCAAAGTCTTTATGAGCTAAAAATGCCAAGAACATTCGAATGGCCTCCATTCTTTCTATAGGTACAAAATTTTCTTCAAAATCCATTCCTTCAACCTATGAATATCCTTTACATACAAGTCTTTCCTTATTCCTTACCACTTCACCATCTTCATTTAGCTTATTTCTGAATACCCATTTTGAACCAATTACATTCTTGTTTGCAGGTCTAGGGACTAGTTCCCATGTCTCATTCTTCTCTATCTGTTGTAGTTCCTATTTCATTTCTCTAACCCAAATTTCATCATTACATGCTTCATTCATAGTATTAGGTTCTATCTTAGAGAGTAAACACAAGTTTACCTCAACCACTTTGATTATTTTCTTCACTCCTTCACTTATGTCTCCAATTATTTGTTCCTCCAGATGATTTCTCTATACGTATTTAGGAGTCTTAGGTGCAGGTTCTGAAATTTCCTCTTCATCACTTTGTCCTTTCTCTTCCTTTTCTTCTTCTTACACTTGCCCACAAATAGGATCACTAGGTTCAACATCACTTATTTCAACTGGTCTATACATAGCTTCATCAACATTTACATTAGCACTTTCAATTATTTTCATCAATATTTTATTAAAGCATCTATATGCCTTGTTGTTCTTTGAATATCCAAGAAAGATTCCTTCATCACATCTGGCATCAAACTTTCTAAGATTTTAATCATCTCTTTTAATGTAACATTTGCTTCCAAATACTTTAAATTATTTAACTATAAGAGTCTTACCAGTCCATAAATCATAAGGGGTCTTAGTGTTGTTACCTCTGATCTGAACTCTATTAAGAATGTAAACAACAGTGTGGATTGCTTCTCTCCAATACATATCAAGAACATTTGCTTCTTTCATCATAGTTTTGGTAGCCTCTTGAATAGTTTGATTCTTTCTTTCCATAAATCCATTCTACTAAGGGGTTCTAGGAGCAGAAGAATGTCTCTTTATTTCATGTTCTTCACATAATGCATTAAACTCACCAGATGTAAATTATCCACCTCTATCATACCTTAAACATTTGATTTTTAGGTTTTCCTCATTCTTTACTCTTGCCTTAAATTCCTTGAATCTATGGGACCGAGCTTTCTCTTTAAGAAATGTCACCCATTTCATCCTAGATTAATCATCAATTAAGAGCATAAAGTACCTGTCACCATTAAGGCTTCATGTTATTGTAGGACCACAGAGGTCTGTATGAATTAATTCTAGCATTTTGATAGATGATTGTTCCTTTCTTTTAAAACTGCTTCTTGTTTGTTTTCCCAATTGGAAACTTTTGCAAATTGAATTTGAAGGCTTTATTATTCTAGGAAGATCTCTGACAACTTCCCTAGAACTGATTCTGATCAGATTGTCAAAATTCACATGTCCGATCCTCTGGTGCTAGAGCCAACTTTAATTAATTTGAGAAACAAAACATTGACCATCACCTCCCTTAAGCTGATAGATGTTTCCATGAGTTCTTCTTCTAGTTGCTAGCACAGTTTTGGATCCTTTTCTAAGCTCACAGGTATTATCTTGAAACACAATCTTACAATCTTTGCTACACATTTTTCCAACACTTAAGAGATTATTCCTTAAACCCTTAACATAATAGACATCATCAACACTATGTTTCCCATCAAAACTAATTTTTCCTTTACCAATAATTTTAGCACCAAAGTCATCTCCAAACATAGCTATTCCTCCATCATACTTTTAAAGTTTAGTGAGCTTACTCTTATCACCAATCATATGATTTGAACACCCCTTGTCAATTACCCAAAAGTCTTCATCTTGTCTAGCATGAAAAGTAGTCACCAGAGTACCTTTTGTCTTATCCTTCTTGCTTTTTGGACCAAATTCCTTTGCACATCTTTGTAAGTTAGCAAATACAACTTTATTTTCCTGGGCTAGAAATAAACATTCATCTTTATCCTCCTCAAAATTAGATTCATCATTAGAAATTCCTGCATCTTCTTTGACATAATATAATTTCTTGAACTTCCTATCCTTTTTGTCTTTGTGATTATTATTATTATCCTTGTTCTTCTTGTTTGTATCTCTATTAGGACATCTTGATGCATAATGACCAATATTACCACAAATGAAACACTTAAAGGGAAACTTACCTTTGTATTTACCAATACCTTTCTTCAATTTCATTGTGAATTTTTTTTCCGACTCTTCTTAATCATCATCATCTGAGTCATTTCCTATCTTCATTGCTTTAAAGGTTGTTTTAGTCTTCTCCTTATCTCTTGTAAATTTTCACATCTCAAATGTAGTCAAGAAACCAAATTGGTGCTCCTTAGTAAATATCTTTGGATCATATGATTCTTCAATAGAAGAAACTTTGTCACTGTAATTCTCTGGTAGGGTCATCAAGATCTTCCCAATTATATCTTAATTTGACATGGTACCACCTTGATTCTTGATTTCAGTTGCTATAAGTTCAACTCTTTGATAGTAGCTTGCTATATCTTCACCTTCTTCCATTCTTAGGCTCTCAAATTTTTTCTTAGCAGTTAGTTTCCTTGAAAACTTTACTCTATCATTTCCTTCATAAATGTCTTTCAATTTTTCCCATAGTTCATGAGCAGTGCCTAGAGAAATTTTTTTTTTTTCTTTCAATTTGAGATAGAGCACTAAAGATAATATACCTTGCATTTTAATTCTCCTCATATGTCAAAATATCATCAACAGAGGAAGGACCACTGGATGGTATAACATACTTTATCTCCACAACTTTCCAAGTCTTGAAACCAAGAGAAACCAGATAACCTCTCATCTATTCTTTCCAGTCACTGTAATCAGCTCCATCAAAAATAGGGATCTACAACTTGTGCACCATCTAATCTACCTCAAGTGGTTAAGCTTTTCACTGAGGAACCAGAGCTCTGAAACCAAATTTTGAAATGCACAAGACAACTAAGAGGTGGGGGTGAATCAGTTGTATCAAATCACTTTACTTCTAACCTTAATCAACTCCACTTTAACTTCAATATGTTATGAAGTGTAAACATGAAATGAAAATAACAAAAAGCAAACACTAGAGACAACAGATTTATGTGGAAAACACAATGAGGGAAAAACCATGGTGAGGATTAGTTCACAATATAGTAATAATCCAATAACGGATACAAAGGCTCACTACCTAGATACAAGGGATCACTTCCTTAAAAGGGACTTACTGTCCAAAAGGAGGCTCACTACCTAGATAAAAAGAAAAAGATAAATAAATATCCACAACAAGGGTTCCACACATTCACAACTTGATCAAAATATTGTAGACACCATCAAATCACTATTTTCAGGAATCTGACACATTAAAATACTGCTGCCTCAATTCGCTCTTGCACACTCTAATTTTCGCACTTGCTCACACACTTCTCTTTCTTGCTTGATTCGTGGATGGATGGATGATCAATTTTCAACAACTTGATTTGATTTTATACCATCTTCAACCTTAGAAAAATTCTCCAAGGTCGACTAAACATTCTTTAAAATATAAATATAAATTAGGTCGGCTACTCAATATTGCTACGGTGGATAAGAATGAGAGAGGACCAATCAAACATTTAATTAGGACCCAAGCAACATCTTGGATTGATCACACACTTCCTTAATTCGATAAAAAATCTTAATGTAACATGTAGACACCAGGTCGGCCAAACCTAATGAAAATACCAGTGATCTTTGAAGTACACACATCTTTAGCAAGATGATCACATGTGGATCACTCAACATGCTTCACTAGACATTTTACCATCTCTAAGAACACTTCAGGTACATCCACAACAACTACAACAAACTTCATTCACATAAAATTCTTCAACAGTCCAACCAGACCAACCAACAACACATAGGAGCTCTAGAGTAGGTCTTTTGGAGTGCCAAAACACAAGCATGTTTGTCAGTTACATAGAACCCATCAAAATAAATCGACTCCTAGATCCGCAAAATCTGAAACCAAATTCCAGAAGACTGCGGAGCCAAAAAAATTCTCCCAGTCCACAAACAAATATTTCTACCAAACCAATTCACACACCGGTGAACACATCTTTTACTATCCATCAAACCAAAAGATAAAACTTGAAATATATTATCCATTGAAGCTCATGAACATGCTTATAAATCCACATAGGCATAGGATCAACATAGAAGAAATGCATAGCTCAATATTAGAGCACACTCAAAACACACACTTCAATATTGCCTTCATTATTTCTCAAATTTTCTCAAAAGAACTTGGAAAAAGCACAACTACAACTTCATAAATATAACTCCATGTACTCTAAGCACTTCTACAATATCTCAACTATACAAGTACCATCTTCAATCAACTTGAACTGTGTTGACATCAATGACAACATTAATGACAACACCACCAAACACACCCATACTTGCAACATTCCCTAGAATGTTGACATCACTAAATAATTTATTTTAATGTTCCTTGGTGTGTACAAGAGGTGTTCATTCTATTGGGATTCAAATCCATTTTATTTTTTCTTGAATCCTTTCCCATGTTCACGTTAGAGTTGGCTATGTAGATACCCAAGATCTAGAGGCCAAATAGAAAGCACAAAAAAGATCAATATGTAATGCTCAAGATTGGAATGGAATTGGTTATCCAAGAATACAATATATTATTTTTTGAACACCTAGAATACTGAGAGGGGGAGTTGAATTAGTATTTCATTAAGCCATCCAACTATAAACCGTTCAATCATTAAAACATATCTAACTGCAATTGTAAGTAGACATGAAAGAGATCATAATGCCACATGACACATAAACACCAAGATTTTTATGTGGAAAACCCAAAATGGGAAAAACCACGATGAGGGTTAACTCACAATATAATATATCTAGATATATAGAATATTATAATGGCTCACTACTAGGACTTACTATCCTTGAAGGATCACTGCCTGAAGTAATTAAAAAAACAAAGTGAACAATAAGGGAATGGGTGCTTTATAACCTAGGTCATAGAACACCACTATTCTCCTATTATCATTCAATAATATCCTAGGAATCCAAATTGGATTGAATTTCAACCTGAAAGGTGAATCAATTCTCAACAAGGAAGACCTAGGAAGGAGTTCTTTAAGCTTTGAGGGGTTCACCACCAAGCAATAGCTTGGAAAATACAAATAAACATTCAACTCACAAAACCTAATAATGCAAGCCAAATAATGAATGCAAATGATGAAATTATGCAAAAAGTTAGGATATGTGTATCTAGGGAAAATGGTTAAATCATACATGATATCAAAATGATGAGACCAGAAAGAAAATATCATGAAATAAAATCTCGATAAATCAACAAAATTGTGAGAACGAAATGCATAAAAAAAGAAATGGAAATGAAAACCCTCATGATGTGCTTCTCTCACTCCATTTTGTTGTCCTTCTTATTCCTTTAGTAGATTTGATGTGTAGCTCTCAAATATGATCAAATGCACTAAATATTGAAAACAATTTGATGGAATGATCGCAAGGAAATCAAAGATGTGGTCTCATGAAAATTGATAAATAAGTCCTCAATTTATAAATTTCGAAAAGATAATTGAATGGCCATGATTGAATGATAATCAATGGACAAGATTGAATGTGAGGATACATTAGAAGGGAAACTTGCATTTAAAAGTGGAGGACAAAATGAGTTAATTGAAAATAAATAAATAAAGTATTTATTTTCATCAAAATATACTTTTCCAAAAGTGGAGGAATGAAAGAGTGAAGGATGAGTTAAATTGAGAAAGAGAAGAGTTAATTGAAAATAAATAAGGAGATTATTTATTTTCAACTAAAAGCTGCCATTTCAAAAGTTGGGAGTGGATTTGGAAAATAAGTCATGAGTGGAAAGGGGAAAGAGTTAAGTGAGAGAAAGTGGGAGAGATAAATGGGAATGAAAATTGGAAAGTGGAAGTGAAGTGAGAGAAAGTGGGAGAGATAATTGGGAATGAAAATTGGAGAGTGGAAGAGAAAAGTGGAAGTGGAGTGAGAGAAAGTGTGAGAGATAAGTGGGAATGAAATCTAGGTGAGGATAATTAAAGATTTTATAATTAAATAAGATGAATTATCCTCACCTTTCAAAATTAGCAAGTTAGAAGGATAAACACAATAAATTAATAAATATAATTTATTAATTCATGAGCCCATATTAGGTAATTAAATAAAATGAATTTATTTAATTACAAAGAAGATAAAAGGGAATAAATAAATAAATGTTATTTGTCTATCACACTAGGATATGGGGGGAAATTAATTAAATAATTAATTCCCCTATGACATGTTAATGTTGAAAGGGTTAGTCGATTGAACGAATTAATCAATTGGACTGATGACAGGGATGATTGAAATTGAAGACAAATTAAATAATTAAAGAATTATTTAATCTAAGAGGAATAGTTAGGAAGAAATAGTAATGAACATTAATTAATTAATGAAAATTATTTAATTAAAGGGAATTATAAGAATAATATTAGCACTAATTAAATAATAAATTATTTAACTAGTTTTAGACGAAAAATTAGTGAAAAGTGTCGTCAAAGACCTAGGACAATTTTCAGTGTCTACAATGTGTACATGAGAAGTCTAGAAATGTAATGAGGATTTTGGAAATGTAAAGAAGCTGTCAAAAAGTGCTATGGAGGGCTAAGATGTTGTCACTGTCTTATTAGTCCCATTGATATTTTTTGGAGTAGATGCAAAATATTTGGATGCTAGAACATGATCCGAAAGAATCTCTGCAAAAATCCACTTGGAGGACTAAGACGCCCTTGCTACCATCTTAGTCCTGATCTAAATTTTTGAAATCTCTGAATGTAGTCCTGAGGCTTGATGTTTGCACTTCCATCTTCTCTGATCTCGGGTTTTGAAACTTCTGGATCTAGCCTGTAAGTGAGTTTATGTGAAGATGAAAACTTTGCAACTTTGCAACTTTTCACTTCAAATGATCTTCAAGTATTCAACCTAAATCTACAATCACAAACAAACAAGAGGGGAAAACTTGTTGATTATTAGTGAGTGGGGGTTTTCGTTGGTCAAACCCCTTGTTGGTAATTAAACCTTGAAATGAAACAAAATGGAGGGAAACGATGAATGAACAACATGCAATGTTACAACTCACCAAACCCTTATAACAAGGTGTTGCAAATATGCTTCAAATGGTTGTAATGGATGTGGTTCTTGAATCTTGCTTGAATGATGTTGATCTTGCATGAAACACTTGCTTGAATCATAAACCCTACATCACAAATTTTAGCATAATAACAAACATGATGCAACAATATCCTTGATATGATGCTTGAATCTTGATGATGGCTCCAAATACTTGATGAATTTCTCTTGAATGCTCTTGTGAACTCAATTATGCTATGATGAATGCTCTCACAAAAGAATTGATTCTTGGATATGAAAATGATTGAAAATAACCTTGTATTTATACTTATCTATGCTTAATATCTCGAAATTACACCACAACAAGATGACATATGAATTCATTAATTAAAGGAGGCTAAATTTTGCCAAGATTTAAAATTGAATCTCGAAAATACCTTGAGGGGAACTTAGATGCCCTATGTGGCATCTTAGTCCCAAGGCATGAAACTCACGACACAGACTCCAAAAAGGGGCCCATTTAAGGTCCCTTTGAAATTAGGGTCCCAAGACCTTTGGAGGACAAAGACGCCCTAGGTGGAATCTTAGTCCCGACCTAAAAATTAGGGACACTTAGATAGAATCATTAAATTATCATTTATCCATTGATGTTTGTCGGGATTAACCAAAAAAATATGAAATTGATTAGGCTTGTGGATGCAAAATAGGACCAATTAAGACACAAATAAGGATAAACAAAGCAACACGGGCCCAAATGAGTGTGAAAATGCAAGGGTATGCATTTTCCTACACTACACAAAGTATGGGATGAAAAATAAGATAGAATACACCTTCCTTGTGTTGGAGTTTAGTTCCAATGAAGCATTGAATACAAAACACTTCTTTGTATAGTGTACTAAAAAATTATGTCTATTCACACATCAATTTCACACAATTGCACCATACAACAATCCATACATGATCTCTCTGACTTCCACCACTTCAAATTTTTTCTCTCACACTGATCTTCATCTTTTTTAATTCAAAAATTTCTTACATATATATATAGTATACATTCGCATACACTAATTATGTTGACCTAATTAGAGTAGCCCTATTTTAAATCAAAACTAACTCTGTCAGATTTATCCTCGAAAACATATTCATCTTCACACCCAACACAAGCATGTAATATATGGTATCAGTCGGCATGGACCTAAGATAGATCCCTTTAGCATCCACAACACATATTTAATCTTCTTAACATAAATTCATAATTAGGTCAGCTAGAGATAGACTTAAAACATCAAAGACTTCAAGTGTATATGCAATTCTCCCAAAGTGTAACCCCAAAACTTGTTAACACATTGAATTATCCTTTAGACAACATTAGATAACTTATCTTCAAATCTACAAGACAAAACAATTAATCATGAGAAAATGTGGAATCTCCCACATCAATGCACTATACATAAACTTATTATAATCCTTAGAATAGAACACTATTACTCATATCTTTTGTATGTGTTCACATATCATCATAAAAATTTGAGGTAAGATGAATCTCACAGTCATGAATCTATGTAAAAAAATTCATACTGATATCTTTCTTTGTGGTAGAATGCGGACAAAAATACCGGATCAAAAAACTTTTAGTACTGAACTAGCATAGATCAAATATTTATTATCGAAGCAAAAATTGATCTATATAATTAATGTGTGTAAGGTATGATGATGTTAGTGTTGACATCAATGATAATCTTCAAGTTTCCAACAATCTCCCCCTTTATCATTGATGACAACACATGATGTGAAAAACATCAAGAACATAATTTCTTCTTTTCATCTCTCTTCTAATGGAATGATATTCTCTCCTTTTCACATGGCACTCTCTCCCCCTTTGACATCAAAGGAAAAGAATAAAACATGTTGTATTGTTCTTCCCTTTGAAATTGACAAAAAAGCTTTAACAATTTCCCTTTGCGTACCTAAATACCCCCCCCTAGAAGTACATCCAAAATAGTAACTATGTGTAATTAACTAGAGGTGTTTGTCCATTGAAGTTTGTGGAGAGTATTTTTCCATGAAGATTTTCTTTCATCCCACAATTTTTTTTCTTATATCAAGGCTCTGCATAGATACCCAAGTTCAACTAGGATATCTTTTCCTTCAACCAAAGTTACAGGAGTGAAATTTGAGTTCATGATTCTATCAGTAGGAGAAAGAGCATAGGAGACATGTGTGTACTCAATTTCTAGTAGGTCTCTAAGCAGTCCATATTGTTCAATCATTTCTCCTTTTTCTTTGTGCAATGTGAGATACTCTTCATGTAGCTTTTTTAGACCAAACCAAGTTTGATCATCGAGATCTAGAGCTGGATTAAAAGTGTTAGATGCATATTTAATTTGTATCTCAATTGTTTCCTCAACATCTTTGAATCTTTGAGTCACATCAGGCCATGTACAATAGAATGAGAATAGATTTTTGGAATCTTTTTCACAATCTTGAACTTCTTTTAGTTTCTTAAGTGCATTGCTATATGTAGACCTACATCTTTCTCCAATTTCCAACAATCCTTTTTCCCTTAACCAAGTAACCATTTCACTATCTACTTGTCTTCTCAGTTCTTTGAAAGAATTATTCAATGTATTTGTGCTTTCCACAATGGACTTAAAGAAGTGGTGTCTTCTTTAGGAACTAACTAAAGATGTACCTTTCTTTTGGCTAGTTTCTTGATTTCTCTTGGAGCGGGCTCTGTTTGAGAAATCAATGCATGAAACTCAGTAGATATTCTCTTTTCTCTGGAGAAAGTTATTCATTTAGTAGAGATCCCTTCTGATTTTTCTAGAGAATTTTTGATTTCATCCATTGATATGCCATATTCTCTTCCATACTCCTCTATCTTTGCCTCAATTAGCCTTTTTTATTGCACCAACTCAAATTTCTCATGAATTTCTATATCCACTTCTATATAACTTCTTAATCTTGGTCTATTAGGATCTCTAGGACTATTAATTAACATTTCAATACAACCAACAACATAATATTTCTCAATCTCATATTCTAGCTTAGAAATCCATATGCTTCTAGGTTCAACCACCTTGATGATACAATAATCAATAGAAACTAGAAAGTTTATGTCATTCGTATACCTTGTCACTAGATGTCTTGGAATTATTTGCCTTCTATTAATTCTTCTCTAAAATTTTCTAAAGAATGTAGCAAGGGCATCAACTTGTGCATCCAAATCTCCAATATTTCTCATTATATCTCTAATTTGATGTGCAACCAGTTTGGTTTTCACCCAAACAACTTCTCCCACAGTAGGAACTTCCCTCATAAAGTAAAAATTTAAGCATATTATCAATTTTTCATACCTAAATGTGTGCTTATTATTCTTGATATAATTCAAATTCTCCAATAGTTGTTTCTAGAGAAACTCACAAAGATCATATTCAGTCCTTTTCACAAACATCTCTAAATCTATGTCAATTGTGGTGGCAAAAACATCATTGTTAGCAAATATCAAGTGTGCAATAACCATAATCGTATATTGAACTACAAGATTATTGATTTTAGTACTTGCATTCTTTATCAATCCTTTTCCTTTATGAGGTTTCATACAAGAGTAGGTCAAGAGGAAGATAGACCAGTAACATCTCTAATTGCTTCTTTGGATATCATATGAGAATCATCAAGCCACACAAACTAATCATGAAGCCTTCTTAGTGCCAATCTAATGCATTTCTCTTCATTTCTAAAGTCGGGAAAGTGATCCTACATATCTAATTTCATCTCTGTCGGCACATTGTGTTTCAATTTTAGGGTATATTATTCTCCAATTTACTTTTCAAACCATAATATATGTGATTTTCCATAAGAAGGCTTTTCCAGCTTCCTATGAATGTATATCTTAATGTATTCAGTCAGAATGACACCAACAGGAACTTCTAAAAATTGACCCAAGGGGTCAAGTTATATGGTTTTAGTAGAATACCTCTTAAAGCGTGGTTTTGATCTTTCTAAATTATCCATGACTTGAGGTCTATCCATCAAATTCAATATAATTCAATGACTAATTTGTAGAGAATAATGTATAACAGTAATTACTTACCTTTTTCTTGCACACCAAAGCCAAACACTGAAATTCTATAGTATGGAAGTGCTTTGGAATCTTCAAGCTTTCTCCACACTCTACTTCTCTTCTGAAAATACCTTTCATCAATTTTTTTTTATACACTTAAATTTATTTCCTCGATCCCATTTTTTTTAGCAATAAATTCTTCATATCGCAAGTAGATTTCCTTAGACTTTGTGAGTACTTCAATCTTTTCAAGCTCTGCAATATTCCTTCTTCACACACATCCACCTGAAATTCCTTTCTGATGAGATCTTGAATTTATCATCTTCAATAAATGCATTTGTGTCATGCCATGACACCATATACTAGTAGGGGGATATTAAATTTTCTGATATTGCTCCCCCTAAGCCATTGACTAGGTTTAATTTTTGATAGGATTATCTACACTAGAGGATGGCATAGATGAAATTAAAACTTATGATTATTCTTGCTTCTCAGATTATCCTTCCTTCTTCTAGGTCTTTTCCATTTCCTTCTTAACTTATGCTAGATCAACCTTAGTGATTGGTACATATCTTTTTACCGGATAATCCTTTTTCACATTTCTACTTCTGCAATCTTTGACAAAGTGTCTCAATTTGTTGCAAATATGAAAAACAACATTCTTCGACCCAAACTATCCTTTAATCAATCTATATATGCATTGGTTAGCCTTGTGTCCAAATAAGTTGTAGTGATAATAGTAACCTTTGAAGGGATAGATCATTTTGTTCAAAATCTAACTTTTGCATTCTATAGCTTTATGTCCAATTCTTTTGCATTTAAAACATTGACAAGTAAATGGTAAAGAATTTTGATTCATTCTATCATTTTGTTTTGTTTTATTTCCATAATATTTTTCGCTATGTCCAAATCTATTGCAAGAATAACATATACCATTAAAATATGAGTACCTTTGAGCATTTAGTTGTTTGATAGGAGGTCTTCTTGCTTTGTTCCTTTGGTTTTGAATCTTGCCAATGTCTCTCTTGTCTTCAATCCTTTTAGTATTTGAACTTTATCCTCTCTCATGTCCTAGACCACTCTTGTCCTTAGATTTTTTTTTACCAGCAATCAACTCACCAAGCATTGTAGAACTTTTCTTGAATTTATCCTCATGTCTTCTTGCCTTTTCAAGATCTGATTTCAGAATTACCATTTGTTGTTCAAGCCTTACACATTCATCCATATTGTCATTTAACCTTGCATTCAAACATTCCTCAATTATTTTCATTTCTTCCAATTGCTCTTTCAGTCCAATGATGTCCTCATTTTCTTTCTTCAATTGATCACTAACTTCTCTATGTCTTTCTTTGAATTTCTTGATTTGTTCTCTCAGTTTCTTGATGCAATCATATGCTTCTTTGAGGCTTTCCTTCAAATATTTATTTTCTTTTTCAGTTCTGTCAAGATCTTTAAGAGAAATTTCAAGTTCACCATTATTATCTAGGATATACTATTTTTCAATATGTTCAATAGAAATCTCTTTTAGAGGAATAGGAAATCTCTTATCTACCATGTGTTCAGATTACAAGATCTTCCTCAAGCTATTAGACTTATTAAGAGGAACCAAGATCTGATACCAATTGTTGAACACCTAGAATATTGAGAGGGGGAGTGAATCGATATTTCATTAAACCATCTAGCTATAAACCATTCAATCATTAAAACATATCTAACTGCAATTGTATGTAAAGAGATGAAAGAGATCATAATACCACATGACACATAAACACAAGTATTTTTATGTGGAAAAACTAAAATGGTAAAAACCACAGTGAGGGTTAACTCACAATATACTATATCCAGATATAGAATATTATAAAGGTTCACTGTCAGGACTCACTATCATTGAAGGCTCACTACCTGAAGTAATTAACAAAATAGATTAGGAAAACACTGTTAGGATGAGAACTAAGATAGAATGCACCTTCCTTGTGCTCGAGTTTAGTTCCTATGAAGCACTAAATACAAAACAATTATCTATATAGTGTACTCAACAATTCTATCTATTCACACATATAATTTCACACATTCACACCATACAACAATCCATACATGATCTCTCTGACTTACACCGCTTCAAAATTTCTCTCTCTTACTCATCTTCATCTTTTTTTCTTCAAAAACGTCTTACATATATATACGGTATAAATTCACATACAATAATTAGGTCAGCCTAATTAGAGTAGCCCTATTTCAAATCAAAACTAACTATGTTGGGTTTATCCTGAAACATTTTCATCTTTGCATCCAACACAAGCATGCAATATATGGTATCGATTGGAACAAATCTAAGATAGATCCCTTTATCATCCACAACAAATTTAATATTCTTAACAAAAATTCACAATTAGGCCTGCCAAAGCTAAACCTAAAACATCAAAGACTTCAAACATATATGCAATTCTCCCAAAGTGTAACCCCAAAACTTGTTACACATTGAATTCTCCTTTAGACGACATCAAATAAATTATCTTCAACTCTGCAAGTTAAAAAATTAATCATGAGAAAGTGCAGAATCTCTCACATCAATACACTATACAAAAACTTACTATAATCCTTAGAACAGGACACTTCTACTCATATCTTCGGTATGTGTTCGCATATAACCATAAAAATTTGAGGTAAGATGAATCTCATAGTCACAAATCCATGTACAAAATCTTGTAGTGATTTATTTCTTTGTGGTAGAATGTGGACCAAAATAACGGATCAAAAAAAATTCAGTAATATACTAGCATAGCTTGAACCTTTATTACCAGGGCAACATTCGATCTATACAAGTAATGTGAGTAAGGTATGTTAATATTAATGTTGAAATCAATGACAATCTTCCAATTTCCAACAATCTCCCCCTTTATCATTAATGGAAGCACATGATGTGAAAACCATCAAGAACATAATTTCTTCTTTACATCTCTCTTCTAATGGAATGGTATTCTCTCCTTTTCACATGGTACACTCTCCCCCTTTGATATCAATGGAAAAGAATAAAATATCTTGTATTGTTCTTCCCTTTGAAACTGACCAAAATGCTTTAAAAATTTCCATTTGTGTACCTGAATACTCCCCCTTAGAAGTACATCCAAAATAGTAATTATGAGTAATTAACTAGAGGTGGTTGTCCGTTGAAGTTTGTGGAGAGTATTTGTCCATGAATATTTTCTTTCATCCACAGTTTCTTTGCTTCTATCAAGGCTCTGCATAGATACCCAAGTTCAACTAGGATATCTTTCTGTATAGGAGTGATTTTTCACCCCTTACACAAATTCCCCTTTCACACACCCTCACCTTAGAAAATCAAATTCGAAGGTGAAATTCCACAACACCCACCCACCTTCCATCCACTTGGAATCTTTCCTTTGTTTCAATGAAAGAATATTTTTTGGGGATGAATGTGTAGTGCACAGATGTCTGTGCAACATGTGGCCATTCCTGATGGATTCCTACGTTTGAAGTTAGTAAAGGCGTTACACACCTGATTGGGGTTGAATTGTAACATCCCTCTTCAACCAACTGACCTGAAAATGGTAGATTCCTCCTCATTTGTCTCTCTAGCAATTCTCTTGAACTCTCTAGCCTCTCATTCATTTTCAAGGAACATTCTAGAATCCCTCTTTTGAGCATTGCAATAGAATCAACACTCCATCAACTCCACATTGCAATTTTGAGGCCATTATAGACATTGTGAGCTTGAAGTCTTGTGAGACTTCCTTTCACCATGGTTTCGGAGGTGGTGACTTTGCCAAGTTTGTAGCTTGTTTTCTCCCTCCATTGGCTAGTGAGATTTTGGGTGGAGGTGGTAATGCTTCACTCCTCTCCTTTGTGATTTGGTTGAGTAGCATAATATTGTTTTAATGCTCCTTGTTTCCTTTTCTCTCCTTTATCGCATATTCTACTTCGTTGCTTTCTAGTTGTCTGTGGTGGTGGAAACACCAAAATGGGGGTCTGAATGAGGTAGTCCCCTACACATCCCCGACAATTTTTCCTCTTTACTTTGTGTAGGAGGACATACACATGAAGCTAGCTGGCAAATTAGTGCTTCTGTGAGATCATCTTTGTCACCCTAGTTCTTATTTACTTGCTTTATCATTTTAGTATCTATTTCCTATACTTTCTCATTCTATTTTTAGCATCTAGATTAACTAGCTAGGTCGTTAGTAGGTTTTCTAGTAGTTTTTGTTGTGTTTACCATTTTTTGATTGTATGGACGCTAGTGTGTCGCGATGTCATCCCAAAACTGTGGTGTCATCCTCAAACAAAGAGCTATCTAAGACACAATACTAAACCCAAAACCCAGCTCGCCTAGCCTAAACTTGAGCTTGGGTCTGAAGAGTAACGAAAGTAGTACATACTGCTCTTCATTCTTGATCCTTTTCCTTTTAGAGTGAGGTAGGTTAGGGTAGCCCTCTGCTCTCAACTCTTCGGTCCTTGGAGCCTTGGTGTGGTTGGTCACCCTCTTACATTTTTGGTGAACCCGACATGAACGTCTATCCATTTGTTTGTGTTGAGATTTTTCCCTCGCACCTAGCAATCATTGTAAGCCTGAGTATTGTGAAGGTTTATGAGCATCACAACCCACTCCACAAATTTTAGGTACGTTGTTAGGAGAAGTGTGTGACACCTTCCAATGGAGAAGATGAAGGTAACTACTAGTTTCTCTATAGGCATTTTTTTGGATTTATCATTGGTTTATCTACCCAAGAGCAGTTGTTGAGGGGAAAGGTAGGATTCTTTGATGAGACCAAGCATGCCCCCACTCCTCCTACATCTCTTACACCATTGTGAGTAGACGAGCATGAATCCATTCACATTCATTTAGAATATATCTCTACCCTTAGTAAAGGGTTGGGTGACTTGGAGAATCACTTGGAAAAGGACCTGAAGTTGGCTAGAGCCGCTAGGGTTATTAGTAAGATAAAGTATATGGTGGGAAAATACTGAAAATGCATAGAAATCCTAGCTAGTCTCTCTAGTCTAACTGAAACGTGTGCCCTTCCAAACAATCCTAACGTTATACAAGGGGCTACTCTTGAATAACATGAGATATGGTTAGGAATTCCAATGCCTTCCATGCCTATGTATATGGATGACACAGTCCTATCGATCAATGTCTCCTTTTCCTCTGATATATCCAAGACTGTCAAAGGAAATAGAATACCATTAGGTTTCAGTTTCACCCCTCCTATCACCTCTAGTGGTGGAGGTTTTTGCGGGTTGAGTGGTGGGGGTTCTGGTAGTGGTGGTGGCTTTGGTAGTGGGGGTGGCACTAGCAAAGGTGGTTCCAATGGAGGCCATGGTGGTGGCTTTGGAAGCAAAGGTGGCTTTGATGGAGGACTTGTTGGTGGCGGTGGCTCTGATAGTGGCTCTAGTGGTGGTCCCATTGGTTGTTCTAGAGGTGGCTCCAGTGGTGGTTCTAAAGGAGATTTCACTGGACCTTTGTCATCCTAAAACCCTATTCTTAACACTCTTCTTTAGAATATGGGTAAGATACAAAGCTAGCTAGCGAGTCCCTCCCAAGCCTCTACTCAACCTATTTTTCAACCCTTCTTTTGATAGTCCATTTTTGGTAGCAATCTTAAGCACTCCCTTCTCAAAAAGGAAAAGAGAAGCTATCCCATTCTCGGGATGCCTCCCCCGCTTCTCTTTTTGAGGAGGAGTTTTGGATGTCTACTCCTAGATTCTACTTAAGGAGTTTGATGGTGCCTGCTTGGTGTCAACCCAAGATTAGGATTTCGGATCTCCCTACTAAACCTCCTAGACCTTGGCCCTACTTGTATGGTAGAAGAAAGGGTCCCCGTGGGGAATCTTCTATGTCTCAACCTCTATAGCCTCCCATCACTTCTGCTCCCAAAGCAGTAAATGGGAAGAGTCCCGCTATCGAGGTACTAGAGTGGACTCTCCCCTTTTTTTCTCAACTTGCTCCTTCTTCTCCCATTCAAGATCATGTCCCTCCACCATAAAAAACTATAGTGGACACCCCTATGGCTAAGCAGGAGCCTTCCATCCCTTCTTAGCTCCCAACCTCTAGCTTGAAGAGTCATAGAAATGACCTTGGATGTGGGTGCAAGCATCAGCAAAAGGATTTGGTAGCTGAGCAGGCCACTTTGTAGAAGAAGGAAGAGGAAATGACCACCCTTGTATCAAGGTCTCTTGTTATGTCCTCCTCTTTCCTCCCCTCTACTTTCTTTTAATTGAGTTTGGTCTCGCTTCTGACTCCCATTGTGAGTGTGAGTGCACCTAACCCCAAAAAGGTGCAGGTGTTTATCGCACCCTAAGTTGAGCCACCCCTATTGATGTCCCTTCTAGACATCCCATTGTTCCCTAAACCCATGGATATGTTGAATACTTTGGTGGTATCTACCATGTTTTTCTCCTCCTCCTCTTCCTTTGCACCTCTCACCTTGTATGTGGGGAGTTCACATCCCCCAATGAAGCCAAAAGTAGAGGTTGGCCCCTCTAATAATGGAGGGCATAAGAGGATCCCACCTTCTTCAAAGGGTGGTCTTATGCTAGCTTGTTTTGTCCTAGTGATGAAAAAAGCTCTCGCTTCTCCTAAGTTTGTCATCGCTCCTGAATCACTCGATGAGCCTAGCGGTGAATCTCAGGCATCATCCTCCCCATATATTGAAGTACGACATGGCACTTCTATGAAGTGCATGTTCAACTCTCTAGATGAGGTCCTGACCTTGTCGACGATCTTTGCAAAATTGTTGACCATAGCTCCACAAGAGCCTAGCGGAGAAGACCTTGTGGGGGCTTCTTCCTTGGCCCTTGTTGTGGGAGGGTCAAAAGCATCTCCCCTTAATATTCCACCATTGCAGGCTCATTTTCCTTCCCCTTATAATGATCTAGATTGGGTAGCAAACAAACTCTTGATCGATGAGTGTTAGGGGGAGGCCTCTTCTTTATCTGTAGATTAGAAGTGTGTGTGTGTTGTAATGTATTCCACTATACTTGTGCTATTTTTTCTTGGATGACCCTTGTCACCCCTGTTGGTGCTTGGATATAGGAGTGATTTTGTGTCATGAACCTTCTTCTATTTGTATCATCATTCTTCCATGTTTGTGTTTGATTTTTGGCAAATTGGGGACGATGCAAAGTGTTGGGGGCATTTAGGCTACCCTTCCATGTTGAAACATTTTTTTTATTTTTACTTTGTTTTCTCATGTATTCCTCACATGGTCTGATATAGTAGGGGGTTGATGACAACCCATTAATATACTATTATACATATATATATATTTATGAACAACTCT
Source organism: Sequoiadendron giganteum (assembly GCA_007115665.2). Classification (NCBI taxonomy): domain Eukaryota; kingdom Viridiplantae; phylum Streptophyta; class Pinopsida; order Cupressales; family Cupressaceae; genus Sequoiadendron; species Sequoiadendron giganteum. The sequence continues at coordinate 278,870,445 of CM021104.1, read as the reverse complement.
GACCTTGACATATTAGATCACTCCTATGTCTCTTATTCGTTATATTTCTTTTTCTATTTTGCTTCTTTCTTATCTACCTCTCTTCTTTTCTTGAGTTGTCCATCGTGTGTGTGACAATGCCATTTCTATGATACTTTGATTTTCAGAAAATTCATTCATCGTCGATGAAACTTTTCTTGAAAATATTTTTGAAACTTTTTCAAAAATTGCATTCTCGACTTGGACCCCTAACAAAACTTGTTTCTTTCATCATGGGTTAGCAAAGAAAGAACTTGAGAATCTTCCTCTGAGTTGGGAGTAGGTTTTCCTATGGGATAAGCTTTGACCTTCCCCTCATGAGGGGAAATTTTCTTCCTTTTGAATTCCTTGATGAAGTGAACATATTTCAAAAGGATTCCTTGATGATGAATCGATTTGAGAAAATCCATCTCTTTTGCACTTTCAAACAGCTTGTCCCTTGAGTGGACCCCTCTTCTTTTGAAGGGTTTTTGAGGGATCCCTTTGAAAGCCTTCCAATCCACTGAATTTTGGCTTGACCATTTGCTTGTTTACCTATGTGGATGCTTTGTGTTTCCTGGCATGTTTTATCCGTGGATTAACATGTCACTTCGTAGGTGCACCTATGAAGTCGCTTTTTGACTCTTCAAAGTCCCCTTACATCTCTAGGTTTCCTCCATGTGAGAGATCTTGGGGGATGCCTCCTTATAGGTCTATGGAATTTTTAGGATCTTACATCTCTGGGCTTCCTCCATGTGAGAGATCTTGGGGGTCATCTTCTTACAGGTTTGTGGGCTTGTAAGGCATTTACTTCATGGGGCTTCCTTCATGTGAGAGATCTTGGGGGTTGCCTCCTTACAAGTCTGCAAGCTTGTGAGATGCTTTCATCCTGTGGTATTTTTCCATCATTGGCTTGAGGAACTTTGATGTACTTTGTGCAGCTTCATAGTTCTATGAGGCTATGGAGTCTTTTGTTCGAAGCTCCATAGGGAGAGTACCTATCCCACGCTTTTGAGCTCGCTAGATCACAGTCTACTTCCTCGACAATTCAGGTATAAATTTATAACCCTAATAACTCTTTGATCTACTTTACCAAATCATTCATCATTACGCGTGCTCATTAAAGTGGGGGAAAAATGTATATGAGTGAATTTTCACCCCTTACATAAATTCCCCTTTCACACACCCTCACCTTGGAAAATCAAATCTGAAGGAAAAATTCCACATCACCCACCCATCTTCCATCCACTTGGCATCTATCCTTTGTGTCAGCGAGAGAATATTTGTCAGGGATGAATGCATGGTGCATGGACATCTACGCGACACACTATCGTCCTTAATGGATTCATGCGTTTGAAGTTGGGAGAGGTGTTACACACCCGATTGGGGTCAAATTATAACATCCCTCTTCAACCAACTGACCTAAAAATGGAATATTCTTCCTCCTTCTTCCTTCAAATTCATCCATTCTCACCTCATTTATCTCTCTAGAAATTCTCTTGAACTCTCTAGCCTCTCATTCACTTTTAAATAGTATTCTAACATCCCTTTTTTGAGCATTGTAGCAGTAGAACTCCATCAACTCCACATTGAAAGTGTGAGGCCATTACAGATGTTGCAAGCTTGGAGTCTTGTGAGACTTCCTTTCACCATGGTTGCAGTGGTGGTGACTTTTCCAAGTTCATAGCTTGCTTTCTCCCTCCATTGGATAGTGAGCTTTTTGGTGGAGGTGGTAACTCTTCACTCCTCTCCTTTGTGATTTGGTTGAGTAGCATAATATTGTTTGTAGTGCTCCTTGTTTCCTTTTCTCCCATTTATCGCATATTCTACTCCATTGCTTTTTGGTTGTCTGTGGAGGTGGAAACACCAAAATGGGGGTTTGGTTGAGGTAGGCCCCTATACAGCCCCAACAATTTTTCCTCTTTCTTGTGTGTAAGAGGATGTATGTGTTTAGCTAGCTGGCGAATTGGTGCTTTAGTGAGATCATCTTCATCACCCTAGTTCTTATTTACTTGCTTTATCATTTTAGTATCTCTTTCCTATACTTTCTCATTCTATTTTTACCATCTAGATTGACTAGCTAGACTACTAGTAGGTTTTTCGGTAGTTTCTACTATGTTTACCATTTTCTGACCGTACGAATGCCAACACACTCAAGAGATGCTAGTGTGCCACATTGTCATCCTCAGACAAAGAGTTGTTTGAGACATAGTATCGACTCTAAAAACCAGCTTGCCTAGCCTAAACTTGAACTCGGGTCTGAAGTGTGACAGAAGTACTACATAGTGCTCTTCATTCTTAATCCTTGTCCTTTTAGAGTGAGGTAAGTTATGGCATCCCTCTACTCTTAGCTCTCTGTGACCTAGTGCCTTGGTGTGGTTGGTCCCCCTCTCTTACACTTTCCCTTCAGCCAAAGTTTAGGGAGTGACATTTGAGTTTAGGATTCTATCAGCAAGAGAAAGAGCATAGGAGATACGTGTGTACTTAATTTTTATTAGGTCTCTAAGCAGTCCATATTGTTCAATCATTTCTCCTTTTTCTTTGTGCAATGTGAGATGCTCTTCATGTAGCTTTGTCAAACCAAACCAAGTTTTATCATCTAGATCTAGAGCTAGATTAAAAGTGTAAGATGCATATTTTATTTGTGTCTCAATTTTTTTCATAGCATCCCTGAGTCGCATCAGGCCATTTCCAATAGAATCAGAATAGATTGTTGGCCTCTTTTTCACAATCTTTAACTTCTTTTAGTTTCTTAAGTGCATTTCTATATGTAGACCTACATATTTCTCCAATTTCCAACAATCCTTTTTCCCTAAACCAAGTGACCATTTCACTCTCTACTTGTCTTCTAAGTTCTTTGAAAGAATCAATCAATGTATTTGTGCTTTCCACAATGGACTGTGAAGAACTAGTGTCTACTTTAGGAACTAACTAAAGATGTACCTTTATTTTGGCTAGTTGCTTGATTTTTCTTGGAGTGAGATTTGTTTGAGAAATTAATGCATGAACCTCAATATATTTCCTCTTTTCTCCAAAGATAGTTATTGATTTACCAAAGATCCCTTCTATTTTTCTAGAGAAATTTTGATTACATCCCTTGTTATGTCATATTCTCTTGCATACTCCCCTGTCTTTGACTCAATTAGCCTTTTTTCTTGTGCCAACTCATATTTCTCATGAATTTATAGATCCTCTTTTGTATAATTTTTGAATCTTATTCTATTAGGAGCTCTAGGGTTGTTAATTAACATTTCAATATAACCAACAACATAATCTTTCTCAATCTCATAGCCTAGCTTAGAAATCCATATGGTTCTAGGTTCAATCGCCTTGATGATATAATAATTAGTAGAAACCATAATGGTTATGTCATTCTTATATCTTGTCACTAGATCTCTTGGAATTCTTTTCCATCTATTCATTCTTCTCTAAAAATTTCCAAAGAATGCAATAAGGGCATCTCCTTGTGAATCCAAATCTCCAATATTTCTCATTATATCTCTAATTTGATGTGCAATAGTTTTCTTTTCACCCAAAAACTTCTCCCACAATAGGAACTTCCCTCATAAAGTAAAAGGTTAAAAATATTATCAATGTTACAAACCTAAATGTGCACTTCTTTTTCTTGATATCATTCAAATTCTCCAATAGTTTTTATCAGAGCAACTCACAAAGATCATATTCAGTCCTTTTCAAACCAATTTTCAAACCATCTCTAAAGCTATGTCAATTATGGTGGTAGAAACATCATTGTCACTAAAAATCAAGTGTTCAATAACCATAATCGCATATTGAATTCTTGGATTATTGATTTTAGTACTTGTATTCTTTATCAATCCTTTTCCTTTGTCAGTTTTTCATACAGGGGTAGGTTTAGAGGAAGATAGACTAGTAAAATCTCTAATTGCTTCTTTCGATATCATATGAGAATCATAAATCCACACAAAATTATCATGAAACCTTCTTAGTGCCAATCTAATGCGTTTCTCTTCATTGCTAAAGTCAGGAAACTAATCGCACATATCTAATTTCATCTTTGTTAGCACATTGTGTTCCAGTTTTATTGTACAGTCTTCTCCAATTAACTCTTCAAACCATAATATATGTGTTTTTCCATAAGAAGGATCTTCTTGTTGAAGTGAAAAAAACAATAAGAGGGGGGGGGCGAATCAGTGTCATGAACTGATTTGACAAATTTTACTAAAACTGAAACATAAGAGATTTATGCTCTCATTTATGAATGATTAATTCATCCATATATTGAATTCAATCACATATAACTGAAATGAGAAGTATGATAGTGAAATATTGCATAATAAAGCATTCACACAATAAATTAGAGGAACCAAAGATGAGCAAAGTGACACAAGATATGTCGAGTGGAAAACATTCCTGGGGTAGAAAAACCACTCCTAAACTGCTGCCTTTTTAGGCTTATATTAAAACAGCCACTTTTAACAATACCTTATAGGCTGATTTCTAAGCACCAACTCAAGGAGCACCAACCCCTCATTTTGAAACACCAATTTCAAGGAGCACCAACCCCTTTTCTATTTGCTGAAATTACAATGATAAAGAGGGTCTCTTTTTTCTCTTTTCTCATAAGTGCCTCTCAACAGACAATACCTACAATCCTCAAAGTTCGGAGTTGAGCCTTCAAAATTCTAGTCATTGTCTCATCTTAAGACAACTTGTATTCATCTCTTTTTGTTTCAGGTATACAATCTCAGAATAGTACATGTTTTCCAGTAGACAATACAATGGTTGTGTTTCACTCTTACTTTTTCTCAGTCATTTCTCACACTACAAAAATAGTCATTTTACTCTCTTTTTTTTCTTCAACTTATATGACTGAAAATTACCAGCCATACAACAAAATCATGTGTGAATATTTTATCAAATGAGGTATTTTAAATATGTCAAACTGCTATTGAATTTTTTGTGCCAAGTATAATCAGAGATTCGGAGAATTATCCAAAAATAGAAGATTGCTTCTGACAGAAAGGTCAAGAAAATGTATTTTGAGAAAGAAGAATCTGAACCCTGACCACACATGAAATTTGTACCCACAGTACTAATTGAAAAAGAATCAATAATAATGCATGCACAGGTAAATCATATTTCAGATTCGAAGAGACATAAAATACCCTTGATGAATCTATTTTATACAAGGAAAAGTAGACATCTTATCCCTTATTTAACTAGCTGAAAAAGTAAAGAGTTTGAAATGTAATCGAACTAAATGCATCATTGTCAGATAAATAAATATTTTTCACCTTAGAAAATTCAAGCAGCAAGACTAATTGTAAATGAAAAAAATTCCAGTCATAGCACAAATTTTTAACCGAAGAGTGAGACTGCTCCGAAGCTTTTACCAATGAGATAAAAAAAATACTTGAAGATCTTCTAAGTAATTGAAAAAATAACCTGAAAAAATGTTGTGAGAACATTACCAGCCTAGCCTATTGATGAATCGACATATTACTTCCATGCACGAGTCCACACCCACAGTGAAATGGCAAACTAGATTTCAAATGGCTTCATTTTTTGTTCAGTGAGACTTTCCTCTTGTCAGAGGAGTTGCAACATGAGAAGTTACCAAAGTAACAACTGATACCTTCTTTCCATGGTGGCAGAGATGCTAGGGTTTCAAACCCATGAGCTTGTGAAACACAACAAGAATTCCCTAACTTTCCTCAAGACATTTGATGCCCCAAGTCAAAACATAATCATGTTTGAAGTCCGAAATGAATAAAGACATAAGTAAAGACAACTTAATGCATTCTAAAATACATGGTCAGGCAAGTGCCAAGTATGCCGACAATCTCATTACCTCTGGAATGCATACAAACCATTGGTCAACTTTATCATAGCATAACTTTAATTGATGTCCAATGATCAAACAAGGAAAATGCCGACACCATTATTCTTTTAATAATTTTTCATGACCTCTTAAAAGAAATGCCGACCACCTTTTCAATCATTGTTACCAATAATTCAAAGCCATGCCACTTTCATAGTGGCTTTTAAATAATTAATTCCTCATACTTGTTGTCAGCCTTAAGGCCTAATGAATCAACAAATATAAGACCCGATCCAAAAAAGACTTCTTTCTAAGTCATGATCAAAGACATTATAACAATTGCCATGTTAATACCTTTTCCTAAAAAAGATGCCAATTGATATCAACTTATCATATTACCATGCAAAGAATATCAAAATTATCAAATGTTTAAGGAAACCCGATAGGGTTTTCTTAATATTAAATGCCAACTCCAATTATGATTCCAAAACCAAGTTGCCTATAAGCATTACCTGTATGAGGCTGAAAAGAAGACATAACTATGATGTTTTTCAAAACCTTATCAACACCAAGTAACCACAAAAATCTGAACATGCTAATACCAGATAATCCTATAGAATAGCTTAGCATAGTATAGCTCAAGATGTCAAACCTGTCAAACTAGAACTATACCACCTGAACATTGAATCATAATCCTGTAAACAAGATGTCTTGTAATCTGCACATGGAGTCAAGAGATCAGTACCATCAAAAACATCATCACAATGCCAAAGCCAAAACTAAGTATGCCAAGACAGAATATAAACAAGAGAGCCAACCATCTGAATGTAAATTGTGCAATTGATAATCGATCACCAAGATGCCAATCTGAAACACAATTTTGACATCAAGGACAAATACCAAAAGAGAAGTTCAACAAACTCCCCCTTTGTCGTTGATGGAAAAAAGAAATTAGCCATCAAATCAAAAAAATGAACCAGAACCAAGAGCTCATAATTCTCCCCCTTTTTGTCTGAAGGAAAAAGGGACAAAGGCAGTGAAATGCCAAGAAGCTAAATAGAAAAAGCTGCAGATATAGCAATGGGGCAGCAAATAGAAAACCATATGAAGCAGCAATAAGTTGCTAAGAGAGCTAACAAGCTCCTCCTAACACCAATATAAGAATTAAGAGAGAAAAGATTGAGAGACAACTCCCAATCTAGACTGAAGTCTTTCAAATTCCTATTTAGCCAAAGGCTTAGTGAAGATGTCAACTACCTGTGCTTGTGTAGGAACATATTGCATAGAAACCTCATCAGCCAACACCTTTTCATGAATAAAGTTAAATTTAATAGCAATGTGTTTAGTACAAGATTGCATAACGAGATTTTTGGAGATATTAATCGCACTAGTATTAACACACATAATAGAAACAGGTTTAGGAACTTCAATACCCATGTCAGATAGAGTTTGTGACATCCTAATTACTTGAGTACAGTAAGAGGTTGCAGCAATATAGTATGCTTAAGTAGTGGAGAGTGAAACAGATTCTTGTTTTTTGTTGTGCCTTGTCACTAATCGATCACCAAGAAAGAAAGCAGCACCACTGGTGCTTTTCCTTTCATCCAGACAACCAGCCCATTCAGCATCAATATATGCAATTAATGAAAAATCATTGCTTCTAGGATACCAAAGACCATAATTAAGAGTACCCTGAACATATTTAAGAATCCTTCTAACAACATTAATATGAGATTCCTTAGGAGATGACTAAAATCTTGCAACCATGCAAACTGCCTGCATTATGTCAGGTTTGGAAGTTGTTAGATATAACAAGATTTTGATCATTGACCTATAGTCGGTTGGATTTACATCAAGAAAATCATCAACCTTGCTAAGTTTGCAGCCTGTAACCATTGGAGTGCTAGCTAGATGAAATTCATCCATTTGAAATTTCTTAAGCATCTCTCTTGCATACTTTGTTTGAGAGATAAAAATACTATTTTCAAGTTGAGAAACTTGAAGACCTAAAAAGAAATTTAATTCTCCCAACATTGACATTTCAAACTTAGATTCCATAATCTCAGAGAATTTTTTACTCAAGGCAATATTGTTGCAGCCAAAGATAGTATCATCTACATAGATTTCAACAACCAGAATATCAGAACCTTCAATTTTAACATAAAGATTATTGTCTCTACCTCCTCTAATAAAAACTTTTGAAATCAAATGATTATCTAGTCTAGAGTACCAAGCTCTAGGAACTTGTTTTAGGCCATATAGAGCCTTTTTTAGTTTGTAAACATGATTAGGCTTGTTTTTACAAATGAACCCTTCAGGTTGTTCTATATAATCTTCTTCATCCAAATAACCATTCAAAAAAGCAGTTTTGACATCCATTTGATATACAGTAAAGTTCTTGAAAAAATAATAAGCCAAGAATATTCTAATAGATTCAAGTCTAGCTACAGGTGCAAAGGTTTCACCAAAGTCAATACCTTCTTGCTGAGCATATCATTTGTAGACATACCTATCCTTGTTGTGAACAACATGGTCATTTTAATCATGTTTATTTTTGAATATCCATTTAACCCCTATGGCATTTTTTTCATCTGGTCTTGGGACTAACTCCCAAGTATGATTTTTCTCAATTTGATCATTTTCTTCCTACATTGCATTAATCTAGCATTCATCAATTAGAGCTTCATCAAATTTTTTTGGCTCAAACTAAGTAACCAAATAGAAAGTTGTAAGCTCATCTATGTGAGATTTTTCATCAGATTTAGCATTTCTTCTTCTTGTTTGAACTCCTACATATTTATCTCCAATAATCAGATCTTTAGGATGGTTTCTAGCAAGATATTTTGAAGGGGTTTTTGTCACACAATTTTCAGGACTTGTTTCAACATTTTTAGAATTTGCTTCAGCAAGTTTAAGACTTGTTGATTCAACTTCAGGCTTTGTTGTTTCAAAGCCTTCTGAACTTATTTCAAGTTCAAATTCTTCTTCCTCATCATCCTACATAGGTTCAACATCTAAAAGCAGATTTTCATCACATTGACAGATTCTATAATCGTATTCAGCCTATTATTAAAGCATTTATTGGCTTTGATATGAGTGGAGTATCCTAAAAAGATACCTTCATCAGATTTAGATTAAAAGCTGCCTAAATTATCATCATCTCTCTTGATAAAACAATTACAATCAAATATTCAAATGTATTTAATTGAGGCATATTTACCATACCATAGTTCATATGGAGTGAAATTGGATTTCACTCTGATTTGTACTTTGTTCAAGATGTAAACAGTTGTATGAACAAATTCTTTCCAGTACATGTTTGGTAGTTTTGCTTCATCCAGCAATGTCCTTGCCATCTCTTTTATTATTTTGTTCTTTCTCTCAACAACCCCATTTTGTTGAGGTGTTCTGGCAGCAACATATTGTCTTTTTATGCCATTTATTTCACAATAGTCAATGAATTATTGTGAGGTGAATTCACCACCTTTGTCAGATCTCATAAATTTCAATTTTAAATCTAACTCCCTTTCAACCATTTTTCTAAAGACTTTAAAACATTCAAAAGCTTCAGATTTATGTTTGAGAAAAGTAACCCATACCATATGAGAGTAATCATCAACAAATAACATCAAATATTTCTCACAATTGATAGATCCAGTCCTTGTAGGACCACATAAATCTATATGAACAAGTTGCAAAGGCCTAGTAGAAGAATGTTCTTTAGATTTAAAGCTCACCTTTGTTTGCTTTCCTTTGAGACATTCTTTACAAACTACATTTTCAGGTTTTCTTAAGACAAGAATACCTCTTACATTCTGGTTTTTGCTGATCCTAACCATATTGTAAAAGTTAATGTGACCTAGTCTCTTATGCCACAACCAAATTTCTTCAACTTGACTCATTAAACACATACCTTGATTATTTTCATTACCACATGTGTCAAGAAGATTGTAAACATTTCCCTTAGTCCTTCTTCTAGCAGCAATAGCCTTTCCAAGCTTATTTTTAATCTCACATCCCTATGAAGTGAACAAAACATGATAGCCACTATCACAAATTTGATTGACACTTAGAAGATTGTGCTTTAGACCTTCTACATAATACACATTGTAGATAGGAGTGTCCTCATTCAAAAGAAGTGAACCTCTACCTTTGATTTGTATACCAAAATTGTCACCAAGCTTCACATACCCACCTACATAATCTTCAAGATTTATGATTTTTTCTTTGTCACCAGTGATGTGGTTAGAGAAACCACTGTCCAGGACCCATAAGTCCTTTTTCTTTGAATGAAATTTTTTTTGAACTAACATAGTTTTCTCTATGTTTTTGGCATTTTTAGGTTTCCAAACCTTTTTGGTTTTCTGTTGTTTAATCTGCAAATCAGCTTTGCACTGCTTAGCAGTATGAACCACGATATTGCATTTAAAGAATCTAATCTATCTAGCAAAACCAAGGTGTTTCTTATGACCAAATCTAGGTGTTCTAGGATTCATAAACCTACAAGAGCTCACTTTGTGGCCAAATCTTTTGCAGAAATAATAGTAGCCATAAAAGAAAGGGTTGAGATTATATAATGTTTGGTTATTCCTAAAAGAGTAAACATGATTCTTATCAAAATCAAGATGATTAGATTCAAAACATTTGTTTGCAGCAATATCATTTTGCTTTGCACCATCATTTGAACATTCACCCTTCACGAACCCAATACCAGTTTTGTCCTTGTTCAATTTTTGCTTACTGAGCATGTCATTCAGTTTTAGAGTACTCTCATACTTCTCAATGGTCTTCCTAAGATCAACAATTTCATGTTCAAGTTTTTGAATTTCTTGATCTTTATGATTTATACCAATACAAAGACAATCCTCAACTCTCTTGGCTTCTTTAAGTTGAGTCTTCAAGGAGACTATTTCTTGATTTGTGAGTTGCTCTTGAGAAAGATCTTGAGCAAAATTTTGTTCTTGAGCAAGCATTTGTTTTTTGAGTTTTCTAAGCTCTTTTAAAGCACATTTCAGTTCACCTTCTAGATCTACTTTGCCATCTTTAGCATCATTGTTGTTAGCATCTTCTTGCTGAATGATTTCAGCCATGAATAGGTTTTCATCTTCTTCATCTAAAGAATCTACAGATTCAGTGTCTGTTTCATTTTTTCTGAACAAACTCTTCTTCTTTTTGAAGTTGAATTTTTGTTTAGGTCTATAGACCTTTTTCTTAGGAAGTTTTTCAGATTTCTCATTATCACTATTCAAATCACCATAGGGGAACTTTGCAACAAAGTGGCCTATTTTTCCACAGTTAAAACATTTGAAGGGAAGTTTTCCCTTATATTTTCCAGACCCCTTTTTGAGCTTTCTAACAAGGTGGGATTCTTTAGAATCAAAAAATTATGATTTAGTAGCCTCATCTTTTTCTTTCCTTTTAGTATTAAAGGCAGTTTCTTTTGTAGAGGAATTGTTTTTATTGATTCTCATTTCATATGTAGTCAGAGTGCCTTGTAGGTTGTCTAGGGTAAGCTGGTCGAAGTGTTTCTTCTCTTCTAGAGTAGAGACCTTAGCTTCAAATTTACTCAATAAGGTTATGATGACCTTAGTTACAACATCGAATTCTTTTACTTACTCTCCCAGACCTTTCATAGCATTGAGAATTTCATCAAATCTCAAGAAGTAATCAACTACTTTTTCATTGTCCCTCATTTTTATTTCCTCAAATTGATGTTTTAGAGTAAGAAATTTTGACTATTTAACTTTTTCATTTTCTTGATAGATGGTTTCAATTTTAACCCAAATTTCCCTGGTAGAACTGCAATGCATGACTTTGATAAAGACATCTTTAGTCAATGCACACAAGAGAGCATGTTTTTCTCTTGCATTATTTTCATATCTTTTCTTTTCATCAGAAGTTGTGGGCAATGTAGTTGGTACATTGTACCCAGTTAACATTATGCTCCACACATCGATATCAAAAGAAGTTAGATAAGTCTCCATTCTGATTTTCCAGAGTACATAATTTGTTCCATCAAATAATGGAGCTCTAGTCATAGATGTTCCTTCATGAGCTTGAGACATTTTAAACAAACTCCAAGACTAGAACCAATCCTATGTTGGGAAGACCTATCAGAGGACCCTAGGCTCTAATACCAATTGTTGGAGTAAAAAAAACATTGAGCGGGGGGAGGGGGGGTGAATTAGTGTCATGAACAGATATGACAAATTTTACTGAAATTGAAATAGAACAGATTTATGCTCTCATTTATCAATGATTAACTCATCCATATATTGAATGCAATCACATATAACTAAAATGAGAAGTATGAAAGTGAAACATTGCATAATAAATAATTCACACAATAAATTAGAGGAACCACAGATGAGAAAACTGACACAAGATATGTTGAGTGGAAAACCCTCTTGGGGTAGAAAAACCACTCCTAAACTGCTGCCTTTTTAGGCTTATATTAAAACAACCACTTTTAGCAAAGCCTTATAGGCTAATTTTTTAGCACCAACTTAAGGAGTACCAACCCCTCATTTTGAAACACCAATTTCAAGGAGCACCAACCCCTTTCATGTTCGCTAAAATTACAATGATACAAAGGGTCTCTTTGTTTCTCTTTTCTCACAATTGCCTCTCAACAGACAATACTTACAATCCTCAAGGTTCAGAGTTGAGCCTTCAGAATTCTAGTCATTGTCTCATCTTAAGACAACTTGTATTGATCTCTTTTTGTTCCAGGTATACAATCTCAGAATAGTACATGTTTTCCAGTAGACAATACAATGGTTGTGTTTCACTCTTACTTTTTCTCAGTCATTTCTCACACTACAAAAATAGCCATTTTACTCTCTTTTTTTTCTTCAACTTATATGACTAAAAATTACCAGCCATACAACAAAATCATGTCAGAATATTTTATCAAATGAGGTATTTTTAATATGTCAAACTGTTGTTGAATTTTTTGTGCCAGGTATAATCAAAGATTCAGAGAAGTATCCAAAAATAGAAGATTGCTTTTGACAGAAAGGTCAAGAAAATGTATTTTGAGAAAGAAGGCTCTGAACCCTAACCACACACAGAATCTGCACCCATAGTGTAACTGAAAAAGAATCAATAGTAATGCATGCACAAATAAATCATATGTCATATTCGAAGAGACATAAAATACCCTTCATGAATCTGTTTTATACAAGGAAAAGTAGGCATCTTATCCCTTATTTAACCAGCTGAAAAACTAAAGAGTCTAAAATATAACTGAATTGAATGCATCATTGTCAAATAAATAAATATTTTTCACCTTAGCAAATTCGAGTAGCAAGACTAATTATAAATGAAAAAAACTACATTCATAGCACAAAATTTTGACCAAAGAATGAGACTGCTTCAAAGCTTTTACCAATGAGATAAAAGAATACCTGAAGATCTTCTAAGTAACTAAAAAAATAACCTGAAAAACTATTGTGAGAACGTTACTAGCCCAACCGATTGATGAATCGACATATTCCTTCCATGCACGAGTCCACACCCACAGTGAAATGGCGAACCAGATTTCAAATGGCTTCATTGTTTGTTCAGTGAGACTTTCCTCCTGCCAGACGAGTTGCAACATGAGAAGTTACCAAAGTAATAGTTGATACCTTCTTTCCATGGTGGCAGAGATGCTAGGGTTTCAAACCCACGAGCTTGTGAAACACAACAAGAATTCCCTAACTTTCCTCAAGACATTCGATGCCCCAAGTCAAAACATAATCATGTTTGAAGTCTGAAAGGACTAAAGGCATAAGTAAAAACAACAATGCATTCTAAAATCCATGGTTAGGCAAGTGCCAAGTATGCCGACAATCTCATTACCTCTGGAATGCATACAAACCATCAATCAACTTCATCATAGCATAACTTTAATCGATGTCCAATGATCAAACAAGGAAAATGCCGATACCACTATTCTTTTAATAATTTGTCATGACCTCTTAAAACAAATTCCAACTACCTTTTCAATCATTGTTACCAAGAATTCAAAGCCATGTCACTTTCATAGTGGCTTTTAAATAATTAATTCCTCATTCTTGCTGTCAGCCTTAATGCCTAATGAATCAACAAATATAAGACTCGATCCAAAAAAGACTTCTTTTTAAGTCATGATCAAAGACATTATAAAAATTTCCATGTTAATATCTTTTCCTAAAAAGGATGCCAATTGATATCAACTTATCATATTCCCATGCAAAGAATATCAAAATTATCAAATGCTTAAGGAAAACCAATAGGGTTTTCTTAATGTTAAATTCCAACTCCAATTATGATTCCAAAACCAAGTTGCCTATAAGCATTACCTGTATGAGGCTAAAAAGAAGACATAACTATGATTTTTTTCAAAACCTTATCAATGCCAAGTAACCACATAAATTTGAAAATGCCAATACCATATAAACCTATAGAACAACTTAGCATAGTATAGCTCAAGATGTCAAACCTATCAAACTAGAACTATACCACCTGAACATTGAATCATAATCCTGTAAACAAGATGCCTTGTAATCTGCACATGGAGTCAAGAGATCAGTACCATCAAAAACATCATCACAATGCCAAAGCCAAAACCAAGTATGCCAAGATAGAATATAAACAAGAGATCCAACCATCTGAATGTAAACTGTGCAACTGATAATCAATCACCAAGATGCCAATCTGAAACACAATTTTGACATCAAGGAAAAATACCAAAAGAGAAGTTCAATACTTCCAACTTCCTATGAATGTATATCCTAATGTCTTCAGTCAAAATGACACCAAAGAGAACTTCTAAAAATGCACCCAAGGGGTCAAGTTCTAGGGTTTTAGTAGAATACCTCTTAAACTATGGTTTCAGCTTTTCTGAATTATCCAAGACTTAAGGTGTATCCATCACATTCAAAGAATTCAATGAATAATTCATAGAGAATAATGTATAATAGAAGTTACTTACCTTTTTCCTACACCCTAAAACCAAACACTGAAATTTTGTAGTGTGCAAATATTTTGGACACTTCAAGCTTGCTCCACACTCTACTTCTCTTCTACAAATACTTTTCATTGAATTATTTTTTATACAATTAAATTTATTTCTTCGATCCCATTTTGTTTCAGCAATAAATGCTTCAGATCGCAAGTAGATGTCCTCAAAATTTGTGAGTGCTTCGATCTTTTCAAGCTCTGCAATAAATTCATTTGTGCCATGCCATGACACCATATACCAATAGGGGATATTAAATTTTTTGGTATTGCTCCCCCTAAGCCATTGCCTAGGTTTAATTTTTGACGGGATTATTTGCACCAAAGGATGACATAGATGAAATTGAAACTTATGATTCTTCTTGCTTCTCATATTCTCCTTCCTTCTTCCAGGTCTTTTCCATTTCATTCCTCACTTCTATTAGATCCACCTTAGTGATTGGTGCATATCTTTTTATCAGATAGTCCTTTTTCATATTTCTTCTTCTACAATCATTGGAAAATTGTCTCAGTTTGCTGCAAATATGGAAAACAACATTCTTCCACCCAAACTATCCTTTAATCCATCTATATATGTATTGGTTAGCCTTGTGTCCAAATAAGTTGCAGTGATAACAGTAACCTTTGAAAAAATAGATCATTTTGTTCAACATCTAACTTCTGCATTCTATAGCTTTATGTCCAATTATTTTGCATTTAAAACATTGATCGATAAATAGTAAAGCATTTTGATTCATTATATCATTCTATTTTACTTTATTTCCATAATCTTTTTCCATATGTCCAAATCTATTGCAAGAATAACATATACCAAAATGATAATAACCTTTGAGAATTTGGTTGTCTGATAGGAGGTCTTCATGCTTTGTTCTTCTGGTTTTGGATATCGCCAATATATCTCTTGTATTCAATCCTTTTAGTACTTAAACTTTCTCCTCTCTCCTATCCTAGACCACTCTTGTCCTTAGATTTTTTCTTACTAGCAATCGACCCACCAAGCATTGTAGAACTTGTCTTGAATTTATCCTCATGTCTTATTTCCTTTTCAAGATCTGATTTCAGAATTACCACTTCTTGTCAAGCCTTACACATTCATCCATCTTGTATTCCTCAATTATTTTCTTTTCATCCACTTTCTCTTTTAGTCTGGTGATGTCCTCATTTGCTTTCTTGAATTGATCACTGACTTCTCTATGTATTTCTTTGAATTTCTTGATTTATTCTATCAGTTTCTTGATGCACTTATTTGCTTCTTTGAGGCTTTCCTTCAATTTTTTTTTTTTCTTTTTTATTTCTTTTAAGATATTAAAGAGAAATTTCAAGTTCACCATTATTATCTAGGATACAATCTTCTTCAATATGTTTAGCAGGAATCTCTTCCAAAGGAATAGGAAATATCTTATCTTCCATGTGTTTAGATTCCAAGATCTCCCTTAAGATGTTAGAATTCTTAAGAGGAACCAAGCTTTGATACCAATTGTTGAACACCCAGAATACTAAGAGGGCAGTGAATCAATATTCCATTAAACCATCTAGCTATAAACCATTCAATCATTAAAACATATCTAACTGCAATTGTAAGTAAAGACATCAAAGAGATCATAATACCACATGAAAGATAAACACTAGGATTTTTACGTGGAAAACCCAAAATGGGAAAAACCACAGTGAGGGTTAACTAACAATATAATATATCTAGATATATAATATTACAATGGCTTACTGCTAGGACTCACTGTCCTTAAAGGCTCACTAAATAAAGTAATTAACAAAAAAAAGTATGGCAACACTACCAGGATGAGAATTGAGATAGAATGTACCTTCCTTGTGTTGGAGTTCAGTTCCAATGAAGAATTGAATACAAAAAACTTCTTTGTATAGTGTACTCAACAATTCTATTTGTTCGCACATACAATTATACACATTTGCACCATACAACAATCCATACATGATCTCTCTAACTTGCACCACTTCAAAAAATCTATCTCACTCATTTTCATCTTTTTTTCTTCAAAAATGTCTTACATATAATGGTATACATTCACATACACTAATTAGGTTGGCCTAATTATAGTAGCCCTATTTCAAATCAAAATTAACTCTGTTGACTTTATACTCAAAATATATTCATCTTCATGCCAAAAATAAGAATGTAATATACAGTATCGATAGACATGAAACTAAGATAGATCCATTTAGTATTTGCAACAAAAATTCATAATTAGGTTGGCCTTAGCTAGACCTAAAACATCAAAGACTTCAAATGTATATGCAACTCACCCAACATGTAACCCCAAAACTTGTTAACACATTGAATTCTCCTTTAGACGATATCAAATAAATTATCTTCAACTCTATAAGACAAAATAATTAATCTTCAAAAAATGTGGAATCTACCACATCAATGTGCTATGCAAAAACTTACTATAATCCTTAGAACATAACATTGTTACTCATATCTTTCGTATGTGTTCGCATATCATCATAAAAATTTGAGGTAATATGAATCTCATAGTCACGAATCTATGTAAAAATTCTTGTGGTGATATCTTTCTTTGTGGTAGAATGCAGACCAAAGTATCAAATAAAAAAAGATTGAGTGCCTGACTAGCATAGCTCAAACCTTTATTACCAGAGCATCAATCGATCTATAGAAGTAATGCAAGGTATGATGATGTTAATGTTGAAATCAATGACAATCTTCCAATTTCCAACATGATTTACATATGAGACCACTAGGTTATATAGCCAAGGTGAGACATAAGATGCCGTTAGATTAGGACAAGTTTCTTAATCTTGTGCCAAGAGACAACTTTATCATAACTATCTAGGAAATGATAAAAATCTAGACATGACAACTAAGTCTTCGAGAAATAATCTTAGGACCTAAGTAAAATTAACATGTGAATATGTCCCCTAAGTCCTTAGTAAGTTAATTAACTAGGTACAAGAAATTTATTCATGCCAACACCCCCCCTTAAGTGCAAATTGGGAAGAAGATTATTAGGTGTAGTGTAGAAAAATGTAACCCTCTACATTTTCTCACTTGTTTGGGCCCTCCTATTTTAAAAGTAGACTTAATATTGCCTTAATTTAGTGTTGTTAAACATACCTTATTATATTTACACACTTATTTGGGCCCTCTTAATTAAATTGAGTTAATTATGCCTTAATTGGCCCTTTAATTCATTTAAAATCCTCTTTAATTACATTTTCTAAAGGGGAAACCTGACATTTATTAATGCCTCAACATAACACTTCACATTGAGAAATGTGTGTCTTAGATTTACGGACTTTGGACCCATTTTCCCATGGGTGAATGGATCTTCCCTAAACCTTAGGACCTAAATTTAAATTATGTTTTTGGTGGTATTTTAATGATTTCAAATCTATAATTCAATGTCTGCTTGTGATATTTGAATTTCAAGAAATTAAGGATACATACCTATAAATACAAGGTCATTTAACTAAGTTTTAGCTAGCATTTTTATGGGATTTTCAAGAGCATTTAAAGAGAAATTAAAGGCATTCAAGAGTTGAGATATTAGAGTTTTATTGTAGCATTAAAGATCCATTCATCATGTCAAATTCTTCTAGAATCATGCATGTTTTTGGAGATAACATTTTGATGTAGGTTTCATGATCAAGTCAAGCATTCAAAGCATTATTCCAAGAAATATTCAAGTGTCAAGATCCATATTCATTGAAGCCATCTCATACAAGTTGCAAACTTCCTAAGATCTCCATTAACAAGGTTTCATACAAGGGTTTGTTGAGTGGTAACATACCTTTGTTCATTCTTCATTCCCTCTTTTATGTTTCATTTCAATTCAAGGTTTGATTACCAAAATAGGGTTTGACCAAGGAAAACCCCTATTCAGCCAAAACACACATTTTTCTCTCTTATATGTGTGATTGCAGATTTAGGTTGAAGAAAGCTTGAAGACCTTCTAAAGTGTAAGATTTACAAAGTTATCAAAGTTGTCAAAATTATTGTCATCTCATGGAAACTAAGATCCTGAAGCCATTTCCAACATTCTAATTGTGAAACCTAGGAAAATTGGAAGATTCAGATCTATATCAGAGGTTCCTAAAAGCTACATAAAAACCTTGACAATGAACCCATTCACCCCTAGGTGGATGAGTCTTAGATTTTCTCCTAAAAATTACTTTTGGTGACTAGTACACAAGCTTCTACCCTTCTCTGATCTGTAATTTAAATTTTGGTTCTACTTATTTAGAGTTTAATATCGTTGTTTCAAGTGTTAGATTGTATTTTGGTGTTTTAGAGTTTTTCTCCCCAAAGTGTTGTTTGACCTTGACTCCCATCCTTCAAGCATACAATTTTTTTAAGATTCCCACCTTGATTTGATTCATCTAAAGGTTGATAATAATTTCATTGTGTGAATCTCATTTCCCAATGAAATAGAGGAAAACAAGTCTCTTATCATATCATATTTGATTCAAGCTCCCCTAACCTATTATTTTTATGTTTCATTATGAAAATATGGGTCCCGACTACTAGGCCATGTTAGGTACCCATGTAAATATGAAAATGAAATATCTCACAAAAAGAGAAAAGGAGAAAACCTAATGGGACAAAAATCCTCCCCAAAAGAGAGATGAAATACAAAAAAACTCTCAATGAAGAATGAGAAGGCCAAAACCCCATATGAGGAAAAATACCTCCCCATAAGAGAGAAGAAGAAGAGAGACTATGCAACCCCCCTTTCAATAGTGAGTCTCATGCAATGGTAGAAGCTCAATATTGAATGTTGAAGATGATCCAATCTCGTCGAACAACATTCATCCCCTTAGGAAGTGTATAGAAGTGAATTTGCACCCCTTACTCAAATTCCCCTTTTACGCACCCTCACCTTAGAAAACCAAATCCGAAGGTGAAATTTCACCTAAGCCCATTGCCTTCATTCCACTTGGTGTTTGTTTTGTGTGTTGGCTGAGGAATAACTATCAAGGATCCCCATGTGGCACGCAGATGTTTGGGCGGTGCACTTACGTCCTTGGCAGATTCTCGCGTCGAGAGCCTACAAAGGAATTACACCTCCCATTGGAGGTCGATTTGTAATGCCCCCTTTGACCAACCGACTCAAATATGACCATTTTCCTTCATCTCTACTTGAAATTCATCCTTTCTTCATCCATTTGATCTATTTTTAATCCTTCTACAGTCTCTCTTAGCAATCTAGCTCTTCTACACACAGCTCCAAGCATTGAATTCACTCTCAAGCAACATTTTTGTACTCCATAGAAGCAACATCAACACTCCATCAACTCCATAGAGCATGTGTGGAACAAACACCATTGTAGCAGAGGCTTGAGTCCTCTCATTTTTTGCCTCATTGGCTAGTGAGCTCTTGGTGGAGGTCATAAGATTTATACTCCTCTCCTCTACAATTTGGTTGAGTAGAATAACACTGTTTTGTAGTGATCTAGTGCTCTTTACTCCATTTCTTGCTTTATCATACTTTTCTCCATTATCATTATCTTGGTTGTCTATGGAGGTGGAAACACCAAAACGGGGGTCTGACTGAAGCAAATCCCTATACAACCCCCAATAATTTTCCTCTCTCTTGTGTGCAGGTGGAAGTGTTCTTGGAGCTAGTTGGTGAATGAGCATCTTTGTGAGATCATTATTTCCATCCTTACTCTTTTTTATTTGCTTTACCATATTCATGCATACTTTATCTATTTCCTAGTGTTGTTTTGGACTTTCAAAAGTAACTAGCTAGGTTGTTAGTCCATTTTCTTGCATATAACATTGTATCTCTAGTCCTCTGGTCCTATGGATGCCAGCACACCTGAGAGATGCTAGCGCGTCATGATTTCGTCCTCAGACAAAGAGCTAGCTGAGACACAGTTCTAACCCTAAATACTGACTTTCCTAGCCTCATTTTAAGTCTCGGGTCTATAGAGTGATCAAAGGACCTTGTAATCCTCATCATTCTCGTACCTTATTTCCTAACACTCCCTTAAGCTGAGGTAAGTTAGGAAAGCCTTCTTCTCTCGGCCCTCCTTGAACTGGGGCCTTGACATGGTTGGTCCTTCTTATTGAATATAATAGATACTAAGAGGGGGAGTGAATCAATATCCACACAAACTTATTGAACAAATACTTCTAACTTTGTTGCAGCACAAAACAGATTAGAGCAATAACCAAACATCAAATTCCACAACACAAGAACACTGGATTTTACGTGGAAAATCCAATGAGGGAAAAACTACAGTGAGGATTAGCTCACAATATATATAGTTATTTCAATACTAGTTACAAGAGGCTCACTCCCAGATACACAAATCTCACTGCTTATAGGGACTCACTGTCCAAATATGGAGGCTCACTACCTACAAAAATTGTGTAAACAAAATTTTGGCTAACCACCAGAGTTGAATTGATGAGGTTACACTACAAGTGTAGATTCAGTTCCTTTGATGCTCAAATTATTTTCTTGCATGATAGAAGACTAATATTCAATCATCTATTCACACACTTTTCTCATACACATATACATACACACTTCTTCTTCTCATCGTATTCACATCCCTTCACACCTTCTCATCTTGTAACCATCTTACATATATACCTGATATATCCACATGCATTAATTAGGTCGGCCTAATTGAATGCAATTAATATTTTTAAAATGATAACTTGTCAGCTTCATGTAAGGCTTTTCAAAATTAATTCACCCATTTCATGCAACATCATGTCGGTTGGGACCAAATCTAGGTCTCACATATAATTCACAATCCATTATAGATTGAATATTAGGCCAGCCATGGTTAACCTAATACCAAAATACAATAACAAAAACCAATGCCAACACATCAACCAAACATATGAAAATCTGAGAGTACATACATACACACTTCCAACCATTATAATCCTTTTCCCAAAACCTTAGATCATACTGATTATCAAAGAGAATATGCAAACCAAAATACTAGAGATACTGAATCAAATATCTGATGAGATAAGTGTGATTTTCACACCAGTACAAGGTACCAGACAAACATGGTGACATTAATGAAAATATAAGAAATACTTCCAACACCCCTCTCTTACATTTTTGGTGAACCCGACATGAACCAACATTAGCTCATTTTTTGGTGTTTGAGATTTTCCCTTGTACCCTCTGATCATTGTACCCTTGAGTGTTGTGAAGGTTTGTGAGCATCACAACCAAGTCCACAACCTCTGGGTACATTTTTAGGAGAAGTGTACGACACCTTCTAATGGAGAAGATGAAGGCCACTTCTAGTTTCTATATAGGTCTTTTCTCTAGTTTTGTAGTTGGCCTTACTACTCAGGAGTAGGTGTCACGGGGCGAGTCAAGATTCTTCGATGAAAGTGACCACGTCCCTACTCCTCCTATGTCTCCTACACTATCATCCATAAACGAGCATGAAGCTATCCATATCCCTTCTAATTATGTCTCTAGTCTTAGCAAAGGGTTGGGTGCTTTAGAGAATCACCTAGAAAAAAACACAAAGATGGGTAGGGCTACTAAGGTTATCAACGAAATAAAGTACATGGTAGGAAAAGGCTGAACAAGCATAGAACTCCTAGCTAGTCTCACTAGTCTAACCAAAGCGTGTGCCCCTTCGAACCATGGTATCATGATACAAGTTGGTCCCTTCGAAGAACATGAGAGACCGTTAAGAGTTTCGATGCCTCCCACATCTTTGTACATGTCTAACACGGTCCCTTCAATCAATGTACTCACTGATTCTGAAAGTTCTAAAACTGTCAAAGTAAACAAGACCCCTCTGGGTTTTCACTTCACACCTCTTGTCACCTCCATAAGTGGAGGATTTGGTGGGATGATTGGTGGAGGCTTTGGTGGTGGTGGTAGCTTTGGTAGCGGAAGTGGCACTGGAAAAAATGGTTTTGGTGGAGGTCATGGTAGTGGCTTTGGAAGTGGTGATGGCTCTGATGGAGATCATGTTGGTGGTGGTGGCTCCAGAGGTAGTTACAACGGTGTTTTTGGGGGTGGCTCTGGTGGCAGTTGCACTAGCCCTATATCTTCTAACGACCCAATTCTGAACACTCTTCTTAAGAATATGGGGAAGATGTAGAACCAGTTGGTGAATCTCTCCCAAGCTTCTACTTAGCCTATCTTCCAACCCTTCTTCTAACATAGCCCATTGTCGGTGGCAATCCTAAACACTCCTTTCTCGCAAGGGATGGAGACTCCTAAATTTGAGAAATACGATGACAAAGGGGACCCACAAATGCATGTGTCCACCTTTAATGCCTTATGTAAAAACTTCTTCCATCATGATGCATTGATGGCAAATGTATTCCCCATATCTCTCAAGGATATGGCACTTGAATGGTACTATTCTTTTCCTGATAATTCCATCTTCACATTTGATCATCTTGTGAACTAGTTTCTATGATATTTCCAAGCCAACATTGAACCTAAGATGACCTTCTTTGATCTTGTCTGATGTAAGAAAGGAGATAATGAGAATATTACTGAATTTATAGCACAATATCAATCACTCTTCTCACAAATCTCATACCCATTACTTGATTCTGATGTGCAAAAGGTATTCATAGGGAACTTACAGAGGCCTTGGCAAGAGAAGTTTTCCCTTATGAAATACCCTTCTTTTGCACATTTGTGTGTAGCCCTACAAGAGTATCAATAGATGGTGGTTCAGTTTGAGAGACCTTCCTCATGCTCCAGCCTTGAAGGGAAATCCATTGTATCAATCTCTGGAAAAGGAAAGGCCGTTGCGAATGTAGTAGCCGTTGTGAATGAAAACAACCTCAGACGCAACCGAAAGTTCACAAAGTTATCAGAATCTTATTCCTCCATCTTGCAAAAGTTGTTAAAGGATAAGATAATAACCTTTCCAAACCCTAAAACTGTTAAGGAACCTTACCCTAGTTGGTATGAAGTGAATACATATTGTCAATACCATCGAGTTAACGGGCATGATACCGAACGTTGCATGTGCCTGCATCATGAGATACATGATCGCATCGAGGGTAGTACTATTTGTCTTGATGGAAGCAAATAAAATATGAATAAATCAATGGTGAAAGCTAATAGTGAATTGTAGATATGCACGAACCCATTTTCGTCACATTCTACTAACATGATTATCGATCCCTCTGATACTATTACTTAACCTAAGGGTATGTGCAAGATCATCATGGAATAAATAGGCCCTTAAATGGCAATAAAAAGATAGAAAATTAGAGTTAGACAACTTGACATAAAAATTTGAATAAGTTATCTATATTATTTCAAAAAAATGTAAAAATTGAATGTAGTTTCTAAACTACTAGACCTTTATTTTTTTTAAAAGAATCTATTTGGTGAAAATTTGCAATTTCAATGCAATAGTATTTAAATTTCAGGGTAAAAATAAGAAGTAGGTGTCTGTCTGACCACCTTAACCACAATAAAATGATACTATTTTTTTGTAATATTTTAGATATAAGTAGAGGACTCATGTCTCGATGTGATGCATATTTTTTTATAATTATTTTCCAAGTAAATAATTAATTATGATTTTTTTATTACAACTTTTAAAAAATATAAAAGCTCATCTGTCTAACCACCTTAACTTGGTCAAAAATTCATGAAATTCATTTTTTTTTTTTTAATCCTATAATATGCAAACCATAGAATGTGACACATGTTTCGGATTCAAAAAATGTGATACCATTTGAAAGTTATAGATATTTTTCTATCAGCCTATCAATCAGGCCTTTATTCGTAATTCTAATAGAAAATGAATAATAATTATTTACTAAATTAAAAGTAAATCATAATTTATATTGGTGGAAAGCTGAGAATCTCCTCTAAAAACCCTTTTTGTTTCATCAATTTTGGGTAAAAAAAAGTCGTCAGCCACATGGGTCATCATATGGCTTACATATCGCCACTTTTTGGCCCATCATGATCTTGCACATACCCCTAAGGCATATGTTAGCATGGTTACTATTACTCCTTCTCCTTATCCTATGACTGGTTCACTGAATGTAACAATTACTTTGTAGGATTTACTGCTGAACAAAAAACCTTCCCATATTTATATTCTCACTCGCCTCAATGACAAAATTGTGACAAGATTCTTAGTCAACCTCGCGAGTAGAGTGAATGTCATCATAGAAGAGACTTTACTATTGAACTCCCTGCAAAGAGAGGAATATGAAAAAACAAATTCCATCATTTGTATGCATGTTGGCCTTGCTCTTGAACCATATGGGTCGATAACTTTGTTCATCCTGGTTGGTCCTAAGAATGTAGACACAATTTTTGATGTTATTCCTAAGTTGAATCTATTCAGGGTGAAGCTAGGTATACCTTGGCTAGCTTCTGTGAATGGGATGACCTCTATTATTCACAAATGTTTAAATTTCTCCCATGAAGGTTTTGTGCACATGGTACATGATACTAGCTATTAGCCCTTGAAATCTCGTGGGCGATATTCATTGGATCACTTTTGGCCCACCCCAGTTGGTCCACTTCCTCTGAGAACGGACCTACTTTATAAGAACTTCATAAAGTATAAAATTGGGGGCAAGGGAAAACCAAAATTGACCCTTTCTATAGCACAATAGCCAGCTGCCTCCTCTTCTTGAAAGGGAAAGGAGAAGCTTTCCCCTTCTTAGACTACCTCGTTCGCTCCCCTTTCTTGGGAGGAGTATTGGATGAGTAAGCTTGGTCTTTATCCGCTGAGTCTAATGGTGCCTGCTTGGCGAAGACTCAAGATCAGGATATCGGGTCTTCTTACTAAACCACTTGGACCTTGGTACTAATTGTATAATAGGAATAAAGCCCCTTATAGGGAATCCTCTATGTCTCAACCTCCATGACCTCCTATCGCTTCTGCTCCTAAGGCAGTAAATGGGAAAATTCCCACTGCTAAGGCGTTAGAGTCGACTCCCCCCATTGTCTCTAAACCTATTCCTCCTATTCCCATTCAAGAGTCCATCCATCTACTAGAAACACCTGTGGAGGACACTCCCATGGCTAAGCAGGAGCCTTTTGTCTCTTCATAACCTTTTTCCTCTAGTTCAAAGAGTCATAGAAATTGCCTTGCACATGAGCACAAGTGTTGATGAAAGGCTCTCTTGGCTGAGCAGGCCATCTTACAAAGGAAGGAAGAGGAGATGACCACCCCTGTATCAGGACCTCCTATTGTGTCCTCCTCTCTCCTCCCCTTTGTTTCCATTCAAACTAGCTCTATATCACTTTTGGCTCTTGTTGCGAGTGCAAATGCATTTGACCCCAAAAAGGTACAGGTGTTCATCGCTCCTTCGGTGGAGCCACCTTTGTTGACGTCTATTTTGGATGTCCTGCCTTTCTCTAAGCCCATAGATATGACTAACACCTCAGTCGTATCTACTGTGATTATTTCCTCCTCTTCCTTTGCCCTTCTTGCCTCATCTGTGGTGAGATCACCTCCCCCGATGAAGCAGAAGGTAGAGTGTGGTCCTTCCAACAATGGAGGAGCCCACTTTCTTTGAAAGGTGGCCCCACACTAGCTTGTTTTGTCCTGGTAACAAACTAGTCATGACTTCTCCCGAGCTTATCACCACTCCCAACTCGCTCAGTGACCTTAGTGGTGAACTTCAGGTGCAATCTCCACCATCCATCAAGGAAAAAAATGGCACTCCTATTAATTGTATGTTTAACTTGGTGTATGAAGTTCCAACCTTGTTAGTGATCTTCAAAAATTCGTTGACCTTAGCTTCACAAGAGCTGAGCGAATGAGACCTTGTGGGTCCCTCTTCCTTAGCCCTTGTTGTGGGAGGGTCTGAAGCTCCTCCCCTTAACATTCCACCATTGCAGACTTGTCCTCCTCCCCCCTATGATGATATAGAGTGGGAATCAGATGACCTCTTGGTCGATTAGTGTTAGGAGGAGGCCTCTTCTTTATCTTTAGAGTAGATGTGTGTATGTGGTGTGATGTGTTTTCCCCTATAATCATGCTATGTTTGCTTGGAGGACCCTCATCACCCCTATTGGTGCTTTGATACAAGTGTGATGTTTTTGTTGTAAACCTTATTCTATTTGTATCATCGTTCTTTCATGTTTGTGATTGACTTTTGGTAAATTGGGGATGATGCAAAGCATTGGGGGAATTTAGGCTTCCCTTCCATGTTGGCCCAATTTTTTATTTTTACTTTTTCTTCTCGTGAATTCTTCACATGGCCTGATATAGTAGGGGGTTGATGAAAGTTCATTTATATACTATTATTATACTTATATATATTTATGAGTAGTTCTAACCCTGAAATATCAGGCTACCCTTGTGCCCTTTGTTCATGTTCTCTTTCCTTTTTTTCTTTGACTTTATCTTTCTCTCTTCTTTGCTTGAGTTTTTCCTCTCATGTGTGACAACGTCATCCCTACATCAATTTTATCTTCACAAAATGCATTTGTTGCCAACGAATATTTTCTCAAGAATCTTCACACACTTTTTTGTATGAATTGCATTCTCAACTTGAAACCCTCACGAAACATGTTTCCTTCATCATGGGTTCGTAAATAAAGAACTTGAGAAACTTATGCCAAAGTGGGAACAACTTTGATCTTCCCCTTGTGTGGAGGCATAGTCTTCCTTTTGAGTTCCTTGATGAAGTGAACATCTTTCAAAAGGATTCCTTGATGATGAATTGATTTGAGAAAGAAGACACTAGCTTTTGAATAGCACGTCCCTTGAGTGGACCCCTTGCTATCTTGAAGGGTTCCTAAGGGACCCCCTTTGAAATTTTTTATCACAGATGAATTCTATGGCATCTAGCTTGGGGGTAACTCGACTAGACCTATTTCATATCTTCGCATCTAGCTTGGGGGCAGCCTGGGTAGACCTCACTTTTCAAATAGAGTGTCCCTTGAGTGAACCCCTCCTTCTTTTGAAGGGTTCCCGAGGGACCCCTTTCAAAGTCTTACAACTTGTTGATGGTTTGTGTGATTGTTTGCTTACTTGCCTATGTGGATGCTTCCTAACATGTTCTATCTGCGGGTAAATATGTCACTTTACAAGTGCACTCGTGAAGCCACTTTTTGACTCTGGGGAGTCTTCTTTCTTGGGTCTCCTTCATGTGAAAGACCTTGGGATACACCTTCATTGCAGGTTTGTGGGCTTGTAAGGCACTTACTTCTCGAGGCTTACTTCATGTGAGAGATATTGGGGGTTGCCTACTTGCAGGTTTGTGGGCCCATAATACACTTTCTTTCTTTAGCTTCATAGTTCTATGGAGCTTTGGAGTCCTTTTCTTGTCCTGCACTCTCAGGTTCGCCAGATCATGGTATGCTTCCTCGATGGTTTAGGTATACATTTCTAACTCTACTACTTCTTTGATCTACTTTACCGAAGAAATCATTAGTATTTGTGCTTGCTAAAGTGGGGGGGAAATGTATAGGAGTGAATTTGCACCCCGTTTGCAAATTCCCCTTTTACACACCCTCACCTTAGAGAACCAAATACGAAGGAGAAATTCCACCTAAGCCTGATTCCTTCGTTCCACTTGGAATCTATTTTGTGTGTCAGTAGAGGAATAACTATCAGGGATGCCCACACGACATGCAGACGTCAAGATAGCGTGCTTATGTCCCTGATAGATTACCATATTTGGAACCTACAGAGGCATTACACTTCCCATTGGAGGTCAATTTGTAACTCTCCCTTTGACCAACTGACCAGAATTTGGTCATTTTCCTTCATCTCTACTTCAAATTCATCCTTTCTTCATCCATTTGATCTATTTTTCATCCTTCTACAATCTCTCTTAGCAATCCAACTCTTCTATACATAGCTCCAAGCATTGAATTAACTCTCAAGCAACATTTTTGTGCTCCATAGTAGCAACATCAACACTACATCAACTTTGTAGAGCACGTGTGGAAGAAACACCATTGCAGTAGAGGCTTGAGTCCTCTCATTTTCTCCCCATTGGCTAGTGAGCTCTTGGTGGAGGTCGTAAGCTTTCTACTCCTCTCCTCTATAATTTGGTTGAGTAGAATAGCATTCTTTTGTAGTGCTTTAGTGCTCTTTACTCCATTCCTTGTTTTATCATACTTTTCTCCATTATCATTATCTTGGTTGTCTACGGAGGTGGAAACATCAAAATGGGGGTTTGACTAAGGCAGACCCTTATATAGCCCCCCAACAATTTTCCTCTCTTGTGTGTGTAGGTGGAAGTGTTCTTGGAGCTAACTGGTGAACGAGCATCTTTGTGAGATCATTCTTGTTGTCCTTACTCTTGTTTATTTGCTTTATCATATTCATGCATACTTTATCTACATCCTAGTGTTGTTTTAGCCTTTTGAAAGTAACTAGTTAGGTCGCTAGTCCGTTTTATTGTGTCTAATCTTGTATCTCTTTTCCTCTGGTCATACAGATGCCAGTGCACCTGAGAGATGCCAACGTGTCACATTGTCATCCCAGAGCTGCACTTTCATCCTCAGATAGAGAGCTACCTGAGACATATTTTTGACACTAAAAATTGACTCGCCTAGTCCCATTTCAAGTCTCAAGTCTATAGAGTGATCAAAGGACCTTATAGTCCTCATCATTCACGTCCCTTGTTTCCTAACACTCCCTTAAGATGAGGTAATTTAGGGTAGCCTTCTACTCTTAGCCCTCCGTGACCTAGGGCCTTGACATGGTTGGTCCCCCTCTCTTACAGGAAGAAACAAAACTAAGAATGTATGTAGGATGGTTTCCCATTCCTAAAAGGAAGATGTGGGAAGATGAATGATATGTGATGTCTCTAAACTATGCTCAAGTGTTTCCATGTTGATGCCAAAAGATGACACACTCCAAATAGATTATCTAGCGCACAATGTTGAAGATTTCAATCCAAAATCTAGTAGAGATTAATGTAGAACATAATCCAAAGACAAGTATGCCTCCTCCAAATGTTTTTTTAAAATTATCCAAACTCACATCAAAATATGAAGAATGATCATGTAGAGAATGAACAAGAGGGCCAAAGTGTTCCCTCACAACAGTTGAAGATGAATCATCTTCATTAAAGGGAAGATGTATGCAATCAATGGTGCCTCCAAAATTTGAAATATGGGACTCAAAAAACAACCAACCAATGTATGTCAAGTATGCATATGAAGTAGATGTAGGTGGAAGATGATGTAGATCCTGCTGCATCGAATCACAAGAAGCCATATTTGTAGAAATACAAGTATCATCCAATGAAACAATAGACAGAGGAGATGAAATTCAAGGCTTAAGAATGGGATCCGATGTGAGAGCACCCAAGTACAAGAAGCCAAAAGTATCCTCAAAGGCACAGTTCACACTAGAATGTGATCAACAACTAAAGGAACAATGTCATCATCAGAGAAAAATCTGAAAAGGTATATAACCGAGATGAATGAGCAACCGTCCCAATAGAAAAAATCTCTCTACTCTCCGAGTCTCTTTATAATAATTGAATCAAGAGTGAATTCCACAATCCTCCTGTCTCCACCATGTGTAATTTGATATATGGAAAGAAGATTGTTTGACAAATGAGGTACAAAACATCATTGAAAGTGCCCTCCCCAATATCAATAGATCCCTTCCCAATTACACTCATGTATGTATTATTTCTTATCAAAATAGGAGAAATAAGACAAGGCTCAAAAGAATAGAATATATATTGTGAAGATTCCATATGATGAGATGCTCCTAAATCTAGAAGCCATCTCCTTGATCCAAGACTTGTAGAAGCACAAAGAGCTTGTCCTTTATTTCCTAATGTAGAAGCCAAGCCAACACAACCTTTGTCCTTATTAGACTATTTTGAAGAAGAAGAAGTTGACTTAGACATTCTAGAAGGAAAATAAATCTGATGCTTTTTGAGAAGATGCTTCAACTCATCAATATCCTTCTTATAACAAGAATGTTCATCATGTCCAAGTTTCTTGCAATATGAACAAGTTGTCTTTGCCTTCTTAGATGATTTCTCTATGGAAGAGGATCTATTCTTTGTGTGATCTAAATGTGGATTATTCTTTCCTTTCTTCCATTTCTTAGCTGATTCTGATTCTTTCATCTGACTAACCAACAATTTATGAGATTTAGAAGTCTTGATGAGACCCATTGAGATAAGATTTTGTTGCTCATGTATTAACATCTTAGAAAATGATGCAAACGAAGGTGTAGAATATACAGACCCCATAGTCAATTTATGAGTATGAAAGATAGAAATAAAAGAATCATAATCAGGATCAATTTTTTTCAATGTATTATAGACCAACTTAAAGTCTTTATCAATTCCACATGTTTTGCATTGCTCTCTTAGATCATTAACCTTAGTGATGTAGTCATGGATTTTGTTAAAGTTCTTAGGATGAAGGCTCATAAATTTATTATCAATTTGATATCCTCTTACTTCATCTATAGTACAATATTTTTTTTTTAACTTGTTCCAATCTCTTCAATACCTTTCCAATTCCACAAAATCACAAAAAATGGATAAATGAGCAAAAATTTATGACCTCAAAAGTCCAAATGGGATATCTAACTTAAAATAGCAATAAATTTCACCAAAAATAAGATCTAATAACAAAACTTGCACCAAGAGAAAGTACACAAAACTAGCTTCTCAATGATATCTTGTTTACAAAAATCTGACTTCTAGATCAAAAGTTATAAATATTTGAAAGAAATGTTGAATTTATTTTGTAGTGATGGCCCTTCTGGCAAAATAAAAATTTGCCAAAAATAAAATTTATCTAAAATGGAACATTTTTATATAAAAATAGGGGGTTTTGGGCCATCTAAATGCAATGGAAACATCCATTTTGGATATAAGTGCTTCAATAAAAATTTGTTTACCAGATCTAAGCTTCAAGCCCTAGTTTGCAACTACATCATACACTGGCCAAATTAAGTGAAATAAAAGCTAGATTTTTATTTCTTGGACATTATAAACTCAATAGTGAGCTTATATTTGCACCAACATGCTCCAAAATGTACCTACAATACAAATCCACAAAAAAAAAACCAAATATGGTATTTCTTTCAAGTTTTTTTGATTCTTCAGGTCATCATATGATGCAAGAGAAGAGCATACTCAAATTTTAAAGATCTACCTAGATCTCTCCAAAAATACCATCCAATGGAACCCAACCCACTCTGATACCATGTAAGAGTTGGCTATGTAAATACCCAAGATCTAGAGGCCAAATAGAAAGCACAAAAGAGATCAATATGCAATGCTCAAGATTGCAATGAAATTGATTATCCAAGAATATAATATATGATTTAAATATGAGATCACCTGGTTATATAGCCAAGGTGAGACATAAGATGTCATAATATTATGACAAGTGTCTTAATCTTATGACATGAGACAACTTTATCATAACTACCTAAGAAATGATAAAATCTAGACATGACAACTAAGTCTTCTAGAATGAATCTTAGGACCTAAGTAAACTTAACATATGAATATGCCCCATAATTCCCTAGTAAGTGAATTAACTAGGTATAAGACATTTATTCACACAAATAGGTCATGCCTTAATCCTTCACCTCGACAATAATCAATCAGAGAGATCTTACATAAGTCACCTTGCATGAATTATGTTTGTGAAATCCAAATTTGGTTGAAGTGTTCACTTTTCAACTTTTGGTCATCCACATGTTGTCATAAAATTTCTATCACTACCAATATTTTCTTTCTTTCCCCTTCAAAATCCATCAAATTTCCTCATTATAAGTATTTTGGGTTTCGATCATCGACCTTAACTCTTAAAATTTATCACTTTCATGTTTTGTTTCCCCTTCTTTCCTCAACTTGTCAAAGCTCTAATGGAATCCTTCAAAATATATCTAAGTCTTGAAATTTTGGGCTTGAAGGATCGACTATCCTCTTTTCCATGAGGTAAATCTTCTTCCCAATCTCCGAACCTCGATGTCATAGTCTTTAGTCTTTGACGATTGGGTATCCCTCTTAACTTATATCTTATTTTGTGATAAGTCTTAGTTCTTCCTCCAATCCTCAATCCTTGACCTATTTCTCATTGTCAAAACCACCTATGTGTTTTAGGTGTCAAGTCTTTGACACTTAATCTATTCCCTTTTCCTCTTCAAGTATAAGATATGGCTCAAGCCCAAAGGTCAATTCTCGATTACTCAAAGGATGTATTTCTTGGTGAAGTTTTGTGACTTCTCTTCCTTGTTTTGGGGCTTGATTTTTTAGCAATAGATGTCAAGATTGATGCCCAATGCTTCAACAAGTCTCCCAAAATGCATTTTTAATGATGTATCACTCCCACCAAATTGAATCAATGGAAATGCTTCTCCCAACTACCTGCATTCAATATAAGTGATTTCTGATGATCTAAGGTGTCCATTTTGGAGGTATTTATTTTAGGGATTTTATCTTTTTCAGCTACAATGATCATTTTATAGGGTTTAATCTTCCATGAGTATTTCTAGTGAATGAGTGATCATTTTCAAGATGATTGGATTGTACACAAAGAATCAAAAAATTTGTGCAAGTGAATTTTCAAAAGGGTACTTGCCAAAATATTGAGCACAGATCATTGGCTTTGAAATTGGGAAATATTCTAAACTATCATAGCATATTATAACCATTTTATATATATATATAGATCTATTTACAAGTATTCTAACTCAAAAAAATGTATCAAACCTAACATGTTTTCTTCAACATATTTGTTGCCATGAATGTAATCACTATTAGATAAATTTGAAAAGATTCTAATTTTATCATACATGTTGCAATAACTCTTCTATGTGTTTGTATATGAGTTCAAGTAATATTGTTGGATTACTAAGTAGATGAATCTAAAATTTAATGTATGTTGATACTTTAAAAAGTTGATCACTTCAGTTTTTGAGTTACTCCTTGCTATTTTTTTCTTTCCACTTGACTCTATAGATTGGAAATAGGCATTGATCTCTCATGTGATTCTAGTCGTCATTTTAAAACATAAAATATAAAATCTATTATAGTATAGCTCCAATCTATGTGTTCAGGATTTAATCATTTATAAGGAAAAAGGAAAATATCTTTACTAAATTGTGGAACTCAACCCATCTTGAAATTTTTTCCAAGATGTCCTATCAACTATATAAGGGGTTGAAGATAGCTAATATGCTTAGTGCAGTGACAAATTTTGGGGCTAACTAGATAGGCTAGGTTTAGCTATCGTCTATTATCATTTTCTTACGTTCTAATATTTTGAATACCTATTCAAGTATACCTCTAGGAACACCCTCCCAAGTCTAAGTTGCGCTTGAAGTGTAAAAGATATAACCCACTCTTGTTGAGATAGCTTAAGATCCCCCAAAATTTTGTTGATGAAATATTCTACCCACATGATGACAACCCTATCCTTGTGAGTATTATTTGTTCTAGGAAGTGGAGTAGCTATTTTGAGACCTAATAGAATGACATCATTGTCGAGGATTGATAATTATAAAATTTAATTAGGTCCATACTCATAAGCCCAATAAAAAATAGATAAAATGTGTAATGCACATCCATCATATAAATAATAACACCAAAATATGGTCATTCTCAACCTAGACCATCACAAAGCACATCTATGACTAATATCACTTACACATTAATATATCATCATAATCACAAATCCAAGATAAAAAGTTCCATACAAATGAGTATCAATGCCCATAGTAGGTCTATCACTTATGAATACAATCATAATAAATAAGGGGGCCTCACCAAAAAAAAGAGATATTGCATATTAATAATTTTTGTATGTATATGAAATATCAGGTTCTTTTCCAAGATGATGGTACTTTGACAATCACAATAAACTCTAACTACTCTTTAACATAACCTAATATCTAAATATAATCTCAAAAGATAGATAGCTCCTTACAAGCATAATTAAATTCCATATACTTAACAATTATAGTGGATAAAGTAATCTTATCTTATTTCTTTCTCATCCAACTCACTATATCATTGAATAGGTTAAATACATAGCCATTGGTAAACCTTTTTCTAACAATATTCCCTACCCAGTTTGAATCCACATATCCTTGGATATCCAATGATCACTATAAATATATTGAGTTATTTTCTCCCTAATAACATATGGAGTAATCTATATTACCCTAAAAATATCTAAAATCTTCTTCATTACTATCTAATGATATTATCAAAGGTTAGCCATAAATTGGGTCAAGACTCTCATTCCTTGGGTAATGTCTAATCCAATTTAGACCATAGGATTCTTAATTGGACTAGCATAGTGCACAACACTCATTTCATACATCTCTAAATATATTTAAGGATACCAATCGACTATTTTTTTTGTTCTCATAGAAAGGAGGTCACACATTGCTTCAATGTTAGTTATACTAAAGCATTACAAAATAGAGTCAACATAATTCCTATCACTCAACAATTTTTTCTAGTAACTCTATCTTATCTAATTCATATCCCTAAAATAAAATTAGAAAAAAATAATTATTTCATTTCAAACCATTATCAAAGAAAATATTTCAAGCTCATAATAATATTATTATCATTACCAAATAAACACACAAAGTGATGATAATAAAATTTTCATCAACTAGTTTGTAACAAACACAATGAATAGATTTAGACCTAAAAAATCCCAATCCTAAAACACAAGAATTAAACTTATGGTACCACATTCTAAGATATTGTTTAATAACATAGAGAGATTTATTTAACTAAAAATCTAACCTTTACTTACCCTTTTCAATATAGATCTCTATTTTTTACATAGAGATTTTAAAATTTATCTACAGTTCTATCTTCTCAACCTCAATGTCAAATACAATGAAAAAAAGATAACAATCTAAAGGATATAAGCTTAGCAAAAAGAGAAAAAAAATCACAAAAATTAATTTACTCAACCTAGGAATATCCTTTTGCAACCAATCGTGCTTTATACTTTTCAACATTACCATATGAATTAAACTTCTCCTTGAGAACCCATTTTCATCCAAAAGTTTATAACCATATGTAAAGAAACTAAACTAAATCCCATGTATTGTTCTTTTTCAATGCATCCATTTACTTTTTCATGGCCAACTTCCAAGATTTACTATCATTCTTTCTTATTGTCCCTTCATAGTGTTAGTACTCAAAGAAAAAATACATTTAAAATTGGTTAGGCTATGCATTTTTCATTTTCATCTAAATCAAGTGGAGCTCCTTAGAGGAAATGGTGGAGGTTCTTCCTCATATCTTTAGGAGATCTTAGTACTATCCCCTTCCATTATTTTATGATGAAATTACAGTTTATAATTTATTGCAACCT
Organism: Sequoiadendron giganteum; assembly: GCA_007115665.2. Lineage (NCBI taxonomy): Eukaryota > Viridiplantae > Streptophyta > Pinopsida > Cupressales > Cupressaceae > Sequoiadendron > Sequoiadendron giganteum. The sequence continues at coordinate 278,834,370 of CM021104.1, read as the reverse complement.
TCTTAGTCTTTATATATAGCTAGATAATTGAATTAAATTAAAACTTCAATTAATCGATATGAAACTAAACCAAATCTACCCAAAGATTACATTCTGACTGTGCATGTGGTAGTTTTGGTTATAGGATTCTAGAGATAATATGATTTCACACCTTTACTATAGCTAATGATGATACACTTAACAACTTTATAGTCCAACTTAGACCTCTTTATGAATATATGAATCACAACTAAACACATGGATATGTTAAAGAGATGCATTTGTTGTTATCTAAACCTCTTGTGTGGTTATGTCAACAAGAATTGATGTAGGAGACTTGTCTAATAGATAACATATTCTAGTCACTTATTCTCAAAATAATTGATCTAAACCAACACCACTAGGCATATTTATATCCCTCTTCATGAACATCCTATTCATTATCTTTACAACTCTATTATGACAAAGGGTGTATGGATTTGTATTACATTCCATGATTCCATTCAACTTATAAAATGTATTTTTTTAATTCTCTCCAACATTGTACATTCTCAACACCTTGATCTTTACAACCATATGGTTCTTTGAAATAACCTTAAACTCTTTGGTCCAATAGAAGACCTTATAATTTTATTTTACGAAAAATATAAAAAAATTCTTTGATAAGTCATCAATGAAAGTAACACTTGATAAAAAAAAAATCTAAGTGAAGACACATTTATAGGACCTAAAAAATAACCATGGATTAACTCTAAAATACCATTATAATTGAAAGAACTTGAATAAAACTAAGTAAAATTTTATTTTCCATATATGCAATTTTCATAGAAATTAAAATCTAGATTACAATTAGTTATCCCCTCAGCAATATTTTTATTTTTTAAGGTCATTAGGCTCTTTTCACCAATGTGGACCATTCAATAATTTCATAAAATGGTCTACTAAGTAGAAATATTTTTTCTCTTTGAGGTAAGAGAAATATTAAGAACCCATATAATGCATTTGGAAGATCCAAAAATATATTTCTTTGTAATAGGTTCTAGAGACAAAAGTGAAGAATCTCTAAATCTCTTCACTACAAGTATAGTCAAACTATTATAGGTTGCACTAGATATATGTGCTTACATCATAGAATAAATTATTTCTAAGATAAAATCCCTTAGTGATCACTATGACATGATGAATAATATTTCATTCTTATTTTTAGAAAAACACTTTTATCCCCATATCATTCATCTTTCTTACAAACAAGTTTTGTGCTAAACCTATGATGTGTAAAATTAAATATAGAAAGGCATTTTATCCTCCCACCAATTAAATATCTCTTGAATCGTCTAGAGATGATAATATTAAGGAATGTATTATCACTAAGGTAGATCTTTCCATCATTTATCTTCTTTCTAGGAAAGGTGTCTCAACATTCCATCCCTATGTTCAAATATAAGTTATGGGTTATAGAGATTGTTTTTGGACCTAAGAATAATCAAAATAGGGTTTAAATAGCATCAAAATATTTAAATTATATAAACTCAATAAAATTCTTAGATCAAAATTTATGGCCTTTAGAAGTTTGAATCCCACATTAAGAATGCAAGATCATCTATGACACATAAGAGAGTCGTAAGATGGAGTGATGGAGTCGTAAGATGGAGTGATGGAGTTACAAATGTTAAGCAACAAAAAATATTCACCAATTTGTGAAATTTCATTATCACTATCATAAAGAATATTTTGAGGGTTTGAATAAGATAAATTAGAGTGCACAAGAACTCTTCAGTTAGTTTAGGGAGTTTGAGGTTTGCTTCGAAAATTGTACTAGTAGAATGATTAAGATTTTGAGAAATGATAATTATGAAGCATTATTCTAGAATCTTTGATATATTTTTTAAGGAGAATTAAATTGAAATACATAATAAAAATCCATTCATCACTAAGTATAATTAAGTTGTATAATGCATGAATATAACGTTGATGGAGATTACTAGGACTATGCTAAGTGGGTTTGTATTGGATAAAAAAATGGGATGAAGTGGTTGCTACCACATGTTAACTAATCAATAAGTCTCCTATATTAGTTCTTAAGGAGAAAAAATGGTGGAGGTTTGGATGAGTATAAATCATTTAATTCGGTGTCTTCAATTATCTAGTTGCAAGGTATATGCTCATGTGCCTAAGGAGAATTGGTCAAAATTGGATAATATGCTATGAAATGTATCTTATTATCTATAGAATTTGTATGAAAGGGTACAAGCTTTTCAGTCTTGTGACTAGAATAACTCTTTCACTTAGAATGGAGATAAAATACTCCACTATAATTGAGTATCCAAATGAGGATGTAAATCAATTGTGTAGCTATGGTCAAAGACTAATAAAGCTACACCAAAATTTGAACCAAATGTTTAGGATGGACCAAATGGGGAGGATAGAATAATAGAGATTAGAGAGTTTGAAAGAAGAAATAGAACCTCCACCTTAGCTTTTGAGGAGGTCCACTCAATAGATAGGGAAACTAGAAGGTATAACTTGCCTAGTTTTAGATATATATTGTGTTTTTGATAAACACTAATAAGCCTAGAATATTTAAAGTGGTAATGAAAATGGATGATAATTTGGACATGGATGTATTAAGGAAGAATAATACATGAGACTTTATATAGTCTCCTAAATAATATTCATTTTTATGGATTTGATGGTAACAATGAGAAATATAAAGAGTGGTTGGTTGCCAAAGTATATTCATAGGTCAAGGGAATATATTTTGATGATATTTTATTCCCTATTATAAAGTTGACATCTATTTGGATGTTGTAATCTTGTGTTGTTTCTTTTGATCTCAAGGTTGAGTAAATGAATGTAAAAATAATATTCTTTCACAATGATTTAGAGGAGATATACACATGTAACAAATATTGCACTACATTGAGAAGGCTAAGAAAAACTGAGTTTGTTAGTTGAAGAAATCCCTCTATGATTTAAAATAATCTCCTAGAATGTGGCATATAAAGTTTGGTTCATATGTTTTGGGGTTGGGGCTTATTAGATCTAAGAAAATTCAAAGTGTTTACTATAAAAAAAATGGTGACTACTGTACCATTATCACTTTAAACATGGATGATATGTTGTTATTGGAAATGATAAGAAAATTATTAGGGACTTGAAATATTAGCTTAAATTATTACAATTTAAAATGGACTTAGTGGGTGACAAAATACATTCTTGGGATTGAAATCAGATGGGATACAAGTAAAAATATATTTGCTATAGTTATAGGAAGTATTTTAAGTCTATTTTATAGCATTTCAATAAGATTAACAAAATATTGGTGGTTGTCTCTAGTTTTGTGGGAACTAATATTTTAGTTGAGTAGTTTCCTAAAACACTTGCAGAGATGGAGGAGATGAGTTCAATACCTTATGTTAGTGTATTTTTGAGCCTTATGTATGTCACGGTCCACACTAGACCAAAAATTACCCAAGCAATGGGATTCTTAAGTGTATACATAGCTAATCCTAGATAGGAACATTGGATTGTAGTGAGGACCTAGTTTTTATGTATTTCTAGGTTACTTTTGTGTATTCTATTTTTATCATGGTGATTTTTTAGAGGATTAGTATAAGTCAATATGCAAGATTTTTTGGATTCAAATTGGGTAGTGGATTTTGATAAAATAAGGTTTATTGGTAGCTATGCATTTGGTTTATTAGTGATGTAGTGAATTGTATGAGTAAGAAATATTTTATGGTTCCTTTATCCACAATAGAGGAAGAGTATATAGTAGAAAATCATACCGATAAATAATCCATTTAGCTTATGATATTGTGTTTACATATTGGGTTATGTCAAAGAAAATTCAAAGTTTATTGTAATAGTTAAAGTGCTATCAGTTGGGAAAAGAACTCTATCTTTAATGTGTCGATGAGGAACATTAATATACAGTATCATTTTATTTGTGAAATAGTGGAAGATGAGAAGATATTAATATATAATGTTGATACTTTTAAGAATGTTGTGGATGCATTGATAAATATATTTAGCATAATAAAGTTTAGCTGGTGTAGAAATTATATAGGCCTCTTAGCCCCTAACAAATAGTTGAAAGTGTTGGTATTAACTTTTCTCTTGCAAGGCTTTTGACAACTAGGAGAATGGTAGGAAAAGTGTCTCAATCTTGCATCATAATGTTAAAAAGTATATTTTTTTGGTTATAGAAGTCCATTTTGGCCCCAAAAATTACCAAAATAAGCTTTAATTTAAAAAACGGAGGACTAAATCAAAATTTATGGCCTTTAGAAGTTTAGATGTCCTTTAGGAATGTAAGAAAATATTTGATGCTTAGGATATTTGAAAGAGGAAGTTACAAATATTGACCAAGAATATTCACCAACTTATCACATGCCACTATGACTATTATAAATCATCTTTCAAGGAATTGAATAAGATAAATTGGAGCACCCAAGTTAAGAGTATAGCTATGAAATGTTATGATAGGTTTTTATATGAATTATCTTGGGATTTGGGTGTTGGAATTTGAATACGGGGTTAGGATACAACTTTTGAATGGTACTAGCTCATGGTTTTGTGATTCCCCTACGATGGTTGCATTTATTGGTTTCTCTATTTATTGGGTTTCTGGAGTGGAGTTTGTATAGTGTAATTTTGTAGGTATTGTTATGTTACTACTATTATTCCAATTGCAAGTTTTAGTGTTGTCTCCTATGAAGACTCCTTGCCTATAGTGTATATTGTAATTGATATTTTTTTAATTAATAAATCACTTTGGATTTTGGAGGCTAATTTTTTCCAAAAAGGTTTTCCTAGGATACATCATTATGTTATGGTAAATAATTTTATTGTGTTGTTTATTTCTTAAAAATTGAGTTAGATGACATTTGTGATCATCTCTCATCTTATATTAGAGTAGGAAGAATATATGCATTTTATCTTCCTTTTGATTCTTGTACTTAGGAAATCACTCCTTATGGGAGACTCATGTGGAAAGAAGTGTCATAGTTGATCATCCATGCATCCTCAAATGTATGTGTAGCCAGGGTTGCAAAAAAATCATTAGATTCATCCTGAGAGACATGTCATATTTCGATCCCTTCTTTTCTTTATTCTTCTCTTTGCAGTCCTTTCAAATGTTTCCTTTCTTGCCATAGTTCCAAAATTTCACCTTGGAGTTGTTAGTAGACATAGATCTCCCATGAAACTAATATTTTCCCTTCTCTTGATTCTTGTCCTTTTCCTTGATTTATTTAGTTTACTGTGAGTAGCCAAGGAATCTTTGATGGTGTCTTAATTTTTCTCATCTCCTCTGAAAGGAGAACACCAACTACCTCTTTATGTGTCAACTTAGTGGTACTACTTCTAATATACATAAGTATAATTATTCAATATTCATCATCCATTTTCACACTAATATATTTGAACTAGGTAACCTTAGTTTTGAATGCATTCAAGTGTTCAAAATAAAGTCTTTGTTACTCATATTCAATGAAAATATTTTTTGTAGAAAATGTTTATTCACCATAGCTTTGGCCTAATATATTTTTACCAAATTTGATTGCAAGGAATTTGGGGTGGCCTATCCTTAAACAATTAGAACTATATATACTAAGTACAATTAAATGAGGCTCCTTGCTTCTTCTTTTTTTATATTAAGCATAGAAGGAACAAAAAATACAAAGTAGTTCAAAGGATGGTTATGCCATCAGCCATCGATTAGAATATATCACCCCCATACAATGCAAGAATCTATTACAAGGAATAACAGATAAAATCCCCCAGTACATTGTAACACAAAGAATATTCGGCCTCATAACATCATCCAACATTGAAGCTCAATTGGCTACACTTTACATAATAGCTACAAATAAAACATCCAACAGAGAAGTGTTCGATAGTGCCTATAACATAATGATTAGCCACATACTAAAAACAATAATATGTACAAAATTGACAGAAGGTAAAGTAAAGGAGCAAGAAAGGGAGAATAGCAAATGGCTAGCTGACTATATAGCCCCATGGCACTCCCTCAAAGAAACTAAAGCCTGAGCAGCATCCACCTCCTCTGCTGAGGGAGAGGCAGCAAGCTGAGCTTGAGGATTCCCAATAGATTGCACCCCTGCCACATCTTGACGGAAAGCCTGCAGAGCCCTGAGAAGGACTTCGACATTTGGATGCCCTTCTGGCCACATGTGCCCATACCTTGCATTGATGATATCTATTGAAACCATTATGTTTTGTAAGTAATTCTAGAATTTGTCTTTTGAGAGAGCAACAGTGATGTAGACCTGCATGGCAATATTGAAAAAGATGAGTCTTCGAAAAGACTTAGTAAGAAACCTTTTCCTTCCTTGAAACAAATCTTCATTCCTTGATTTCCAGATTGACCAAAAAATACTAGAAGACAAAGAGAACCAAAATACTTTAACAGTCTTTGGAAACTTAATATTATGATTAAACAAAATTCTCTCTGGAAGCAACTTTTCATTCTCAACCCAAAATTCCTGACCGGAGCAAAAGAGTTCCCAAATTTTTTTTAGCAAAGGAGCATTCGAAGAAAATATGAACAATTGACTCAGGGACCCTGCAGAGAGAACAAACCAGAATATCATTACTTTTACCCTTGAAAGAAAGTCTTTGTAGTTTCAATAACCATCTAAAGCAAGACAGTTTAGCCTCCAACAGACCGTTCCAATTATTTTTAAGAAATTTTTTCCATTGTTCATTATCCCATCATAAGTTCCATACTTGATTTAAATGCTCAGTTAAATCAATGTGTCTTGTTAAGAAAGTGTATAAATCTTTAACTTTACTGTTTCTTATACCAGTTCCATTTTCCCATTTAAATTCTTTGAATTGTTCTATTCCATCTTTAGTTATCACAGGGAATTTTAACTGGCCACAAGCCTCCCTAAGGACAGAATAAATTCTCTAGTTGGAGGGGGGCGTTGAATTCATTATTTAGATCATTCTAGCCTTTTAGTTTCCCATTTTCAAGAATATCCTTAAAGAATCTGATTCCTTTAGCAGCCCAACCTCTTGTCGAGCAGCCTTGAAGAAGAGCTAAAGGTTTCTCTTTATGTATTAAGTTCCACCAAATAGATCTAAAGGAAAAAACAGTCTCCCCATCCCCACAGGTGAGCTCCTTTCTTTTTCTCTAACACATCCTAATTTAATTATTTCATAGTTCAATATTTTATTCCACTAACTAGATCCCATAGATCTCAATACACCAGCAAATCATCCATTTGAGCTTCCATATCTTCAAGTTCATACCATTTAAATTTCCCATCTCCAAAAAAGGTATTATTTTCATTTTCATTGCAAACAAGATCTTTTATAAACATAGACAATACTCAAACCAAGATAAATTTGAACAAAAATCCTTCTAACCCTAACACCCAATAACTAAGATGATCAATCTCTAATGAAAGAAATCCAAATAAAACTTTGAAAATTAATTTAATATGAGAGGTGCATAAATTAAAATACATACAATTTTAAATATAGGAAAAATAAACACACAACCACACAACAAAGATTAATATGTACAATTTTAAATATAGCAATAATGAACATATAACCATGTAACAAATCATATTCCCTAGGAAAATATTTAATAAAAATAAGTCTCTAAATCTCAAACTAATTGTATTATTAGTAAAAAAAATGGTGTTACAATACAAATCAAGTCTCAAGCCTTCATGTAGATTATATTAACATATAAATTTGGAGATATTCTAGTAGCATAATAATACCTACAAAAACAAACCTATCAAACCTCCATCTCAAGGACTCAATAAATGGGAGAAGTAATACATGAAATCATAAATGATAATTAGGTAACTATGACCTAAAACCACCCTAAATATGGCACCTAAATCCCTAGTCGAAATCCAACATCCAAATCCCAATATGAGTCTGCAACATAAAAATAGCATATACCTTACACCTATCATAAGCTATCGTAACATCATCATTATTCACTCATAAATTTTGGTGCTGCATTTTAGTTCCATTATTTCCATTCATTTGAATATACCTTATGACATGTAATAAAATGTGTCATAAGTAGGTAAATAAATGTAACTCCCTCCTACAACTCTCTTATGAATCATAGATGCTCGCATTTCGTATGTGGGAAACCTAACTCTTGGAGGCCATAGATTTTGATCTAAGAAGTCATTTGAGTTTTATTTTTGGATTAGTTCTTAGATTAAAATATAATTGTTAAATGTCCCAAGGTCTATTTTGATATGTTTTGGGCCAAAATTAACCATCTGAAGTTTGAAAATTATATTTTTTGTCTTAACATTAGGATGCAAGGTTGATACACCTTTTTCTAATAGAATTGGATAAAATTTATGCATCATTCAAATTCATCATAATGCATGTTGATTCACTTATCCATCTTCAATTGGTGTTTATTTTTTATTCATTTTTTTAGTAAAAATGATGTGATAAACTTGAGTATGGGATTGGAATACTTCAGTTAGACCTACCCATAAATTAGTTCCAACTAATAACTTCATTCAATAAAGAGAAACAAACACTTTGTACATAAGATAACTATATTATAAATTAGCTCTCAAACATTGACTATAATTGAAACCTATTTAAAATAAATTTGTATATAAGATACCTCTATCCTAAATCCTTAATATGATGATAACAGTACTCTATTTTATTTAGAAAATATGTAAGTTTAATTTATTTAACAATAAAACATAGAGGGAGGGAGATGTGGTTAGAGGATAATTTGTTGTAATATTTATAAGATGGCAATAGTGCACTTTTCTTCATAATAAAATATGTAAAAGCTATAAGATTGTGATAAATGGTTTATTGAAGAGGCTAGTTAGCCTAATAAATAGATGTGGGCTATCTTGACACTCAATTCTATCAATTTATTTCATTTGGAATTAGATATTAAGTTTTTAGTTGATGCACAAGTAAAGAGTCTAAAATTTAAGACTTAGATGTACAATACTTTTACTTTTTTATGCAACAATCTTTAGTTGCTACATTACTGGTTTATCTTTGCACACTAAATGGAGTCTTTAGTTGGTGTGTTTAATACACAAGACTTAGTTGTCACACATCTAATTATTATTCCACAACAAATCAAGGTTGATGTGTAAATTTGTTGTGTTTCATATTTGTTTACTAAAGTTGATCTTGGCTTTTGTTGATTTTTATTTAAGCTATATTTATAAAGTATTTAAAAAATTAAAAAATGCTTCGATCTACAAGACCTTAAGTTGTACAACTAGTCTTCACTTTTTTCACAACTATCTAACCTTATTGTACAACTATTAGCTTATCCACAACTAGTTATTGGTGCACAAGTTGAGATGTTTTGGGGTTTCCCTTGTTTTTTTACCTTTCTCCCCAGCCTTGATATCTTGGTTCTCCACCTCAGAAGTTTCCAAGTCCTTCAAATTGGATTGTTGAACTTTCTTACCTTTTTTCACGTCACCCCACCTAAGTCAAATAATCAATTCCCTTTACTTTATTGGCTCATCGGATTTCCCCCTCCTTGATTACCTATCATCAAGTAGTTCCAAACCTCGAACCCCAACATTTTCCACTAAATTTTTTTATTTGGTTTCCATGTTTAGACTTCCCCCAATTCATATCATATTTTAGCATGACCACCTAGTCATCCCCTAAACTTGACACCCCAACCTAAGGTATGAGTTACCCCCAACATTTGACAATTAAAAAATCTTTCATTTTTCACACTAAACCCTACCTATCATCTTAGATGACACGTAATGCATTTAACGATCCATAAAAGGTCATCAAGTATCAAATAAGGTCTTTTCCCACCCAAGAACCATTGTTCATTATTTTGGAGTAGATTTACAATCATTTTTCTAATGGTGGGAAAGATAATGAAACATTATGCTATTAATACATCTATAGTGCTCGCTAAACACTAAATTTGATCCAATTATTGTACCAAAAATATATTTTACTCAAAAGGGAATGGATCTGTAGGAATAAACAAATGAAAAGAGGATTCCCTAATTAATATGGTAGTTAAGATTTCATTGTCCAATGTTTATAGATAGCAATTGAGCTACATTTGTAGTAGATTTTATAAGACTCTTCATGGTTTGTCGCACTATATCGAAATGTATCTTTAATGTAAATAATATTTATAGATTCAAGAAGAACATTCACCCATGTTTCAATGAGATATTTGAGTAGATTTGCCACATAAATTTCTAACATGATTTGGGGAAAGGTGTTCTTTGCAACATACACATGGTGGGTCACATAATTTATGGCTGATTTGACATCTCTCTCTAGGGGTATTAAAGAACTAGGAAAAGAAGATGAAAAATGGGTAAAAACAAAGGGAGCATAATGAAGAGAAAAACCTACATAGGAATACCCTAAGGTTCACAATTCCTAGATTTGGGAATTGTTAGAGTAATCAGTTATTTACTTTATTAATTAAACAATATTTGTTTAATTACTTAAAGTTCCCTTTTATCATGGGTTTTTCTACTCACCCTTCAGTTGTTCTTCTAGAATGGGGTAATTATGAGTCATGGGCAAAGGGTTTACTTACACATTGTAGGTGGCTTAATATTTTTCCTTATTTGTATGATCTCATACCTGAACCAGCAACTTTAGAGGGAAAATTAGCATGGGATATTATTAGAAATCACATAGTAGGACTTATATTGTCTAGTGTTGATCATGACACTGTGTTGGCTATATCGAATATTGATTGTCCTCACCCACTTTGGACACGTCTTTGGGAGATCTATGGAGACCCAATTCTATCTCCATTCCCAGAGGATCCTGCTTCAGATTGTTTCTTACCCATTGCTTGGAGAGAGAATACACCCTTTGATCATGATACTTTAGAGGAGCTTGAGTATTTAGACACCCTTACATGTTCCGATGGATCAGAGGTTTGTCTCATAGTTCCTACTCTTCAGACTGAGAATTCATCAACATCTCCTGTTGTTCTTGATTCAGTGCAGCAGGGAATCATACATCTTCCAGACATAGCTACTTTGGACTCTTATGTTGCAGACATATCTTTCTTGTTTGTGGAGTCTTATATTGCAGATTTGGAGGATTATTTTGAGGACATTCATCTCCTTTACCTTGACAGTCAAGTTATCACTATTCGCCCACCGTTATTCATGCATTTAGAGGTTGCATTTCAGTATTCTCCACATCAGTTTGGATTTGTCATTATTTGTTTCAGTTCAAACAATGAGACTCTTCAGCATCCTATCATGGCACACATCTTGAGACAGATTGGTTCATCATTCTTGACAGGGTTTCTTCGACATCGTCCTTTGGATCCGTTTCTTCCCAAGGGGAGGAATATCATTTGCCGCTTCAGGATCTCCTTTTGGATTCTACATCAGACATCTACCATTTGACAAGAGTTTCTTCATTGTGGGGGGGGGCCTTCTTCTCTCTTTCTATCTCTCCTATGGAGACCATTGTACATGTATTTATATGATAGAAGTTGTCTATGGGGCGTATCATGTTATCCACCTCCTATCCTTCTTTCATTAGTGCATTGAATTCCTTCCTTGCATTCTATTTTGGGGAGGAGTTTTGTTCCCACTGGGTTTTCTCCTTTACCCCATTTCATTTAGTTTGCATTGATTTTGTACATGGGTACCTAATTTGGCCTTGTTGTTGGGACCCATTGCTTTTGCTTTCAGTAGCTTCTTCTAGGTTTTAGCTTCTCCCTAAGTCTAGCTTAAGGGGGGTGTTAGAGTAATCGGTTATTTACTTTATTAATTAAATAATATTTGTTTAATTACTTAAAGTTCCCTTTTACCTCTTTTCACTTAAGCTAACATTAGGTGCATAATAATTAATTACTTTATTAATTATTATTGTGCAAGCCTAGGGTTTTCCTTTTTAGGGTTTTCACCTATATGTGGTTGAAAACCATCTTTTGTATCATTAATTCATTTTACATTTTGGGTGAATACATTGCTCCACATTCTTGAGCATTTTCTTGGTTGCTTCTCTTTGCTTCTCCTTGTAACAGGTATTCTTTGCTTGTAGAGGTCACTGGGCTCCTGTGGTGTTGTATTTTCTCAACTCCAATAGGAATAACATTTTAATACTATAATGCTCTAGGTTTATTTCAATTTATAATAAAGCATTGCAATATTTGTAGATTAATTAAAGGAATAATCAACCTTGAGTGACTATCTCATGTGTGTAATGCACACTTTTATATTTGTGCTAATGAGTTGGCTAGCCAAATGATTGTAAAATCCTCACATTAATATTGTGATTTATCTTCGCAAAACAATCAAATAAATTTATGGGTATGCTCATGCATTGCTAAGTAGACTCCTTTAGTATTTTACAAATATATGTTATCTTGTTGAATATATGTGTAGAACCTAGTAAATACTAGTACATTTTGAAAGATATTAGTCTTTTGTGATCTTTTGATTAAGGCATCACCATTGGTTTCAACATTACATCTTTTATATGAACTCAAGGACTTTGTTGCCCAGATGGATAAAGGTGCCAATTTTCTATTAGCTCCATCTCCTTGTCTCCCAACACACTCACAACAAATCAATTTAACCTTGCTTTTAGTTTTATTTATCTTAGTGTGTTCTCATTGTCATGTCTAAATATAATGCAATAGCACTAGGGGATATCATTCATCACATTGTAGATATTTATATGAAAATTTATCTACTCTAATAAGATGCTTGAGGTTGGGTATTACAAACCAACATATAGGCACAAAGTAACAATTGAAATAGGGGTGCACTATGTAATGGGTGTGGTTTGTGTCAAAATTAGTGTGTTTAATCTTTGTAGTGATACTAGTTGCAACATCTTAGGAAAACCACCATCATTTAGTAGAGCTAGAAGTGAAAGAGGTCTTACCTACCTCAATAATTGGTCCTTAGTTGCCCAACTTGAACATAGATTTTGGGGTTTTCTTCCTAGATTTTACACCTCTAGTGCTTGAGAGACTATATAGCCTTATGGATTTGGGACCTACAACTCAAATGACCAACACACATGATGTGAAATATCTAGATCAATTAGATAGTGAAGGGAACAAAGAATGAGAGGTGGGTCCATGTTTCCATTGTGCCACAAAACTAACAAAGGTATAGTGGGTTAATGTGCTAGTTAATTTTAACTATAAAATGTAAATAGACTACAAGAAACATGACATGACAACATCAATTGAAATCTTCAACAATACACCACTATGTTGAAAGACCTTCATAACCAATCAAACAATAGCTATAAATTCTCGATGTGGTGATTATTGGTGTGGTTTAATAACCCCTCATTGTGGAGAGTGTCACCAAAAGGAAACATAATCTCAATATTGTTAGCAAAAGCTACCATCTTTAAGTCACAAATATGTTGTTTGAATTCAAAGTGCCTACAAATTCAAGCTCAAATGTTAATAATTTGTACAATAAGATCTTTGAAAGTCAAAGTATTCTCATGAACAAGATCAAAAAAGTTCATATAATGATACATATCAAAGAACATTTGTAACTCCACATTGAAAGGGTAACATGTACAATAGTAATATAAAAGACAGCAAAAGCTTCCAAATAAATATGATAATAACAGTTGGCAAGATTGAGAGACTATGAGAGACAAAGAGGCCCAAAAAGAAAAACTTCCAAAACCATTTGCGGAAGAAAAAGTAGAGATAAGAGGAAGAGAGCGAAAACCAAAGGAGATTAGTACAAAGACAAAAAGACATGCTTGAACATATCACACTTATTGGAGAAGTGACGATGTTGTGGGCCATTGGGAAGAAAAAGAGAACTACAGACTAGTATAAGAGGGAAACATCAAAAAGGTGATCTAGAGTTTGTTCACTAGGGAGGTAACGATAAAGCTTTGGATTTTATGGATGCCAAGGAGATCAATAGTTGTAGGTGAAATTAACACTTGAGAAGAGGCTAGAGTTCCCAAGAAAAGCTAAAATCCCATGTCAATGAACTTACAAACGCCTTTACAAGAGATACGAACTCCACATAATAAAGGAGTGAGAGTAAGAGGGAGCTCATCATTATAAACATGTTGGGTCCACCAATTTGACAAATTAGAAAATGGTAAGAGATTGAGAATACCAAATAAGGTGTGGGGACACACAGTACTAAGCTTTATAGAGGAAGAAAGAAGAATATTGTGAGGCCATTCAACTAAGTCCAAAAACCATGAGTTGTAGCACTGGAGATGTGATGGAACACACCAAATTCCTTGGAACATCACCTTAACAAGACCATCAAATCCTCATAAGTCCCAAACCTTCTTTATCCATAAACTAGAAATGATGAGCCAAAAAAGTGAGAGGTGTGCCACATTGATAATGCCATTTTATCTACAGAAAATTGTGTGTTACTAAAAAGGTTGAATTTAACAAGCCTTAAAAAGGGAACCAACAAGAAGACAAGTAAAAATGACTAATGAGCCAGATTTTGTTAGCCACTCCATATCATGAGTGAAATTATTAAGTGGAATCCAAACAAGCATAGTCTATAATACCCCCGTTTTGTGGAATTCTAAGAGAGAATGATTAAAATTAATAATTGATTTTACAGTCAATTTTAAAGGTCTAGCTTAAGCCTTTATCTTTCAGGAGTAGCTAGTTCACATTTACTTCTTTGTTACATCTATAACATTTTTAGGAGTAGTGTTTGTATTTTTTATTTATGTTAAGTTTTGGCACAAAAAACTTGTTTGGTGCATAAAATTGAGTTTTATGATTCATGTAAGGGTTTGGTTTATTGGTTGTGTGTTTGGCTTTCTATGATAGACTTTTGAAAAAATTGTTAAATATTTGTATTTAATAGTAGAGCTGTGGTTTTCTAATATTCTAATTCTAGTTTTTTTGTTCTTTTGAACAAAGTATGGAAATCCTTCAAATTAAAAAAATAAAGAAATTTTGCTAGATGTTTTAGTTGTCATTATGCTAGCTGACATAATGCAAACTGTAGAAGCATGCATAAGGCATGAAAAAGTATTTGTTGCTATATTAAAAATATAAATATACATTACAAAATGCCCTTCTAAATTTTTTTGTGTATCGCTATTGTGTTCTAAAATGGGAGCTTTCAAATAGGGTATGGACATCCATCAAAGCATAAAGGATGAAGGAATTTCATCATATGCTTTAGTTGCCATTTTTTTGGTCAACATAAATGCAAAATGTAGGAGCATGCAAAAGGCAAGATTTTTAAAAATGTACAAAACCTTACAAAATGATCTTTTAAATTTCTTCATGTTTAATATTCTTTTTGTTATGAGTGAATTTCGGCTCTAGGGAAATTCACCGCCAGCAATTCACCGCCATGGAAAATCCACCGCCAACAATTCACCACAAGTAATATTTTTAAATATATATTTCAAAAACTTTGATTTTATTAAAAATATTAATGCACTTAATTTTCCACTGCAGTGAATTGTTGGCAATGTGGATGCTGTGAATTTCATGTTGTGCATTTGTGTGGTTTCTTAGGTGTTGATGCTTGCATTGTTGTCATTGGCAATAGTGGGAGACATGTTCGGTTTGGAGTGTAGGTTTAAGGCTTTCAAGGCTAGCTTTTTGTGCAAGAATGCTAACAAATATTATAGAGAAAAGATTTGTATACATGTATGTTAGTACACTTGCAACAACATGAATCTCTTTAAACACCGAAAAAAATGTATATAGAGCACAACATGCATTGACATGGAATATGTTTGTGCACAAATCCTTGTAAAAATATAAGACAAACAACATCACAACACAAAACAAAGCATGCATTTTTCTTTATAGCTCAATAGCTTAGTTCACATTAAGGAGGAATACCAAAGCACAAAGGTTAGAGGAATTTTATTAGATGTTGTAGTTGACAATAGCATTGTGCAAATCTATCTTATTATGACCCTTCACAACACACCCCTAATTCTCACTAAATCAAGGACCCGTTTTGGATTGTAGTCGAATTACATGTAACTAAAAGTATTGATACTCATACTTTGGATTATTGTCACATCTTATTGCTTGTTGATGTTGTCGCAAATTTCCTTTGTTTCACAAAATAACATTTATGTTCATTGGTTGCATTCTTGTCACAATTGTTGCTTTCTTACATTTTGTAATCTTTTTGTGGTGTCACATATATATTGTTAAGAAATGTCAATTTTATTTTATCGTAGCATACCCCATTGCATGACACATTTTTGTCACATTGCACTTTCATCACTTTGTCACACTATTGTTGCATGTCACATATCAATTTTATGCAATAAATTGAAGTCATCAAAATAATCCAAAATTTGATCATAAAATATTTTAATTTAATATTTTGAATTTAAACTTCTAAGCATCTCTGATTATAATAATTTAATTTTTTATATCACAATTGTAAGTTGTTTCCAACCCCAAAACAAAAGCGACGAAAGTGTTGTGAAGGAAGTTGAAACATACAGGTTGTTGAACATCGAACACAGGTGGATATAAATCATTCTGACAAAGCAAGTTTCAAGCCCAGCAAACTTTATGGGCACCATGATTACAACAGACAAAGCAAATAAAATGTTTGACAATAAGCAAAGAGGGCCACAACTTGCTGGAAGGACCAAGCCTGTGACAAAATGGGGCTCTGAATGATGCTACAAAAGAATATGAAACACCATCAATTTGTTGGAAAATCTTTTGAAATCTTTCTCCATACAAATGAGAGCTCCAGAATAGGTTATGAACATCCATCTGTGCACAATGGAAAGAGGTGTATGTCAGACGTTGTAAATGCCCTATGTTTGCAAGATATCAAAACTACTTTTTGACTATGCACACAATGACATACCAGTCAGGTCATTAATAGAGGATTTTAGGGATGTAAGATTTCACAAGGTTGGGACTGGTTTAAAGTTAATTAATTCAAGAAATCATGGAATAAAGTTAAAAAAACTTTCTGCAATGGAGGTAAATCCAGTGCACTTGTTTATGTTCTGCAAAGGCAGTCTGATGACAGACCATACAGACTGTTTGTAATGAATGGCAAAGGTAAATGGAAACCAAAAGTCATGGCCTTAGTTTGATTGGAAAGCCATCAAAGACTTTTGATCTGATGTTGAAAACTTATATATCAATTTGGTCACTGCTAACAATTCATCGTTAATGAATTCACTTCCAACAATTCATCATCATGACAAATTCAAATCATAATTGCTGGTGGTGAATTTTCCACAAGATGAATTTATCATGACGATGAATTGTTGATGATGAATTTTCCTAGAGCCGTAATATATATATTAACAATTTAAATCCATTGATAAATATGACATATGCTTCAATATGGCTGCAGCTGGTATATGTGTGCCACAGGCAGGGCATGGAACTGTTTAACAAAATTCCTGAAGGAGATGTGGTTGCATTGGATGCAATGGTTGTAAAATATGGAAGTATAGATAGGGTATGCCAACTGTTTGGTAACATATCTTACAAGAATAGAAGGCACAGAGTTGTGATGAACTTATCCATTCTGGCAGTAATTCTAGTAATACAGCCATGGGTGGGCTTGTAAATAATGTAGTTTAACTTGTCTCATGCTTAACAACAAAAGTTGCTAAAACATTTAGCCTAGACTACTAATTTCTACTGGTTTCAAGGTCACTAATGCATAGTAGGGTATCCTCTGTAGAAGATCCAGATGAACTAGAAGGTGCAGTTCTAGTAATGTTGCACAAGGCTATGGGCCAAACACCACCTAAAAAAATATTTTAATAAAGAGGTCCAAGTAATGGCAGTTGATTCTCCACATACTTATCACGAGGTGACTAGATATTTGCAAGGGTTTGAGCTATATATAAGAAATAATTTAATTTTTGATGAATTTGGTGTGGAAGCTGAGATTAACAATCTTCTGTGCAAAAGATTGAACATTTCCAGTGGAGGATACTTGGTCATTGAAGAAATAGAGGCACAGTATCTCATGTCAGAGGCTAATGAAGATGGAATTACTTGTGATTGGCAGAAGAAGTTGCTACCTTCTTGAAAAACAAATTTATCTCAGATTCAGGAAGTGCAACATATGAAAGTTTCAGAGTTAATTTTGTTGGACATTCAATTGGGAATATTAAATATCAGATGAAGATCTACTGAAATTCAAAGGTAGGAGATATTTTTCAAATACAAAGTATATAAGGAAAGCATATCAATAATGTGATGATAATTCAAAAATGCGCAAATGTGATTGTCTTGATACAAATGGAGGGAAAGAATGGAATCTAATGACCTTTCATTTTCAAAAGTTATCCTCCCAATTTTTTTTAATATAATCTTCCTTGTACCTCATTGTTAGACACTGGAAAACCCATTGGGGTTTAGAAACAATAATTTTTAATGGAATTTAATGTTTTGCTTCAATTTTCTTGATATTTTTTTTATTTAATATAGTTTTCCAAGCGTAGAATCTATTTTCTTGTCATGTCCTTTTTTTAGAATTTTCTAAAAATAGCAAGTTACTCTTTTTAGTAAGTCAGTTATCCAAAAATAATAAGTCAAGATTTATGAATAAACCAAAAAAGTTTATATTTCAAATTGATTGGGGAAAAATGATTTAATGATAAAAATTAAATATTATTGCAAGTTGTTAATTTCCTCAAAGTGCTATTGGTTTTTGGAAGAGCATATTTGTCTAAAAAACAAGATTTAATTGTTTTTGACAATAGTTCTCATAAAAGCAAATATTTTTGGGAAATGGCTAATTTCATGGAGGCCAATTTGGAAAAGGAGTTACAAAATCATGAAAATCATGATTCATTTAATTTTGGCTTGAATTTTTGGCACCCAAGAAGCTTCATGAAGAAGCAACACATATAAAATGCAATTTCTTTCTTTTTGGATGCATTCATGCTTGTTTTCTCTATTCACAGGTTGTGGCTCTCTTGCAAAGGCTGATAAACCATTGTAGGGATAATCTCTAAGGCTGGAAAACCAAGGAGATTTGGACTCAAGGACAGTGGCTTTGAGGGTCTACAGGTGTGACTTCACACAGGAGTTGCATTGGTGTTGAAAGATGGCTTTTATGTGGATTTTTGGTTGAGTTGTTTGGTAGGGTTTGTGTTTTGGAGCGCTTTTTAGATTGCTATTGTTATCAGTTTGGTAGTTGTTTTATTAGATTTTATTCATGTATTTATGTTTCCCAAACTGTATTTAGAGTGTTGGTGATTTTATAATAGAAGATACAACATTTTGGTTGCAATTTGTGGGGTTTTTTGCCCTTTCTCATTGTGCAAATTGTAGCATGGTTTTGGGTTGTTATTTGCTACTATCATGAAAGAAAATTAATGTATTAATCTTGTAATAATAGCAGCAAGTCATGATTTTTCTCTTGGCACAATGTTTTATGTTAAATTTGAAGAATATAGTTGATTTTTCATTGCACTCGATTTCTCTTTTTATGGGTTTTTGAGAAAATATTATTTATGAGGGATATTACACTTCTCTTTGCTTAATCTTAATTGCTTAATTCATTAAATTTTCATGAATCCTTGACCACCTATTTATACCAATGATGCTTGGCTGATGGTGAAGCATTTTGTGTAATCGACTAAACGTGTTTGTGCTAAAATTCACTATCATTCACACACATTTCCCCTTGAAGATAGCACCATATCGTGTTGAGATTGTGACAATCAATATGATGGAAATTGGTTTATTATTGAGCTTGTCCATTAGCTTAATGACCCATAGGGAGGAGTAAATGCAAGTTTGAAGTTATTTTTTTCTTTACCCCTTCTCTTCCCTCCTTTCTTTTTTACATTTTTTACACTGACATTTAGTTAGTTTTCAATTTAGTTATAATGGTGAATTTTAGTTATGCAAGGTAGCTAATTGGCTCAATTCTTTTACTTTCTACAATAATTTTTTTACAACATTGATTATGTTGTATAGTTGTTCTATAAAATCAGAATTAAAATAAGTTTAAAATAAATAATTAATACAAAACAAAATCAAATATGAAGCTAATAAAATTTGAATTTTCAAGTGTATTATTGTTCTTAATATGTACAATTAAATTTTAATGAATTTTTGACTTCTTGACATAATTTCATAAAATTTGACATGTTTTATAATTGTCCTACAATTTAGAATTTATGTATTTCAACAACAAACAAGTTGTAATGAACAATCTATCAAAATTTACCTAACTAGCTTATCTATCTTAATTATATATATATATATATATATATATATTACGCCAAGAGATATCATTTTCAAGGCATTTTTCTTTTCTTTTTTGCTTTTTTGAATTTAAAAAATACACCTCAAAAATGATATCTCTTTGCATATAATATATACATCTTAATATATTAAGATAGATAAACTAGTAGCAGTAGTGACGTGCGTAACACATTGAATAAATTAATATATTTTGGGTTATGATTAGAGTTAGCATTTAGGATTAGGGTTTATATCATCGTTAGGGTTAGTATTAGGGTTAAGGTTTGGTTTAGATTTATTGTTATGATTAGGGTTAGGGTTTAGTTTTAAGGTTGGGTTTATGGTCATAGTTAGTGTGAGAATTATGTTAGGGTTAGGGGTAGAATTAGGGTTAGGGTTAACCCTAATCCTAACACAAACCCCAACTCTAATCTTAATTATATCGCTAACCCTAACCCTGATCCTAACACTATCTCTAAATCTATTATTGTCTCTAATCCTAACCAAGCTAATCCTAACACCAACCCCAACCCTAATTCTAACCCTAATCATAATTTTCTCTAGCCACAACCTTAACCCTATGCAGGCAACCCTGATCATAATATAAACCTAACCATAATCCTAATTCTATCTCTAACCCTAACCCTAACCTTAATTCTAACCCTATCTTTAACCCTAATCCTATTGCAAACCCCATCTCTAAGCCTAAGTTTAAACCTAATCGTATCACAAACCCTAACCCTAATCCTAATTTTATCTCTAACCCTAATCTTGACCCTATCTCTAATCCTAATCATATCCCTAAACTTGATCCTAACACTAACCCCAACCCCAAACCTAATCTTAATTCTATTTCTAACCCAAATCCTAATTTGATTCCTAATTATCTCTAACCTTAACCCTAAACCTAAACCTAACCTTAATATTAATCCTAATCCTAACCCTAACCCCAACACTAATCATTATCCTAACTTGATTCATAATTTTTATCTCTAACCCTAACCCTAACACTAATTGTAACCCTTTTTTCTAACCCTAACACTAATCATAACCCTATTCTTGATCTTAACCTATTCCTAACATAAATTCGAACATTTATCCTAATTCTATCTCTAGTTCCCTAAGCATAACTCTAATCCTAATCCTAACACCATATGTAGCCCTAACCCTAATTCTAACACTATCTCTAACCCTAACCCTAACCCTAACCTTAATTGTAACCTATCTCTAACCCTAACCTTAAGCCTAACCCTTATCCTAATACAAACTCTAATTCTAATCCTAATTTTATCTCTAACCCTAACCCTAATCGTAACACTATCTCTAACCCTAATCCTAACCATAATTTTATCTCTAAGCATAGCCCTAACTATAATCATGATGCTATCTCTAATCCTAACTCTAGAACCCTAACCTTAACCCCATCTCTAACCCTAACTCTAATCCTAACCCTAATCCTAACTCTAACCCTAACATTAAGTTAAATAATTAACTTATATTCATTAACTCTAACCCTATCTTTAACCCTAACCCTAAGATTAACCTTAATCCTAACACAAACCCCAACTCTAATCCTAATTATATCTCTAACCCTAACCCCGATCCTAACATTATCTCTAAATCCATTATTGTCTCTAATCCTAACCCTAATCCTAACACCAATCCTAACCCCAATTCTAATCCTAATCATAATTTCCTCTAGCCACAACCTTAACCCTAAGAAAGTAACCCTAATCATAATGCAAACCTAACCATAATCCTAATTCTATCTCTAACCCTAACCCTAACCTTAATTCTAACCCTATATTCAACCCTAATTGTATCTCAAACCC
The DNA here is from genome assembly GCA_007115665.2 of Sequoiadendron giganteum. NCBI lineage: Eukaryota > Viridiplantae > Streptophyta > Pinopsida > Cupressales > Cupressaceae > Sequoiadendron > Sequoiadendron giganteum. The sequence continues at coordinate 278,812,344 of CM021104.1, read as the reverse complement.
CATCCCCAAGCCTAAGTATACACCTAATCCTAATTTTATCTCTAACTCTAATCTTGACCCTATCTCTAATCCTAACCATATCCCTAACCCTGATCCTAACACTAACCCTGACCCAACCCTAATCTTCATTCTATTTCTAACCCTAATCCTAATTTGACTCCTAATTATCTCTAACCTTGACCCTAACCCTAAACCTAACCCTAATCTCAATCCTAATCCTAACCCTAACCCTAACACTAATCACTATCTTAACCCGATTCCTAATTTTTATCTCTAATCCGATCAGGTTTAAAATTTAGAAACTTCTTTTATGTCTAATTTAACAACTACTTTTATATGAAATAATAATTTTAGAATATTTCTTTTGCACTTTTTAAAATTTAGAAACTTCTTTTTACGTCTAATTTTAAAACTACTTTTATATGAAATAGTAAATTTAGAATATTTCTTTTGCACATAATTTCCTAAAATTTAGAAACTTTTTTTATGTCTAATTTAAAAGCTAATTTTATATGAAATAGTAAATTTAAAATATTTATTTTGTACTTAATTTTTTGAGAAACTTCTTTTTATGTCTAATTTAAAAATAATTTAAAAACTACTTTGCACTTAATTTTCTTAGAAACTTATTTTTAAGAATCACATAAGAAAAGGTTTTTCGATGGTTGCAAAATCTAATGCAAAAATTATGGACACCTTATTTAGAAATATAGCTACGTGCGTATGCATGCAGCATGCGAACGGTTACAAAATCTAATGCAAACATTATAGACACCTTTTCTTTTTATTAGAAATATAGCTATGTGCACATGCATGCAAAATGTGAAAGGTCTATGGCATCCTATAGAGGCCATGCTACCATTGTAGGCTTACGCCTCTCGACATAATTAATTATTATTTTTATAAATAGGTTGTTTATTTCCAAGTTTTCAAATAATTTTAAAGAAAAATTAAAGTAAAAAATAAATTGAGAAAGTACAAACAAATTTGAAAGTAAGGATAAATAAGGTGTTTAAAATTGGAATAGGAGTTTGCATGGCTAATTAGTGATGAATTTCACAAAGAAAACTTCTATTTCAAAATAAACAACTCATAACACTTATTGGAGCCCCTTGAAGTTTGATTCCCTTACATTGGATTCAGGATTTGTAAGATCTAGTTTAGATCATTGCATCTATAATAAGATGGATGATGATCAATTATTCTTTATTGCATTATACATTAATATTTATTTGTTGTAATAGTTAAGATGTGATTTGTGACTCGAAGTCTCAATTTTTAGTATAGTTTAAGATGGAGGACTTAGGGGATATTAGATATATTTCATATGAAGATTAGAATAGACAAAGTGAACAAAAAACTTTGGTTAGTCTAGAGCAATTATGTGAACAGAATGTTGGAGATATTTGACATGACAACTTGTAGACTATTATGTGTTCCTTTCTTGGTGGGAACCAAATTATTTGTAGAGTAGTGTCCAACTTCACCCAATAAGATGGTGCACATGGCTCAAGCACCTTATGCTAGTTTTGTTGGGAGATTTGTGTATGCTATGGTCCATACTACTAAGTATTTCCCAAATAGTGGGAGTCTTCACTCACTTTATGGATAACATTGTATGAGATCATTGAAATATAATTAAGAGTTTATTTAGATATTTGCAAGGTACTTTTGAGTACTCTATTTATTATCATGGTGATCCTATAGGGGAACCAATGCCCAATGGATATTCATGCATTTATAGATTTAATTAGGCAGGAAATGCAAATAGTAGAAGATCCATCTATTGATGTGTTTAGTTTATTTGGTGGTGCTATTAGTTAGATGAGAAAGTGACAGGTTGTGGTTGCTTACATCAAAACTACTCATACTTATAAGGAAGCCATATAGATTGATAAGTTACGTTTAGATAGATTTGAGTTAGGGAACTATAAAAGTTCTTTATTGAAATTCAAAGTACCACATGTCTAGCAAAGAACCTAACATTTCATGCAAGGATGAAGCATATTGATGTTCAATATCATTATTTTCATGACATGGTAGCGAATGGGAGGTTTTTGTTGGAGAAAGCTAACACTTTGTAGAATGTTTCAAATGTATTTATGATGCTAGTGAGCACAAACAAAATTAGGTGGTGATGTAAGTCTATGGGCCTCTCAACCCATAGCAATTAGTTGACAACGTTAGTACTCCCCTTGCTCTCATCTCTTAGTAATTATTTGATAGTGTTGGTACTATATTTTCTCTTGAAATATGTTCAAAAAGTGGGAGAATATTAGGAAAGATGTCTCAACCTTGCATCCTAATGTTAAGAAAACAAAAAATGAATTTTTTGGATTATAAAAAATAAAAACTTAATTTCTAGGCTATAGAGGTCATTTTTTCTCTATTTTTTTGGGTGGGCCATGACTAGTTTCCTAATTTCAAGGACATAGTTTTCTATGAGCTATATAATTTTAAAATATGGGCTTAATTGACTTCCTAGATTAAAATTTATGGTCTATAAATTGAAGCCTCCCACATTGAAAATGGAAGAATATGTATGACACATGGGAGAGTTGTATGAGGGAATTACACTTATTAACTAACTTATGGCACATCATAAGGAATATTTGAGTGGATATAATGGAGCCAAAATGAAGTCTCCAAGTTGGTGAGTGGATTATTATGAGCCTACAATAAGTGGAAGGAATATATTATTTTTAGCTTATGGACTCATCTTAGGAATTGGGCATTGAATTTTTAAATAGTGGGTTAGAAATCATAATTGAATGGTTTTACCTTATATTTTCTTAAATACCATTAAATGGTTTCATGTGTTGCTTCTCATATTTATTGGGTTCTTTATGTGGAGATTCGATAGTTTTGTATGTACTATTATGCTACCAGAATTACTTTATTTATCTTGTTATTGATACTTCTATAAAGTCTTAGATACTAAAAGTGTATTGTAAACATTGATTATTGAATAATACATTGAGTTGCTTTGAAGTGGATTTTTTCTCTTGAAAGGACTTTCCTATATAAATCATATGCTATGGTATATATTTATTTTGTTGTGTATTATTCTTGTGAACACAAAGGTTTTATTTATTTGTACATAAATCCTCTTGTAAATTAGTGTAAGCACACTTCACACCTCTACTTCCTTTCAATCCCATGCATCAACTCTAATATCTATCACTATGTATAGGTATTCCTCATCTATTTGAATATATTGCTTAAATTTGTATGCCTTATCTTAATTTTTAATGGTGCAATTTTATGTTTTCTTGAATTTTTGAACTTGTATTCAAGCATTTTTGGGTTTTATTTTTTGAGGTGCAAAATCCCCTCATTCTCTACACACAATTTATTTCTTCCACATTTGATGATTGAAATTGTGAAAACCTAATCCCTTGCACACAAGTTGCTTTAATCAATTACAATAGAAAAAGTCACTTTCGTAGATTTTTGGAATCCCATCTCTCACTTGTACAAATTCCATTTGTATATTTACTTATACACTCTACAAACCTACAAAATTCACCTTTTATGATCTATAAAATTTCCATGCCTAGTTGCCCAATTGGAAAAGTTATCACCTCCTTTCACATTTTGCATCCCCATTAAACTATGCATATATCAAAATTATGGAATTTATATGCACTTCCATTCATTGACAAATTTCTCACCAACCTTTAGTTTCCACATTTTTGCACTCTAGTGCCTTACAAGTTTCCAAACTTCTTGCACAAATTTCTATTTCCTCTAAATTTCTTTCCCTCTTCCTCACTTTGTAATCCAATGAGCTCAGTCCTATAAAATAGATTTTTTGTTAACTTGTGTTTCCACTCATCCTTTTCTTTTCCCCCTTTCCATGAACCTTATATTTCTTCTCCAAAATAAAATGAGATGAAGTAAGGAGGTGACCCTTCCCTCAAATATTGCATCTACAAAAAATAAAGTGTTAGACATTGACTTGGGTCATATTGACAAGGCATATTTTTTGAAGAAGATAAGTGTAGATGATAGGAAAACATGTTCTAGATACATAGATATTAGTGGCATAATATTAGAAACTACCTTCCCAACCTTAGTTCAATATTTAGAACTAATAATGAAATGTGCAAAGTGTTGGCAAAACAAGGATAGACAACTGAGAGGGGGGGTGAATCAGTTGTTACAAAATTTAAACTTATTTAACCTTTATCAACCTTTAATCTTAGATCTGATAATTAATGGTGAAAGAATGAATCAAAAACACATCAGAAACACACAACACCAAGATTTTTGCATGGAAACCCTGTTAGGGAAAAAACCACGGTGGAGGTTAATCCACAATTTATACCTTGTTAAAATTATAAAAGAAATGAATAAGGAATGCACATGCATTTAGGCATACTTCCTAGAGCTCACTACTCAGAAGGGAAGGCTCACTGCCTTACAAAAAAAATAAAAATTAAATCCATCTGATGAGGTTGAATTGAGAAATTAGCTTCTTCAAAAGCCTGATGACAATTTTGGTTAGGCACATAAACACTTCTTCACACTTCTCTCAAATTCCTTCACACTCTGCTCTGTAATCGAATGATCTAATATTTATTCACACATATCTCACACATGCTTCACATACATTCATCGAGCACATGACAAATTAAGAGAACAATCACTCTTATATATTTGCTTTAGGAAATTACATCAACAACTCTATCGGCCACAAATAAAGAATAGGTGAATACAAACTATCGGCCCAATTTATGAGAAAATATCAATGTGTACCAACCTAAGTCAGTCACAACATAATGAAGACCTAAATCAACATCCTCAAACATTCCAAACATTGGAAAATTAATCCACAAGGATCCACAACACGCTACAACCACCATGTTGGCCAAGAACATGAAAACTTGAACACACAAAGGAAAAATATTTGATCACAAGCAAACCTATCAATGCGGATGTACAGCAATGATAGAGCATGATCTAGAACCATCACTGAACATCATAGGAGCATACACAACAACTTAATTTACCAAAATTACATTTTCTTCTTCCAGAAACACTTGCTACAGTAACAGAATAACTGTAGGAACTCAGAAACTCGCAAATTTCACCAATATTGATGCACACCTCTGAAAATTCTAGAGAACATACTAGATAGGCTCAGAAAAAAACCCTTTAATGCACGACTTCTGAATAATAACTTACATTACTTTCCACCACTCTGATCTTCACAACTTCACAGACTACCTACAACATATTTATTATAATTTTCTTAATATCCTCGACATATGTAGTCTTGAAGGTACCAATGCTAATAGTGTTAACATTAATGACAACCACATATTAGCAACATAACCACAACATCCAACAATCTCCCCCTTTGGCATTGATGGAAACACATGATGTGAAAAATACCATCAACACAACTAACTCTTTACACACTGTTCTTCTCCTCCTTACTTTAGACTCTTCCATCTTCTCCCTCTTAGTACTTATTGCTCTTCTCCCCCTTTCTTCTACAAAGGTTTTTAACATTACTCTTCTCCCCCTTTGACATCAATTGAAAATATACACATGCTCTGAACCACATATCTGAATCATCTGACTACTACCCCTGAGCAGTAGCCACCACAACATCAATATGAAACAAGATATGACTATGAGTGCATGGATTGATGCAAAAAATTGCATCTTAGTTCAGATTAGGAGGGGAAATCACCCCTAACTTGCCTCTGAGATACTCAAAAGTATCATTAGGCAACTCTTTGGTGAAGATATCTGCAATTTATTCCTTAGTGGGCACATACTCCAATCAGACTTCTTTATCACTCACTTTGTCTCTCAAAAAGTGATACTTGATAGATATATGTTTTATCTTTGAATGTAACACCAGATTCTTGGAAATGTTTATGACACTTGAGCTATCACAAAATATAGCAATAGGCTCATCATACTCAATTCTGATATCCCTCAACATATGTTTCATCCATATTACTTGAGTACAATTGTTTGCAGCAGCAATATATTCTGCCTCAATAGTAGATAAGGAAATGGAATTATGCTTTTTACTAACCAAGACACCAACTTCTTCGCCAAAAAGAATGCACCACCACTTGTACTTTTCCTGTCATCCACATCTCCTGCCCAATCAACATCTGTAAAGGCATTCAAAGTAAGATCATCATATTTAGAATACCAAAGACCAAAGTCAAATGTCCCTTTCAAGTATCTAAAAATTCTCCTTCACAAAAGTTACATGTGATTCATTCGGATCAGCTTGATATCTAGCACCCATACATACAACATTCATAATGACTAGTCTGGTCTGAGTCAAATAGAGAAATCCACCAATCATTGACCTATATGTTGTTTGATTAGCCTTAGGAGAATCATCATTTTGTGTTAACTTGCATCCGATTACCATGGGTGTACCTATAGGTTTTGAGTCTTCCATGCAAAAAAATTTCAATAACTCTCTTACATATTTGGATTGAGATAAAAAGATTCCATCATCTAACTGAGTAATTTGCAATCCTAAAAAGAATTTCAGCTCTCCAATCATTGAAATTTAAAATTCACTTTTCATTTCATCAACAAATTTCATACATAAGTCATCATCACCTTAAAAAATAATGTCATCAACAAAGACTTCAATAATCAACTCTTTATCCTGATCCACCTTGAAATATAGATTGTTGTTAGCCGTACCTTTATTGAATCCAAGCTTCAACAAGTATTTATCCAATCTAGCATACTAGGCTCTAGGGGCTTGTTTGAGTCCATATAGTGCTTTCTTCAATCGACAAACCATGTCTTTTTCATCATTCAGTTGAAATCCATCTAGTTGCTCAACATAAACTTCTTCTTCTAATTCACCATTCAGAAATGCTGACTTCACATCCATTTGATAAACTTTGTAATTCTTGAAAGAAGCATAAGCAAGAAATAATCTTACAGCTTCAATTCTAGCAACAGGGGCAAAGGTTTCTTCAAAATAAATACCTTCCATCTGTGAGTATCCTTTACATAGCAGTCTTGCTTTATTTCTAACCACTTCACCTTGTTCATTCATCTTATTCTGAAAGACCCATTTAGTTCCAATCACATTTTTATCTTGTGGTCTGGGAACAAGAATCCATGTATCATTTTTCTCTATTTGCATCAATTCTTCCTTCATTGCTTCCATCCAATATTCGTCTTTACATGCTTCATTGACATTGCTAGGCTCAAAGTTTGGAAATCAGACAATACTCTTCTGCAATTCTTCTTCTAGTATCCACACCTTTGTTCTTGTCTCCTATAATCTGATTTTCAGAATGATTTAGCTTTACATACCTTGGGAATTTGGGATTCTCTTTAACTTCTAGTTCTTATGTTCTCTCTTTTGCACTTCCACTAGATTCTCCTTCATGATTCTCTTGATTCACCAGAACAATTTGAACTTGATTTTGTGTCTGCGTATTCTTTCCATTATCAGTACTATCATGTTGGCCATCTAAATCATATCCATAATATCTCGATGATATGTCAGTATCCTCATTAACTCTAACATTTGCACTTTCAACCATTTTCTTCAATCTTCTATTGTAGTACCAGTAGGCTTTTCTCTTAGTAGAGTAACCCAAAAAGATTCCTTCATCACTTCTAGCATCAAACTTGCCAATATCTTCATCTCTCTTGATATAACATCTACTTCCAAATATTTTGAAATATTGAACAGTAGGCTTATAACCAAACCACAACTCAAAAGGAGTCTTACCAGAATTACCATTGACATTTATCTAGTTGATAGTGTATACAGCAGTGCTTACAGCTTCTCTCCAGTAGATATGAGGAACATTACCTTCCAACATCATAGTTATAGTAGCATCTAGAATTGTTTTGTTTTTCTCTCAACAACTTTGTTCTGTTGAGGGGTCTAGGGAGCATATAACTGTCTTTTGATTCCATGCTCTTCACAAAATGAATTGAACTCCCAAGAAGTGAACTCACTACCTCTATCTGACCTTAATCATTTAATATTCAAACCCATCTCATTCTCTTCCATAGCTTTAAAACATTTGAACTTTTCTAGTGCTTCATGTTTTTCTCTCAAGAAAGCAACCCATATCATCCTAGAGTAGTCATCAATAAGCAACATAAAGTAACTTTCTCCTTGTAGACTTCTGATTCTGGATGGACCACATAGATCAGTATGAACTAGCTCTAGTACTCCATTTGAATGATATTTTTTGCTCTGAAAATAAATTCTAGTATGCTTTCCCATCTGATATTCCTTGCATAAAGTGTTAGTAGGCTTCACTAACTTAGGTAGATCTCTGACTGCTTGTGTGGAGCTTACTTTGACAATGTTATCAAAATTCACATGACACAACCTCCTATGCCATAACCAGCTTATATCAACTTGAGAAATTAAACAACTTTCACTAGCAGCACTTAGGTGAAAAATGTTACCTCTTGTCTTTATACCTGAAGCAAATACATTTCTAGAACTTCCCAATATCCTGCACTTACCATCTTTGAACTGAAGATTGTATCCCTTGTCTACCATATGTCCAAAACTCAACAAGTTATGCTTCAATCCTTCAACATAACGAACATCATCAGTATTATATTTACCACCAAGAGAAATAGTGCCTCTGCCACAAATCATACCAACATTGTTATCTCCAAATATTACAACACCACCGTCATATTTCTCCAAGCTTATAAACTTGCTTTTGTCACCAGTCATACGATGTGAGCATCTGTTGTCAATCACGCACTCATCCTTTTCATCAATTCTGGTTGCAAGAGCTTTCTCAATATTCTGATTACTAGTAGATTCAGTGGACACCAAACCATTTTCCTTGATAGCAATGAACACCAACCCATCTTCATTCCCATTTTCTTTATTAGATTCATCATCAATAACACCTTCTTCAGCATAATAACATTTCTTTTGAAATCTAGACTTGTCAGATTTGTACTTAGAAACTATTTTAGGACACCTTGATGCAAAATGACCTATCTTACTACAAGAGAAACATTTAATAGGAAAATTTCCTTTATACTTACCTTGTCCTCTGGCTTCTCTTTTCATAATCAATGCTTCTAGCTCTTCTAGCTCTCTTTCTTCATCTTCAATCTATTTCATCTCATCTTCATATTTGAATGTCTTTCTAGAACTTTCTCCTAGATCATATCTTTGTTGGCTTTTCTCGGATATAGTAGCTTTAAATGCAGATTATGTTTTAGGAGTAGACTCACCAAATTCACTCAACTCAAAGGCAACAAGCTTACCAATCATCATATCTCTTGTCACATTTGTTACTGTCTTGAGCTCTTCAATAGCATGATATTTCATTTTGTAAGAAGTAGGCACAAATCTGAGCACTTTAGCCACAATCTCATCTTCTTCCAAAATTCCACTGGCACATCTAATACCCATCACTAGTTCATTTACTTTCTGCATGAAAGCAACAATGTTTTCATCTTCATGTTTTCCCATTTGCCTTTTAGAATTTGCAGCTTAGCAACTTTCACTTGTGCATCTCCTTCATACAATGTTTCCAACTTCTTCTAGATCTCATGTGTTGTTTTCAGACCTATCACATTTTTCATCTTTGAATCTATCAAAGCACTTAGTAATGCTTCTATAGCCTCGATATTAGTTTCAACTTGTTTGATCTCATCAAGAGTAGAGGGACCATTCTGAGGAATAGTATATGTGTTCTTTGTAATCTTCTAGAAGGGTTCACTAATTCACTTCAACTGACACTCCATTCTGACCTTCCACAAAGAGTAATTTGTACCATCGAATCTAGGACTGTACTTCTTGTATGATGCCATCTTGGATCACCCCAAGCTATTAAAATTCTTCAGAGGAACCTTCTCTGATACCAATTGTTGGAAAAACAAGGATAAACAACTGAGAAGGGGGGGGGTGAATCATTTGTTATAAAATTTAAACTTATTTAACCTTTATCAACCTTTCATCTCAGATTTGATAATTAGTAGTGAAAGCATAAATCAACAACACATTAGAAACACACAACACCAATATTTTTGCATGGAAAATTTGTTAGGGGAAAAACCACGATGGAGGTTAATCCACAATTTATACCCTATTAAAATTATACAAGAAATGAATAGGGAATGCACATGCATTCAGGCACACTACCTAGAGCTCATTGCTTAGAAGGGAAGGCTCACTGCCTTACATAAAACAATCAGATTAAATCCATCTGATGAGGTTGAGTTGAGAAATTAGTTTCTTCAAAAGCTTGATGACAGTTCTGGTTAGGCACAATACACTTCTTCACACTTCTCTCAAACTCAGTCACACTCTGCTCTGTAATCAAATGATTTGATCTTTATTCGCACATATCTCACACATACTTTGCATACATTCATTGAGCACATGAAAAATGAAGAGAACAATTTCTCTTATATATTTTCTTCATGAAATTACATCAACAACTCTATCGCCCACAAATAAAGAACAGATGAATACAAAATATTGGCCCAATTTATGAGAAAATCTCAATGCGTACCAACCTAAGTCAGTCACAACATAATGAATACATAAATCAACATCCTCAAAAATTCTAAACATTGGAAGATTAATCCACAAGGATCCACAACATGCTACAACCGCCATGTCGACCAAGAACATGAAAACTTGAACACACAAAGGAAAAATATTTGATCATGAGCACACCAATCAATTTGAACATACAAAAATGATAGAGCATGATCTAGAACCATCATTGAACACCACAAGAGCATACACAACAACTTAATTTACCATAATTACATTTTCTTCTTCCAGAAACACCTGCTGTAGTAACAGAATAATTGTAGGAACTCAAAAACTCATAACTTGCTCCAATCTTGATGCACACCTTTGAAACTTGCAGATGACATACTAGATAGGCTTAGAAAAAAACCCTTTAATGTGTGACTTTTGAAGACCAACTTACAAAAATTTCCACCACTCTGATCTTCATAGCTTCACAGACTGCCTGCAACATATTTATTATAATTTTCTCGATATCCTCGACATATGCAGTCTTGAAGGCACCAATGCTAATAGTGTTGACATCAATGACAACCACATATCAACAACACAATCACAACATCCAAAACAAAGCTATACAACCTCAATGAAAGAATATTATAGATCTTTCCAATGGTATTTTCCTAAATGTTACACTAGACACCATTAAGGAGAAATATCAAATTTCTCAATGTGTGAAGTATGTATCACTTACTATTGTTGATGACTTGGAATTTTATAATCTAGATCCAAACCTTTTCCTAAATTTTATGAACAAAAATTAGTTGATCAAGCAAAGGTCCTTTGCTTCTAAATTTCCTAAGAATTCCTTAGGCACAACTTTAAACTAGATTTCAATGACATTATCACCCTAATAAAGAAAATAATGGGTTTTTTAAAGCTAGGGATTTCTAGCCTTGGATGTTTAGGTTCATTGCCATCATCTTGGAGAAAAAGTAAATAATTGAATAGGCAACTATCATTATTGAGAATTGCATAAACAACTCACTATAGTTCAAGACTCCAATATTTCTACATGACCTCTTTTATTGTCTATCTTATGAGAAGGAAATTATTTTTTCCTAGATTGACTAGGAATGAAATAATATGCATATTAGAGGGATAATTTTTTTTATGAATTATACCCTCAACTATTACTCAAGGAAAGCCACCAAAATTTCATAAAAGTTAATTATTCATTTCTAGACCTAATTCAAAAGTTATAAAATGATTTAAATGTGTGCTTATCCTATGAAGCTACAACAAAAAAATTCATGTTGGGTAATTGATTCAACCAATTCTAAAGTTTCACATACATTAGGGTAGGAGGATTTATATATGCTATTTTTAGACTACTTAGGTATGTGTGTGACATGGTAACATTGCTTGAACTAGTGAGGGAGTTGCGTGAAATACATGAGATCTTATCTAAAAAACATAGGAAGGTGTATTTAGTTCCCTCTTAACATCAACACACTCAATTTACCTTCCTTACTTCATTCAAGCAATGTATAGAGGATGAAATATATACAAAATTTGTATACTCATGATAATATTTATTCCTTTGATCCTAAGAGAAATATGTACATTCTTCCTATAATAATAAGTTTAGTTTGAAGGATTTTGGGTTGATTTTGATGATTAAAATGTGGTTAGGAAGACGAAATTCTCAAGGTTGACTATTTTCCAAATTAAAGTATTTAGAATAGAAAATGTTTCCAAAGGTATGCTAGTTGATGGAAATGTATTAGATGAAGCTTACACTGGAAAAGATTCATTTTAAATGCACTTATACCTTCCATTTATTGATCCAAACAAGAAAATACCACATTTCAAAGTTATATGTAGAAGTGTCAATAACAATGATTTAACCTTGCTTAATAAGAGGTTTAGAGATCCCAACCTTGCTACTAAAGAAACGCCTAAGAACAAAAAATCTTTCAAAGCTATTCCTAAGAAGAAGAAAAAGGTTGAAAAGAAAAGAAAGTCACTATAATCAAAGTTACTAAACCTAGGAATCCTAGATCTTGAAAAGAAAGAAGTGGAGGAACAACCTCTAAAAAGGAAAAGGGATCAAAATATATTTTCAAAGTTGGAGAGTTGAATAGAATAGTTAAAGAAGTAGCAACCGCACAAGATCCTACTCTACTTCTTATTCAATCTCCTCCATCTTCTCCATCTTCTCTCATCATTCCCTTAGTTGGGGAACAAGCCCTTCCTTCTCACACACAAGATGTTCTTCTCAAGAAGGTAGCAAACCCTCAAGGGTCACATGTGAAGATAACAAGCTCTTGAAGTTCTTTCTTTGAATTTTTCCTCTCTCACTCAATCTTGTAAGAAAACCCATTCCTAGTACTTGTCTCCACTTTTTTCTCCTCTTCCCTTTTAATCCTTGGAATAGATTGTGCAACACAAGCTAAAGAAATAACAAGATTTGAATTAAGATGATTCATCCTTGACTATGGTTCCCATGTGGTTAATTTGTACAATAAAAAATAGGAAATCTTTAATCCCTTAGTAAATTCTACCATTGCAACCATAATCGAAAAACCACCTCCAAGAAAGAAGGATATGGTCATCTCTTCCATTTTCACATATGCAAAAGGATCTATGATTATAAAATTGGACACCCCAATGGTAGAAGAGGATGAAATGGAGTTGCATCAATTCAATTATCATATCTAAAGGATCAAATAGGGCATGCAAATGAGATATTTTAAAGTTAAGTGCATGTAAATAATTGTCACCACAATTGTCTCTTAGATGTACATGAACTACGAGACAAAACATGAATTGATACAATAGGTGAGACAACTAAATTCTTACATCAAGAACTTGGTCCAATCCAATCTTTATATGTGCGTATTATTTCCCCTCCCACATTTTCCAAATAAGATGTCTTAGCCATGGAGGATATTGGGACTCATGTCAATTTTGTCTCAAGTCCATTCTCAATTGTGTGTCTTAGTAGTGTGTGACCAATTAATGATAGAAAATTTGAGAAAACTTGAATGGGACATCTTATTCCTTCTATTATACCTATATATTTTTTACTTGGCCCCCATGTTCATACCTTAGTCAAAAACCAAAATTGTAAAATCTAAAATTGACTAGGTGTTTGTGTTGCTAGGCCGTTTAAAGGTTTCAATGTTCCTTCTAATCACATACTTTCTCTATCAGTCCCAGATCCCCGCTCATACCCTTATAAATTGAGCTAAGTGTTGATTTTATTTGTGTTTCAAGTCACTTGGGTTTACCTTCCATACATACCAAATTAAGTCCCCTGACTAAAGTCTCACTGATCCTTAAATTCTAAAGTTAAAAAACTATTAAGGTATTTCTCAATCCATTCATACCATCGAGGATTCACTTACCTCCCTACCATCCCCTTAATCCATCCAATCCATGATGTTCAAAGCCTAAAATTCTTAAGTGTTCCTCTCATCATATTTCGGGTAGTTAGTATCTCCCTTTCTCTCATACTTCTATTGGTATTTGTTTCAATGTCCTTCCAAAACTTGAAGTCCACATTGTAAAATTTCCTAAGTAGTTAGTCTTTTGAACTTTCATTTTATTGGTTTTTCCCTTTCCTTCATCCATTTTAGGAATGTTTCCCTCCCTTTTCTTGATTCCCGAAACCCCACCAAGGTCTTTTTAAAACACCTAAGTCTATAGCTTGTTGGAGTTTTGGAGATCTTCTTCCCCTGAAACCACATTGGAATGTGGTATGAGATAGGTAGGTGTTATTATTTCAGTGGAATTCATTGGTGTCAAGCTAGCATGTTGTGTTTGGTTGTCATTGATCTTTAATATTACACTTTATTTGACTTTAATACCTATTAGGGTATACCCTACCAATTTTGAGCTAATATTGAAATGTAGGAGAGAAAACCCACTTTTGTAGAGTTAAACTCTCCATTCATTTGTTCACAAACAAATTTTAATCACTTGATGACTACCCTAGCCTAGTGGGTGAATTTTTTTTCTAGGAAGTGGAGTAGTGGTTTTGGGACCCAACAAAGGAAATTTCTATATATCAAATTTCATGAAGCAATGGCTAAATGATTTCTAGACACATCATTGATGATGATATGTATCTAAATAATAAAATTTAATGAGGATTCTAAATTGATCAAAGAATTACTAGCTACTTATAGTGTTAATGAGGATTATGAGTTGATAAAAAAATTACTATCTCATTATAGATAAAATTTACATATGCATCCACACAAGTTGTCGTGTGAGATCTGGCCACCGGGGTATGGTGTGTTAGGGCCTCCATACTATCTCATCCTCCTCCAAGTGATCAAACTGAACCCTCCAGTTTAGCAGATCCCCGTACTACCAAACCCGTCTAAGTCTGTATCTAAATGCTCGTGGGTAACCCATGGTCGCTACTGTAGGATAGCCTATAGGCCTAGTGCATGTGATATGCTCGATGGCCTAAACCTGTAAGAGCATATAGTGGGTTATTAAACCAGACCAAACATTATGAATGTTGTATGTATGGTTGCTATGTATAGGGTTCTTGAGATGGAAGTATTGAGTAGTGAGTTTGTAGGTATTATTATGTTACCAAAATTACTCCATATCTCTAGTTGGTGATACTCTTGTAAAGCCTTATTTTCCAAGTGAACATTGTAATTGTGTTTAGACTATTGAAAAAAATATTGATTTTCTTTTGAGTGTAGTTTTTTCTCCCAAAAATATTTTCCCCATGTGCACCTGTGTTATGGTATGATTTTCTCTATGTTTTGTATGCATCTCAAAAAATATATAATTGTAAAGATATAAAATTTGTATAATACTCTCCTCTGATTTTAGTTTAGAATCATTTCTACATACCTTGCTTATTTTCACAAGGCTCCCTCTCACACTCAATGTCTAATAAAACTCATTTCCAATACTTGCCTTCACCTATTTTTCTTCTTCCATTCTAATCCAATAATAGATTGTATTAGATAACCTATATCAAGAGAAAACCTTGAAATAAGATGATTCATCCTTGAATATGGTTCCCATGTAGCTAGATCTTACCATTAAAGAGGAAGAGAATTTTGAAGCCCTTAGTAGATGACTTCTATACTATTACAACCATAATTGAGAATTCACTTCCAAGTAAGAAGTGGGTGATCCCACAATACTGGTTTACAATTTTTGGGCAAACTAGACACTGGACTGATTTTTTTAAACGAAATCTTCACTTTTGGGCTCCTATAGCGACTAAAATGTGAGGAATTTGAAGATGATGCAAAATAGTGATTTGTGAAGTTTTGTCTATAGATTCTAAATATATTTTTTTTCAAAAATTTTGGAATCAAATTGCACCTTTTTTTTCATCTCCTTCGAAAACTAGTTTTTATCAGTAAACAACATTTTTAAGGAGTGATGCTCACCGTATACAACATAAAATTTTTTGTATGAAGGATAAAATTCTTATTTTTTCGAATTCTAGATTTGTAACTACGATAGTGTTTTTCCTTAATCAAGTTTCGAAGTCGAACCAATTACAATTTAGACATAGGAGGACTGTATACAACAAAAAAAAATTGTATGTATTGAAATTCATTTTTTTTAATGGATCAAGGATATCAATACCCAACCTGAACATATTTTTCAAAATTTTATTTTGATAATCTACTACTTTTCCACATGTGCAAAACATAGAGCTTGATTTTTGGTGAAAAACTACATTCACAAGAAATAAAAAAGAAATATAATAATCAAATTAAATTGAATTAAAATTATACTTTTTTGGAAGCTTATAATAAGGACTACATAATTACAAAAAATAAATTTGTAAATGAACTCATTTGATCCCCCAAAAGGTAAATCAAAAGTGGTTTTTTATCAGCATTTTGATAGGTGTAAAGGAGACTCCATTATAGGTATGGTTTAAAACTAGTGGGGTTCTATCCAAGGGGGCTTGGTCTAAGGTGGTTTGATCAAACCCTCTTCAATTGTAATCATTTAAATGGAAATTTTCAAGGCTTAAATCATTATATTTTCTAAAAATATGTGATTTCAGCAAAAATCAGGATCTCCCAGAAAGTGTAAACCACTATTGTGGCAACATTCAAGGATAGGGTCATCTCTTTCATTTTCATAGATGCATAGGGATTCAAGATTGTAGAGGAGGCCACCCTAATGCTAGAAAAGGATGAAATGGAGTTACAACCATCTCATTATTAGATCTTGAGGGCCAACTTAGGAAAACAAATAAGAAAATATAAAATTGAAGAAATGCAATGTCACCATCATTGTCTCTCAAATGGACAAAGACTACAAGATCAAGCGAGAATTGAAAGAGTAGGTGAGACAAATAACTTCTTACATCAAGCACTTGGTTGGTCCCTTACAATCTTCAGATGTGCCTATTGCTACCTCTACCATATTCTCCTAAGAAGATGCCTCATCCATGAAGGAAATGAAGTGTATATCCAATGTCATGAAGCAATGGCTAAATTTTTTACAAACACATGGATACAAAATCATTGATGATCCCATGACTCTACATGATAGAGTTAATGGGGATTTTAAGATGATCAAAGAATTACAAGTTGATTTTATTGAAGAATTGTAGATGCACATGGAAAATTTGCCACAAATCAAGGTGATGTCAAATGTCAATTTCAAAACTCTTATGTTAGAGGGCACTTTGGATAAAGTATATTGAATTCCTTACTACTAGAATGGACTCATATCATAAAGCTAAGAATTGATCTAATAGGAGAAAATAAGCTAGATGGTTCTTGCAATGATGGTATAGACCTAATAATGAATACTCATGACATGATTGAGAAGAATACATAACACTTACAATGAAGATTAATCCATCAATTTTGTTCTCTCTAAATGGTTATGTAGTAGAGATGATCAATCAAGGATTGAGTCAAACTTTGATTCTTCTTCTCTAAACAAATTAATGAAGATTAAATTAATGTAAAAAATTTATTAAGAAGAATATGCATAAGAAGCATGCAAAAGCACACCAAAGTTTGTGAATGTTTACATCTTACTACTTCCATTTGAGTTACATTGATGATCTTGACCTGGACGCAATCAATGAGACATTACTAGAATTCAAAGAATATTAACAAAAAGAAAATGCATTGGATGACACAGTTATTACTAAATACATCAATAATAGGGAATAAAAATTGAGCAAAAGATATGCTAAGTAAACATGTTGACAATCTTCCAAGTGTCAAAGGAAAAATGTAGCAATTACATATATGCCTTATGTAATAATATATAAAGTTTAATATTTCAATTTAGTGACTTTGAGGTCAAGTATTGTATAAAATATTATTTTAAAATTTCATAATGACCCATCCTTTATTGAGCCAAGGTTATTTAGTGACTTTGAGGTCAAGTATTGTATAAAATATTATTTTAAAATTTCATAATGACCCATCCTTTATTGAGCCAAGGTTATAAACAAGGCTTTGTCATTGTAAAAGGTGTTGAACTTTGAACAAACTTTGTAAAGTTATATATATAGGACAAAATATTTTGTGCTTTTATAGAGTATGAGAATTAACAATAATTCTAGATAGAACTTTGAGTCTCAATATATTTTTTAAGCATTTTATTTTTCTTATTTTAGATTATGTCACTATTATTTCTTAGAAATTTTATTTGCAATTTATAGTACAAATTTATCAATTTTTGAATTCTATTTAGTATATACATGCATATATACATATATACATACATGAATACACATTTAAATGAAAACATCTTGTAAAGTGTACAATTTTAGTACTTTGTGTAGTTTTGACTTTCAATGAATATTATATGTATATTATCCAAATGCAAATATCTTGTAAAGTGCATAGATTTCCTACTTTGAATAATTTTGACTTTCAATAAAGATAATCTTACCATCTTAAGGAGGAGATTCACCCTAATAAATATTGAAGATTTGAAACTACAAATCTATTCATCAATATGGGTAAAGTTGTAGACAGATAAAAAAATTATTAGAACGGGTTATTGATATTTACCTTTTAACTAACTATGATTTTACATATACAAATTTTTGGGTTGAATACATTGTTAGTGGCATCAGACAAAATAATTAGCAAATGTTGAACTTGTTCTACATTTCTTATTCATTCTCAATCAACTCAATGATGAACTTGTTCTACATTTCCTATTCATTCTCAATCAACTCAATGACATACAAAACATTTGACAAAATTCTTCTATCTTGTATGCTTTGATGGATGCTCACGTCATCCAAAAGCTCTCATTTTGATATAAGTTGGGAGTAAATATGAACTAACTATTCACAATGATAATTGTTCGAGATGGACAAGCAGTATGCACTACTTGATATTTCATTACTTCTATTTCTCCATTTTTATAAATATGATAAATAATTTCTACACCCATTGAAATTCAAACCCAACAATGAAAAATTAGAAATCAATTCTTAAAAAAAAATTTAAATAATCCAATCAACCACCAAAACCCCACCACCTAAGACCCCGACCCCACCATCCATAAGAAAAATATGGATGGTGAAATCTGCCTCAAATGATAAGGTCTACCTTGGATGGATAGAACCGTGGGCGGTCCAACACCCCTCACCCATCCCCACACACCATTGTTTCTCCCACGACTTTAGCCAACCCAAAAAAAAACAAAACAAAACAAAAACTTAAGATGGGCTAATTGCTGTCCTTACACACCCCAAAAACAGAAAGAAACGACAACATATCAACAAGGTGGAGACTTTTAGTATCCTACGGACTACTAATCTTGGAGATAAGGGAGCCACCTCATCTTACTACCCATTAATGGGAGCTTAAAGAAAAAGCCATTAATACTACAAAAGTAGACACACAACCATTCGCCGCCTCTTGTATAACACGTATCCCCACCACTAAATATTCCAGCCGATTATGACGATCATAGCCCACTGTTTTCTCTTGCAGTCAACGTCATAAACGAGAAAAAAATGTCTCCCATAGTTTTAGCGAAAACAAGGCTGTGTTATACACGTTATATAGATATTATGCCTGTATTTCTATCTGTATCGCTCTCTACCTTCACTTCAAACTTCCCACTTTTTTGGCTTGGAATTGTGGATATATTTCACTGTCATACAGGGTCTGTAGATCTTGGTTCCATTAATGGCTGCCACCACTGACTCCTACTGTTCTTCTTCAATACAGATTCAACCACAGTCTATTACTGCTTCTGTTTCCCCCAGGTAAATCTATACATGCATTCTGGTTCTGCAAACCATTTGGGTGTTTTGAATTCCATTGATGCCTAGTGGGTTTTCTAAATTGTGTGTATAAACTGATCTTGCAGGCTTTTGTGCTTATCTTGCAAAGGAAGTGATAATCCAGGAAAGGAGTGGATTTTTTCCATAGAGGATGACCATTTTAGCTGGTCTCACTCACGGAAACCTGCACCCAAACATGATAAGTCTTCCTCTGTGAAAAGAATATATGGGCCTGGCAAAAAGATCAGGCTCTTGAACTGAAAGTTCAGTGCAGAGAGGTTTCTCAGCTTGTGTGTTTCTGGGATGATTGTTTCCCAATCAATTTTTATAAACTTTCCATATACAGTTGTTTTGTTTTTGAGAGATGTGGAGTTATGAGGGGCATCTCTTTCAGTTGTACTGGTCATTTCAAGATTGATAGATGAAATCTATTGAACATTTTTGTGTGTTTTACAAGAATCTCTTGGCCGGGCATCTGTCGGTCTATCAGGTGAAGATAGAAAGCAACAAACTTTTTATTGTCATTACAAAACACTTGGGCTGTAAGGCATCCAAACTACAGACAGATCTACTAAGACAAAAAAACCATCATAGTTGGCAAATGCTTTCCAAATAATAAGTGATAGAAATGTTTTGTGACCACTTGGATATAACATTACTTGGTGTATATATAAACTGCTAAATTTGTTATTTAGAGTAGCCCAAAAAGTTGTATGGCCTTTTCCCCTCATTTTTAGGGTTCATCTTTCAAGAAAAATAGATGAATTCAAAAGACATATTAAGAACAAGAAAACATCTAGGTATTAGAGTTTTGTAAAGGAAGAACCATCCCTTACACAAACATCTATGTATGTTAGATAAATATAGCAATGCATGAATAAATAACCAATCTAGATATAAGGGTTTGGAATGAGAATAATAAATGTTAAATCAATGTGATGTTAAAATAAATTCAAATGTGATATTTCTTAGATTTTAAAGACGAAAAAATAATGTTGAACGTATTATGAGTTGATTAACTCGCCACTAGAATTTTTTAGGTCTTGTATCATAGTTATTTTAAAATTTGCAAATTGATTGTAACATGCTTGAATTTAGATATGTTCTTATACACTTGATCTTTGCATGTGTATGATTGAATTGGCACATACACTTGATCTTTCTACTTGTGAAATCGATATGGTAGAAATTGAACGATTGGAATTTATTTGCCTTGATCTTTTCATATTTGAATTTTTGTTACAAGGATTGGTGGTGTTTAGGAATGCATTTGAGAATCTATTGAATTGTAAGGGCCACATTCTCTTGAATGAAACTTTTAATTAGATTGACTTTGCAACTTTAAGAAAAAGATTGAAAATAGTAAGCAAGCATGTAATGGACCGAAGATGATGTGTATTGATAAAATGCTTTGATAATGTTACTACATGTTCTTTATCCATTTTGTAAATTTAAAATTTTAGATGTGCTCAATAGCAGGGAAAACTTTAAGAAACCCCCCTTTTGGCGAAGGTACAAAATCTTGGCAAATTTTGTATAATTCCCAATAAAAATATTAATTTTATTCACAAATTTTTTCGTTTTTCCAAAAAAAAAAAAATCTCAATTGGTGAATCTTCTATAATCACTAGAAGTCTATGGAAAATCTTGGCAAATTGCAAATTTTTTTAAACGAATAAAGTATTTTTCATTGGTGATTAAAACTTTTTTTCAAACGAAAAAAAAAATCCCATTGGCGAATTAACCCTGTTTTCAAAACAGAAAAAAAAAATGTTGGCAAATAAAACCTTTTTTCAAAGCAAATAAAATATTTTCATTGGCGATTTAAACATAATCTCAAACTAATAAAAAATTTCAATGGCGAAATAAATGGATATGCTAATAAAAAATCAGTGTGATTGGCAAAAATATCATATTTCGAGACATATTTTATGTATATTCAAATTCCTTCATAAAAAGTCTGGAATGCGAACAAGTGTCAACATATTCATTATTTTTAAAGCCAAATGTTAGTGCAAATTAATATAATCTATGTCCATTCAATGAATTTTTGATGGACGGTTGTAGTTGCATTCCAGAAGTAAATCTCTGAAGCACTAGGCTTGTGAATTGAAACCTCCAAAATAACACTAGAACCGTTAGATTTCTAGAAATCAATAGTTGAGATTTTATTACTTTTTAAATTATTTAGTTATAACAACCAAAATAATATTCAGGAATGATCAAAATCGTCGAAGGAACTATAGCAAGGTGTGAAATATTAAGGAAATATTAAGGAACTAGTGTTACTGAATCACTGATAAAAATTGGTGTGAAATATTAAGGAAATACTAAAGGAGCCTCTTAAGCACATGTTTTTTTTATAGTTAAATAGTTGTTATATAGGGAAACACCCTGTATTAATCAAAAAGAGTTTGTACATTCTTTCATTTCTAGAAAACATTAAAGACCCAAATATTTAATAGACTGACATGGACACTTATATAGAGTACGAACTAGACAAATAGACCATCACAAACCAAAATGACCTTCCACAAACACCAAATTATGCATTGTTGTAGCCAGCCTCGCTGGTCTTCTTGGTTTTGATTGCATTTAGAATCACTGGACAATCACCACCACAGGCACTATGAGCAAGATGGTTTTCTCGTTCCTCCCAACTCCTGGTGTCATTCACTACCCATTCTTCACCAGTGCACAACTCCTAATCCTCCTCGTCCGAAGACCACCTTTCCCCGTCGAGAACTTTGGCCACCGCAAATGCCTTCACCCAACCCTTCGGTCGGTCTTTGAGAATGTCAACTGCATGCAAAAGAAATTCAATACGTTTGCCAATCTCCCCCCACCAGTTTTTGAGAGTTGCATGGTCCAGCGAGCGCACTAGGGGAAACTTTGGTACCGAGCATTCATTCCCATGAGCCTTGTAGTAGTGCAGTAGCAAAGGGGTCATGAAATTTTCGTCGATGTTGTCTAGTGTCACGTCGATATTTTCCAACATAGAGTGTTGAAAAATCATTTGGCATAGCTTAGATTCCCTTGAGCTTTCAAGACACCCATGTACACGAGCATTTCCAGAAACATGGCGGGTATTTCTGAATTCCCCCTAAGCTTGTGGGTAGCCAACAGAAATTTTGGGCCCAAAACACTCTTCACCGCTTGGAGCACCAGTGGGTGCTTGGACACCATTATACCTTTCAGTCGTTTCTTAGTGATTTCACCACGAAAAGCGTAATGTTGCTTCGTGGAATTCAGAAACAAAGGAGTCTCCATTTCCCCTTGGTGTTTCTCAAGAGCGCTAAACCAATTTGAGAAAAATGAGCACAACAACCCCTATTTGTAGAAAAATCTCCTGCAGCCTTATGGAGACCGTACCAAGATTCAAGTGGTGAATTAAATGTTTGTTTTAAAAGAGGGACTACCTAGGAAGAACGTTTTACACAAATGATGTATAGGCCAAACAAGGTTGAATTATCAACCTTATAAAATAATTTATAATAGTGTGAACGATATTCCATATCTATAGCCAAATTTCAACGCAAAACAATCTAACCACGACCGTTCGATGAATTTTCAATGGACAGTTGTAGTTGCATTTCAGAAGTAAATCTCTAAAGCACTAGACTTGTGAATTGAAACCTCGTGAATAACACTAGAACCATTAGATGCGGACATGTGGCGAGATCAAGTCTCATCGCTCATCACTCATTCTATCTTTTCAATGCCTCGACGTTGTACATTTCATTTAATTGAAATTCTCAATCTTTTTGAAGAAAGTGTGGTTTTTGTACTGCTAGTGCTGGTAGTGGCAGCAATTGATGTCATGGGTGATCCCATAATACTAGTATACGATTTTTGGGAAAACTGGACATTGAACTGATTTTTTTTAACTAAATCTTCACTTTCGGGCTCCTATAGCAGCTAAACCATGAGGAATTTGAAGATGATGCAAACTAGTGATTTGTGATGTTTTGTCTCTAGATTCTAAATATGTCTTTTTCAAAAAAATTAGAATCAGATTGCACTTCTTTTTCCATCTCCTTCAAAAACTGCCTTTTTAAAAAAATCAACATTTTTAAGGAGTGACGCTCACCGTATACAACATAAATTTTTTTGTATGAAGGATAAAATTCTATTTTTTTCGAATTTAGAATTGCAACTATGATATATAGCACTTTCATTTGGTTTCATAGTGTTTTATTAAATATTTTTTCCTTAATCAAGTTTCGAAGTCAAACCAATTACAATTCAAACATAGGCGGACTGTATATAACATAACTTTTTATGTATGTATCGAAATTCAATTTTATTTTTTCTAATGGATCAAGGACATCAATACCTAGCCCGAACATATTTTTCAAAATTTTATTTTGATAATCTACTATTTTTACACATGTGCAAAACAAAGAGCTTGATTTTCGATGAAAAACCTATGTTTAATAAAACTAAAAAAATGCATACATAATAAAACCAAAACATATTAAAATTATATTCATTGGATAGCTCATTCTGAGGATTACCATCTTCCAGTTGGTTATGTGAATTATCCTCCATTTTCATCCTCAACCCGAGCTTTGAAGGGCAAAAATATGGAGATTTTTTGTGTCAGAGGGTGGGAAGGTGGGAAAAGGGGGGTTCGAGCGAACCTAAAGGGTTCACTCGAACCCTGGTTTGCTTGAACCAAGGTTCGAGTGAACCCCCCTTCCACAATGGAAAACATGGGTTCCCACATTGAAAGGGGTTCACTCGAACCTTGAGTTCGTTCAAACCCCCCAAAATGATTTTTTTTGAGTGGGGATAGGTTTTGGAAGTTTTCCTTCTTCATTCGTATTGTAAACCACTTTTGTGGGTTCACCCCATATGTGATATGAACATCTGAAGCAATTTCTTGGACAATTCATAGCTTTAATGAAACAAGATATTTAATGATAACATATCGTTTGAGTAAGACTGGTGATTTTGACAGCTTGTCAGCTTGAGGTATTGTTTACGTGTAGCCAGACGTCAATAAAATTAAATATTTTAATTGTACATGAATCACAATTATCATTATACCTAGGTTGGTAGTAGCACTGGTGGCCCATAAATAGGGATAGTGAATAGTGGATAGTTTCATAGGGGTTTTCATTTTCTAGGGTTAATAAGGATTCAGGAAGAAGATGATGTGGTATTATTGGGGATATTGTAAATTCTCCCGCCTACAGTTATGTAGTTACAGAGTAATCAGTAAAAGATGAATTTCTTTCAAGTTCAGAATGGGTGGAATTGGAAAGAAGTTGATTTGGTTAACCTGAATTCTTAGACAGGTTTTGAACCAGGATGAGGAGCTCTAATGGAGATAAGTGTTATACCAGTGAATGGAAGCTGCATGCAAAAGATGGGGGCATATTTACTACTCCTCTTGTATCTTCACAACTCCCTATTCCGCAACATGGTTCGCCTGGCAAGCCCCATGCATTTATTTTCAAAGACACGTTTGTATTACATCTTCTGCATGACTCTGGTTCTCAAAGGGGATAAGTACATTTTGTATCTTCACAGCTCCCATTTCCCCAAAATGATTAGAACACCCTTTCCCCTAGCATGGTTGGAAAATCCACCAGCAGAAGCTTGGAATCATGCATTTATTTTCAAAGCCACATTTGTATTACGTTGTCACCAGCAGAAGCTTGGAATCATGCATTTATTTTTAGAGTTGCATTTGTAGTAAGTTGTCAGCAACAGAAGCTTGGAAATTGGAATCAATTTGTAATCCATTGTAACGAGCAACAACTTGGAATACATCATTAAATTGTGTCTATATGTAAAGTGACACACTGGCATATGTTATTTATACAAAACATGAGTTTGTCTGCTCTACAACTACTCGTCTTTAAAAATATATGTAATAATGTGACATTGTAATTCAGCTGCAATAAAATAAATGGTTGTGTTGTGTTATTCTTCATTATTCATTTACACTTATAGTAAAGAGTTATTTTCTAAGTTCAGAACTTCGGTGTCTATTAATATATTCAAATCAATTTTTTTCCTTTAAGAAATTAAGTAATATACTTTATGCAATATGCACTTGATAATTCATGGTTATATCGGGCCATCGGGGGAGTGCAATCATTCATTTCACCGATGTTTATGTGTTATAACGATGTGCTTACTTTTGTTGACTTTATCGGTATATCAGGGAGAGCACCTTATGAGTCAACCCGATAGAGTATTGTTACACCAATACTAGGTTGTGATCTATTTCATCGGGCCATCAACATGACTATGATGGGGCTTTCGCCGATGAAGCATTGTTAGGCCGACGGTATTGAATTTTGTTAGGAATAGGGGAAGGGCTACGAGTACGTGATTTCAAATTTGTTTATGGATGCAATGTAGGCTATAATATGGATCTTGCCACACAAATTTATACAATTTTCATTTATCATAAAATCAAAGTGTGGTATATTTTTGTGATATATCTATTTAAGAAATAATTGCATGCAAATTTAAAATTAAAACATAAAGCAATACAAATGAAAAAAAAAAGTTGCCATCAAATTGACAAAAAATATTATAAACACTAAAAGTTGTCATTATTGATTTCTAATTTGGCATTGAACTTCTCTCCCGGTTCCTAATATCATTATTCATTTTTTTAAGTCCTTTGCAACGTTAAGTTACCGACCCCTTGGAAGTTGGCCTTGATGTCAATCCTAGCGCACTAAAGTTTAAAACAACTTTAAAACACGTGTCATGTTTATTATTTTAAGTTAATATCATAAATTACTCAAGTTTCAACCGTTCGATGAACATTTGATGTATGGTTGTAGTTGCATTCCAAAATGAAATGCACAGAGCAATAGGATTGCAAACTTAAACCTCTAGAATCACCCTATAATTATTAGATTTAGAAAAATCAATGGTTTAGAATTTGCAACATGTAGACCTAAGACATTTCATTCACTTTAATGTTCCAATTTCGAGAAAAAATCACTTTGTACTGCTAAGTGTTAAGTGTTTTTTATAAGTGAGAGGGTCAGCACATGGGGAGATTTCAGTCTTCAGATTGCTCATTGTAGTGCACCACCCTATTTTGGATTCCACAGTAACATAGTTCCACTTCCAACAAAGCCATTCCAGTTTCCATGACTATCAGCATTAATATTTTCAAGAGTCAAGACTCAGAATCCGGGTAAGTGAAAGAATTCCTGTGGCTACATTTCATCATTTGACATTTCTTAAAATCTTATTTTGTCAAACTTTGAAGTTTGGGTTTAGAGACATAATAATTAAGAAAAAATAAGGAGTAATAGGTATTAGGGAATTCAAATTTCACAACTTCACATTGTGTAAGCATGTCTACCACCAGTACCACTAGAGCAATGTCTGATAAAAAAATAAATTATGCATAATTGCTTAAAACCCTAGGTTTCATTGATGGGTACCATGATATTTATGATCCTGAAATATATGGTAGGCGTACCTTAGAAATATTTTCATCTCAGAATAAGGTTGAAAATCAAATGCAAGTTAATAGTATTAGTGCACCATGGGTAACTGGATTAGGGTGCATGATGTTACATGAGGTTTTCCCTTGCCCATAATTTATCATGGTCTGTGCCCAAAATTATGATGATAACAAAAGAGAAATTGTTAATAAAGATAGAAAAGAAGAATTTTTATCCATTAATGCAGAAGAACTTGGAAAAGTGTTGGGGTTTACAACCGAAGAATTTGGAAACATCCACATTGACCTAGAAAAGCTTGCTAGTGATTATGAAGCAGTGGAAGAAAAGGAGAAAAATGTTTTCTTAAATAAAATAGTTCAGGATAGAAACAAATTGAAAGGTGATCATAAGCCTCCTTATGATTTGGATATTTTTAAACCATGGGTTCAGGATACCATTTCCATGCTAGCATTTTGCCTGGATTTGGATAGCAATTTGGAAATGGGTGCAATTCTTTTTGAAATGGTATATAATATCCATTATGGTGTTCAACATGTCAAATATAATTTTATTCAACACATAGTAGAATACATGCATAAACAATTTTTAATGATTAAAGCAAGTTCCACCAAGACATTTAGGTTCACAACCTACTTGTGCTATCTTTTTCTATTCAAGTTTAGAGGAATGTTTCAGACCAACAAGCTTCAGATTCAACCCTATAGTAATGTTGAGGAAAAGAAAATGGCTCCAGTATATGAATGAACCACTGAGATAAGAATGCATGATTCTCAAAGGAACTATAGTCATTTTGTAGGCTACTTTTTGGCTCCATTGCATCAAGCAATTACAAATACTCCAATGCCTAGATTTCCTATTTCATGTAGAAACTACATTCAACTAGGAAAAGAAATACAATTGGTTGATTGGTACTTAATGGAAGAATATACTGTGCTAAGTTTTTATGGATCGGGAGTACAACCATACAAACTTCCAATACATGTGACAAAAAGGGTTTTTGCATTCGAATATGTAAGGATGATGCAAAGTGCTGATGAACCACACTTTCTTAGTCAGCAAAAGAAGACCTTATTTTCTTCTTTACCTTTTTCATGTGGAGGGTTCACATTCCAGAGAAAAGCATTTAGTGTGGCACATAATCTTTTGATTTTTTTTATTTTGATGCTATCTGTCACTAGCATTATTATCCATGTGACATCATTAAATCAATGATTGTGGCCAATAAGAATGCTGCAAGTAGAATTCAACATCAAAGTAAACCCTTGCTTAAAAACTTGAGAAACAAGGATTCTTGGGATAAGGTCAAAATACCAATGGAGAAAAGTGATGTTGAGAATGGTATTTCTTTTGAAAAATTCTCAGTGGAAATTATGGCATTGCACCGAAAGACAATCAGGACATACAACATTTTTTATGAAAAAAGTGATAAACCATCTAGTAGAGAAAAATTTCCAGGTTCTCTAGAGAAGGAAGTTACTGATAAAAGTTGCTCACGATAAAAAATTACTGCCTTTTGGTCTATGAGGAAAGAGCTAGGTGATCCAAGAGCTTTTGCAGAGTATGGAGATAATGAAGAAGATAAAGAGTTTAGCAAATTGTGGAATATAGAGCATCCCGGTGAACATGGAAACAAAGAAAGTGACGATGAATATAATGATGATAGGGAAGAATTAGAACAAAGCCATATCAAAGTTGGTTTAAGTGAGGCCACAAAAGAAGCATATACTTCAGGAGTAGCCATAGCTAAAAAAATGGGTTATGAAGGTGGTGGTTTGGGGTCCCAAGGATAAGGAATTCCTACAGTAATATATGTACAACATAGAAAACCAGTTGATAAATCTGGCCTTGGAGCTAATACAGTAGACCAAGGGCATAAAAGTAGAGCCAAAACAATTCAATTTATTAGATCTTCTAATCCTCATCCTCATGGTCAGATACAATCACAACTAGGACATTCCCATGGTGGAGAGCTTAGTGCAACTGACACTGCCTCTGGTGGCGATGGTATGGGTAGTAGTACTAGTAGTGGTCAACATGTGATACAACAAAAAATTACACATAAGAGGAAAACAATACAGGATACCATAGAAATACCAAGTGATCAAAGCATACAAAAGATGCAAAGGATTTTGACAGGTCCAAGTCACACCATCAGTGGATCCACCACAAAGGAGTTATTTCCAAGCACTCCCCTACTGCCAGTTAGTGTGGCTATGACATCATTGGCAACTGCAAGTATTCCTATTCCTTCACCATTCAAGCATTCCATTGTTCTTGTGTCCCCAAGTTATGATTTCATTGAAGAGTTTAAAAAGAAATTAGACTTGTATAAAAAAGAACCTACGACAACCATGGTATTACCCACATTTGACACAAATAAATAAATCATGGAGTACACAATTTTTGTTCCCACAGTTCAAAACAAACCAACAAATCAAATAGATCGATCTAAATACCAGATGACCAATTTTCAATTGGATTTTTTTGGACTAAAAAATACTGACAAAATTAATGTATCAAAGAAGAACAATGAATTGGTGTACACATCATTGCTAAAGCAAGATAGAGAGAAGAAAATTTTGCAGACCCAAATAGAAAAGTTACAGGCAGACCTAGCAAATGAGAAAGCAAAGAGGAAAGCAACAGGTAACAAGAGCAATGAATTAGAAAAAAGAATAAAAAACCTACCTCTACATCAACAAGAAAAGAGGATAAACCAAATGAGAGAGAAGTGAATGACCTGAAGCAAAGGCTAGATGAGAGCAACAAGAAATATGATGAGGAAAAATCCACTTCAGAAAAATTAAGACTAAGCTTTGCGAATGGAAATGCACAGTGGGAACAAAAATTAGAGAAATTGAGAAAAATAAATGAAAGATTGGAGGCAGAGCTGATGGAAACAAAAAATGAAATAATTAAGTCTTGCCAAAATAATTTGTTTGACTTTTGTAGAGAAACAATTGTAGAAGTTGAGAAATCCAACTTCATAGACCCCGAAGATCACCTGCATGCAAATAACCTATCACAAAAAGAAGAGATGGAGACAAAAAAGCAAGGGTGCTCTGAAAGCTGAAAAATGTATTAATCAGTGAGTGAAAATACAATACAAAGATCAATACTTATAAAAGAAGATTGTGCAACCCTAAAAGTAACCCTAATAGGTAGACATTGAATAATTAATATAATTATTAAATGTCACAATATGCAAACTAAAGTGAAGTCTTAAGAGAGGAATAAAGGTAACTTAATTAACATAATTAAGTTAAAACCTTTACTCTAACAACAATGAGGCATATGAAAAAAAAGATCTGGGATGAAATAATGCAAAGGTTTGATCATTTGTGTGACATGTTTCAATTGATTGATGTTATCATACAACATTATAAGAAGCTCAACAAATATTTAGTGGAAAACAAAAATGTGTTGGAATTGGAGAAATCTGCAAACAAGTTCTACAAACAATCTATAAAGCCAGTGACAATGATTTGAAATCAAAAGGGATTACTAATTGGATTGCTACCTCAATGAAGCTATCATATAACATTAAAAAGTGTTTGAGAATGCATGGAACAAAGGAATATTTGCATTTGGTTGCAGAAAAGATGAAGGTGGTGGATGAAAAGGTAAGGAGCTTCATAGAGCTTGGTTTTCTAGAGGCTTTTGACACAAATGACCGATTCATTGGAAAGGATGATTTCAGAAAGAAGATGGAGGGTGCAAGGAAGATTGATTTGGACCAGTTTCCTCATAACCCAGATGTGGTGAACTATTTGGATTCCATCAAAACACTGATAACCTTGAATGCAAAATTGATTGAAGAATTCAAGACAAGTTCCACTTTCAATTACAATCATGAAATTTTAACAACACTTCAATTCAAACAACATCAGTTAGAACAAATGGCAATTCCACCACCTGAAGAGTGGAAGTTCCTAGAAAAGGTGATACAGTGACTTGATTTTTGAATCTTTGATAATATGAGTTTCCAAGTTCCAATTCAGCTCTGTGCAGAGTTGTCTTTGGGCATTGGCAAGATTTTGCATTGCCAATGCTTATATGTACTCCTTCATGTGAAAATCAATAAAAAAGCTCAAATTCAGACTTCAATAATGTGATTATGTTCAATTATCTGTATTATTTATTTTATCATTTGAAGAAAAATTATGTGGTTTCAAATACTAGATACACATTAAATGATTGTTGATGTTCATTGTTGTATATGCTACTAATACTATTGTTAAAACTTCATTAAGCATTGAGTTGAGTGATGAATCATTGAGTACATGTTCAAGTTTTACTTTTAAAACAATTAAAATATGAACTATAAGGTGATGAACTGTTAGCTCATTATATTTACTTCTTGGTAGAGATTCCAAGTTATGGATGTTGAATTGTTAGCTCATTATATTTACTTCCTGGTAGAGCTTCTAAGTTATGGATGTTGAACTGTTAGCTTATGCTCTGTTGGGACTAAAAATCCTTCTTAGTATCCACCAACTAACACCTCACCCACATCCCACATACTACAAAAATACAATACATTTGATTTTATGATTAGCACAAATTGCAGAGATTTGTGTGACCAAATCCATTTTATGGCCCACATTACCACTTGATCATATCCATAAATAAATCTAAAACCCCATGGTCACAACCCCTATTCCTGAAAAATTTAGTGTACTAACAAATTAAATGTACTTCCACACACTCAATTTGAATAACATAAATAACCACTTTGGAGATAGCCAAATAAGTTAATAACATATATGATATAAGCATATGAATCCACAACAATTGAACACTCGAAAGCAAATCAGTAATTATGCGTAACCTTCTCCATTGTATTGATCTTCAAATGATATGCACTATAACAATAGTTTATGATATGAGATGGATGGGCGAATTGGTGCAATCTATCTTCTTACTATTTTCTACTCTAAAGTCTAATTAAAAATGATGTGATGATCTCCTATTCGAGTCTTGATCTCTCTTATATATGAGAGGCAACAAGCTACAAACCTGTTACAAAAAGTCATGACGTTTGATAACTAAACATAACTCAAATAAAATAATTCTGCAGGTGAATGCACCGATCCATTAATCTCCAAGAAGAAGCCTATGACCACCTAAAATATGTTTAAAGATTCTACTCCATGATAGGGTGCTCATCATGTTGTCGGCTGGTGTTCTTACTTTGATGGTTGTCCTGTTGCACTTGCCACATCTACAGTTTGGATAATAAACATATTGATTACAGAGAGGTGATGGAAGTACTATTGTTGAGCATAGGTGTCCATGTTAGAGATCGCCTCTTTCATATCATATTCCATATACATTATATTTTTGAGTTCATTGTGAGTGTTTTGTAAAACCATATCCTCATCATTGATTTCTTGCAATGTAGCAGTTAGAATCCCAACAATCTCTTCCTTCCAATCATCATAGTCTCACGTATTTCCAATGTCATTATGAAGTGTCAGGACTAAATCAAAATAGTCGAAATCTTCCCTAAGCCTGTTATGAAA
Organism: Sequoiadendron giganteum; assembly: GCA_007115665.2. Lineage (NCBI taxonomy): Eukaryota > Viridiplantae > Streptophyta > Pinopsida > Cupressales > Cupressaceae > Sequoiadendron > Sequoiadendron giganteum. The sequence goes on along the minus strand of CM021104.1, from coordinate 278,779,602 downwards.
TCCATTATGTGAATCTACCAGCTTGTTATATGTCAACAATATTTTTCCTTTCATGATTTTCTTGATCATTCTCCCCTGCAATCGCTCATTCTCCACCAATGAAATTTGTGCCTGTTTGAATAGTTTCCAATATTCATCAGCACACTTCATCATTTTGTTGAATCTTTCTTTGATCATTTCAGATATAGTGTTATATTTGATGGATTTCACTCCGATTCTTTGCATTCCCCTGGGATTTCAGATGACAATTCTTCCAATAAGCTGCATCATCCAATGCATCAAGCACTCTCTTATCATTTTCAAGACATGGGGAGTACAAATCTGATGTGGAGGAGGAATATGTTCTTTCTCTCTGATTTTCTAGCTCCTTCTTCAGTTTGTCATTTTCCTTAATCAATTTTTCGATCTGTGCTTTGGTAAATTTTTCCACATTTATGTGAACTCTGCTATCTCCATAGGGTTGGTACCTCTACTCATTGAACCAAGAGATTTCCAAACACTTGGTTTGGATTACTAATTATAGAAAGTCTTTTATCATGGGGATACAGTGACCAAATAAGCAAGGTGGCATCATCTGGGTTGTACCTAGATCCTGAATACATTTTGTCACTTGCTTCTTCTATTAAGTTCATTGTCTTATCCCCTCTTTTTTTGAAGCTATCAAATACAATTGAAGAACTAATATCCCACCCTAGCAGGAGCAAAACTCTAGCTTCTTGAAGTAATTCCCTTCCTCTTTCAGGAGTGATGGACTCCATTTCCTTATCTACCTCCCTTTTCAATTCCTCCAGAGTGGTTGCCTCTTGTTCAAGAGTGATATCCTGTATCTTTTCTCTCATTTTTTACCTTTATATTCATAAACAAATTATTTAAATTCAAAATATTTAACAAAATCACAACCATAAATAAAATCTTGTCCAACCCTAACCCTCACATCATTAGATAGTTCATTTGATGCCTCAAATCTTAAAATATTTTTCTCTTGATGGGGCTCATATTGTGCAATTACAGGAGCACTTATTTTTTTGACCTGATCACCCTCTTCATCACTCTCCTCTTCTTCAATTATATCAATATCTACATAAAAACATACCTTAGGAGTAGGCTGTGAAGGTATGTAATCCAAGGGCTTTATGTCTTCAACTTGTACTCATGAATAGGTTGCATGAGGCACATCAAAAACAACTGGGGGCACATCCTTTACCAATTCATTGACATGAGAAATGAGTTGCTCAATTCTTGTTAAAGGATCCTGTATCTCACCAAATGCCTTTGAATAAGATGGGACATTTTTTCTCTTCCATTCCTCTACAAGCATAATCTTGTTATAGGCAACCATTCTTTCCTTGGTGGAAGCCTCATCATGGTTTCTTATCACATCTTCGACTGAGAACAAATGTTCATACCCTGATAGCCCCTGCAATAATCTCGCCTTGTGAATAAACCCTTCTGCATCAAATTGTTTCCTTACATCACCTAGAGGTAGGTTGTATTATGCTAATTTACCATCAATTTTCCCATATCCTTCATTGGAAACCACTGTAAAGTCTCCAAAACATAAGGTGTTGGGCATACTTGATTTTTTTCTATGTCCTTTGAGGTGTTTGGCATCAAATTTTTCCAATTGCCTCACAATTTCTAAATAAGCAATTCAGTTAGGAACTACTCGTGGCATCAAGTGTGGAGCTCCTTTGAACCCATAAACCCTTATCACTATACAATTAGAGAAAGCATACCAGTCTCCCCAATTATGATCTTTATTTCTCAAGTCATTTTCCTTTGGTCTTAGAAATCTTTGTACTTGTGGGGATAGGTTATAATTGCACAAATATCCCAACAACTTCATCAATGGTTTTACAAAAAAATATTCATAAGAAAGGTAATGAGACCTACCAAATCGGTCATCCCACAATGAAGTCCACATTTGTACAAATTTGAAATCTCCATTTTCATTTGTATCTTTTATCCTTAATTCTTCACTCTAGACCCCTTTGACTTGTCCTTCGTACAAAAGAAAATGCATAAGCAAAGAATAGTGTTCAAAATTAATATTATTACTATTATTTTTAATCTTTCCAAGCCCTCGATTTAGGGTGTTGTCCAAGTAGCTAGCATAATCAAATGGCTTGGCATGCTTGCTCTGTATGTCTATAGCTAATACCATTGGGGCAATCGACATGAGAGGTGGAACCTCTACTCCCAAAACCTAACCAACTGAATAATAAGTGTAATACTCTTCGAACAAATCTTCATGGAAATAAGGGTTTTCATTGCTAGAGAACCTCCTGAGTTAGCCTCCTTCATCCTTGGGCCTATGCAAAGGTAATTTCCATCTCTTATAGCTAGTATCCATGTGGCAATACTCTATCAAGAGGTCTTTGACCATGAATGATAAATTCAGTGAACACTCTAACTGAAATACATTAGAAATTAGATCCCTAGAAATAACAAGCATGTCACCCCTGCCATGTGACTGAATAGTTCTTTTCTTGGGGTCATATATGATAGCAAGAGCTTTAATTAGCTTTGTGTTCACAAACAAATTAGGCACCACAAGTCTTCCTAGGTTTAACCTCTACAGATTGTAGACTGGTTGAAACCTAATTTTTTTCTGTAATGGTACATGAAGAGGTCGTACCCTCGTTGCAGTGTCCAAATATCTCCTAAGCCCTTATGTTTGTCCCATATTTGATCCATTGAAGGATTCATTTGAGCACTCCTCTTGGGTCTCAGCCTCGACCCAAGGCATTAATCTATTAGGTATTCATTTAAGAGTCTCTTAGTCTTTTAATTTTTCGTTTTCTATTTTTTAGCTTTGGGTTTGTTTGTACTCTCTTCTATTATTTAAATCTTAAGCTTTTGAAGAAAATAACTTCTTGGCTGGGTCTGAAGTACTTACTTGAGTCTCGCCGAGTCGCCTCCTCTGGTCTTCGTTGCATAAGAACTCCAAGTTTTTCCTTTTTGCTTCTGCCCTAAACAAAATCTTCCAGGATTTTGTAACAACTATGCGATCAACTTGTGATATAATTCACTTCAATTTTGTTTCATAAATGCACCATCTATGGACCATCTTTCAGTCTTGTCATAGGAGAAGAACATTCATTTTAAATATCTCAAAGTCGACGATGCCCCAGGATGTGACATCAGTCTTTCACCGATAGCCACCCTCTCCACCAATGGACACCTTTCCTTCGATCTATCGGTGGGACTCCAGATAATGTTTCCTTGATGCACCCTAATTCCCTCGATATAATTTATGCATTCGATAATTCATGGTTATATTGGGCCATTGGGGGAGTGCAATCATTCATTCCACCGATGTTTATGTGTTACAATGATGTGCTTACTTTTGTTGGCTCTATCGGTATATCGGGGAGAGCACCTTAGGAGTCATCTCGATAGAGTATTGTTACACTGATACTAGGTTGTGAGCTATTTTGATCGGGCCATCGGTGGGGCTATGATGGGGGTTCTAACGATGAAGCATTGTTAGGTCGATGGTATTGAATTTTGTTAGGAATGGGGGAAGGACTACGGGATTTAAAATTTGTTTATGGATGCAATGTAGGCTATAATATGGATCTTGTCACACAAATTTCTACAATTTGCATTGATCATAAAATCAAAGTGTGGTATATTTTTGTGATTATTGATATGTATTAGATTAGTGGGGTGGAGGCTAGTTTCTTTGTAAATAAGAATTAAAATTCCTTTTAAGAGATAAAATTTAATATCACAATTTCATGGATGATGGAATACAATATAAAATATCGTCAACTATAGTTTGGAATATGATTCATGAAGTGCAATATAAAATAAAATATCATGAAATGCAATGATTCACAATTTATTTGAATACAATATAAAATATCATCAACTACAGTTTGGAATATGATTCATGAAGTGCAATACAAAATAAGATATCATGAAGTGCAATGATTCACAATTTCAATGTTCATTGAATACAATATAAAATATCATCAACTACAGTTTGGAATTTGGAAAAATGGAAACTAATTCATGAAGTGCAGTAAAAATGCCTAAAACTTACTAATCCTCTTCCATTTCCCAAATGGAGTCAAGGTCCTCAAACTGATGCTCATCTTGAGATAAAGTAAAAGAGTTGTCTTGATTCCAAGTCTGCTCTTCATTTTCTTCATCCTATGTCTCAAATTCAACATTCATTGTATGATTTGTGTCAAATTCAATGTCATTGTCATCTGTCCCAGTCCCACTACCACCAATACCAGCATTTGGAATTGGAGTGTCTGTGTTGCACAACCCGGTCCCTCTTCTTTTAGATGTGGACCTCCAGATTGCGAGTGCCCTTTGAAAAGGAAAAGTTTTGACATCATATGCAGTTCCTTTAATCCTCAAGAAATTTTCCAAATTCTTGTCCAGTTTGTTTCTTAACTTTGATTTCAAAAACCTCAATGTACTGAGAACTCTCTCATCCTCCACCGACCCCAATATCATTGTTTGACATAAATCAACAAGTTTGAAATATTCTGATATCGAACCACACAATATTTCACTCTGACCTAAGCTTGTCCAAACCTTTTGTATTGATCCCGATTCAAAGGCCTTCTCCTTGCCCATGGATTTATACTGGTCCTTCATAACTATTACAAAACTCCTACATTATTGTCTAAGCTTATTTGCATTTAAAATTCCTTCTATTGTCTACTCATTGTATGTTACCTTTTTCGAAAATTGTTCGATCAAGATTTTTACTTGATCATAAAAATATTTTGGGTTATCTTTGTTTACCCAAAATTGAGGATACACAATACCCATGGCTTCAAGTATTTCATGTCGAGGGAATCTTTTACAAATATCTGAGGAAAGAGATTTTTCAATTTCCTTCAAATTATCACTAATAGATTTGACAATGTCGTTAAAATCTTCCTTGTTAACAACTACTTCTCTACTAGAGCGTCTGGTTGTCTTACAATGGTACATTGATATCTCATATCCACGTACACAGATACATAAGTGCCTGTTTGCATTAAACTTTAAATAATTATCAGGATCAGTCAAATCAATAATTTTCTGCCACATGAAATAATTTGTGCCTTCTTGTGTTAGATCTAGATATAGATGATCGAGGTCGAGGCATGTAAGTTTACGTAGATTGGCATATTCATAAATATACATAGTTCTGTCTTGGGCTTTCTTCACAAGATTGTTCATCACATCTAGCATGGGGAGAAGACTAGCTAAAGTCAAGAGTGTCTCTATATCACTTAACCTATGTAAGAGGTCAAGAGCTTTGTCTACTGTGTTGCGATGCTCGTACATCACTCCAATCAAGGATTGATATTCTGAAAGAACTCGTTGCGTTGGTCCATGTAGGGAGATCCATTTGGTATCAACATCCTTGAGAAGATTTTTTCCTGGTGTTATTCCCTTAGCAAAATTTTGAAATTATGCAAAACGTTTGGGACTTCGGCAGAAGTATGCATGGATCTCGCGAACTAGATTTTCAACTTTTGATACTGTAGGAAACTTTCTTACAATTTTGAATGCTAAATTGATTTTGTGGGCCATGCAGTGAATCACAAGCATGAATGGTGCACAAGTAGTTTGTAACTTTGTGCAAACACCGATCCTTTGACCTTGCATCACTGTAGCTCCATCAGCTCCTACACACACCAACTTTTTGGCAATTGTCAACTCATCCATACTTGCAATTTCATTCAAAGATTTCTTGACTAGTTCAAATAGATTTTGCGACGTTGAACTGTCCTTCATTTTATGAACACAAAGAAGATGAGCTTGGCAAACATGTTATTCTACAATATACAAATGCATATAGACCCAAGAAGTATTGTCTACCACAATAACTTCATCTAAAGATAGTGCAATGAAATTTGAATCTTTTACTTTCTCCTTTAAATCTTCTTTTTCCACTATAGCAAGACAGTTTTCCCATTCCCATCCGGCGTTTACTGACCAATGTGAGAAGCGAAAGTGAGGAACACTCAAATAAGATAATAAACTAGAATATTATGGTTAGTCTGTCATAGGATACCCTTTGGACAAAATATGAAAAATAACAGTCATTTGAATAGTTTTTGATAGATTTGTTGTTGTCATTTCTTTTCCAAAATGAGCCTCAAGTGTACCTTGACATTTATCAAGCTTCAAAATTCTATGGTTATGCTCTTCATAATCCATGACATACTTAACGTGAATAGATTCTTCCTTTGATTTCCATCGTACAACTGATTGTTCCTTTCTGTCTATGATTTTTTTTTCGTAAAATTTACCAATATGCTTTTCTATAGTGTTAAGCTTTAGCTAAAATGTCTTGTCTCTTCCATATTTCAAACTATAAATCGTACATTTGACCTTTGTTGCACTTTCAATATAATTTTCATTTGCTACCCCCACTGGTACAATGAATGGGTACTTTGACAACCAACCAAATTGAAAATTCCTTGTCATTTCCCACTCACGCCCCAATTTTGATTTTCCTTTTCTTTTCTTGCTACCAACATCATCCTCATCCAAGTCAATTATCTCAATTTGGCTAACCAGGGTATCCCTTGGAACATCTTTTGCAGTATTACTATCCTCATTTGATACATTTTGATTTAACTCAATGACAATCTCACCTTGACCTTCCTGTGGCAGTGAGGTATTGCGAATGCCTTCTTCAATAATATTTGGTGGAAGAGTTGATGATGTAGCTCCATCTTGATCTAATGGATCAGAAGCTTTGCCAATTCCAAATTAAGATTGTATGGTACCTCTACATTTTGGGCGTTTTGATGACCTCCCAGTCTCTTCATTACCCTAAGGAGTCTTATCCTTGTTGCTCGACATATTGATCTCACTTCGAATAAAAGCTGGAAAAAAATTTCTTGTTGTTTAAGAAGGACAGAGAATATAGATCCCATTCCCTACTCAAAATCATCTTTAAGACTGAAGCAAGAATGTAAAAGAGATAAAGAAATCTTATTATTATAACTAATAATAGTATGAAGAAATGATCACTCACCTTTAAGTCTACATTTTCGACTTTCGCTGACTTCTGAATTGAAAAGTAGAACCTCAAAACTGAACAAAATGTGTAAGAATAAATGACAATTTCAATTGTATTTATATCAATCCATATTTGGTGAATTCCGCAAGATTTTTAAATGGTATGTTAAAAATTTGGTGAATCTCGCATGCTTATACAACAATATTTTGTAATTTTCAAGGCGAAATGTGTCCTCAAATGTAATTATTTTTAAATAGTGGCAAAATAGGTCCTCATAAGCAACTATTTATAAATTTTAATTGGAGAAATGGGTCTTCACAAGCAACTATTTGTAAATTTTAATTGGTGAAATGGGTCCTCATATAATGTTGTTTTAATAGTATTGGTGAATATGCATGTGTTTTATGACATGCTCCCAGGATTCCAGGATAAAATATTAATTGGTCCATTGGAAAGGCATAGTCTGTTATGGTGAATTTATTGCCTAAAAATGCCTCATAAACAAAACCATTGGCAAATGGACATGCATTGGACCGATAGTTCGTAAAATCTGGGCAATTTGGACACCCTGTTGGGTATGATTAATTCACCAATTTTGACTTGCCCAATTCCCAGAATTCACCAATTGGCGAATATTCACCACTAAAGTTTTCCCTGCTCAATAGTTTTATAGGTTTTCCTTTTGTATCTTTTCAAATGAATTACTAAATATCCTTGAATACAACAATCAAACACACAAATCAATAAAAATGCATGTTAGGTTGGCTCATAACAACTAGTAGGAGTGATTTATTTTGAATTTTAATTTTGGAAGTTTAAGACTTAGATATATGATTGCATAAATGACTTAGGTCAAGTTCACACTCATGGATTTAATCTATGAATTGAAGATCTAGGGATAGGCCAAAGTTTTGAAGATAAGTGATAATGATATCTATATATGGTGATGTCATGAAATAAATTCATGCAATCTAAATATGTCACTTGTAAATAGTTATTACATTTAGGACACTTTAATCAAAGTAGACCCAAAACATAAGAGAAAAACATGGGTATGAAATTTTCACCATTACACTTTTTTTTTAAATTGCAAGAATCGAGTAGCCCCCTATAAATTGTAGTGCGCTTGATAAAAAAAATTCATGTGATCGGTGACGCTGGTGTAACACGTCCTCTAGTACAATGGGGATGAGGGCGAGACTAGATCTCATGACCTATTTCTTGCAACAAAATGGTTTAGCCAATCGAGTTAGGCCCTCGAACCTCACCATTACACATTTTGTGTTTATAACTAAATTTTAATATATGTAATAAAGAAGGGCGAGTGAAAGTTAATGAGGGCTAAAAATGACACTAAAAGGGTAAATTTTCACTTGAAAATCAGAATTAATTGTATTTGGGGTAATGATTCAAAGTGCTTCTAGATACAATACAAACATGATGTATAAATATGAAATAATTAAAAATAAATAAATTATAATATGTAAATTATTATAATACCAAGATGATATAATTTAGTTAAGTAAAGGATGTACAAAAGTGACATTTTTTTCACTTTTATAGAAGAAAAAATATGCTCACATATAAGACCTAAGGACTAGTAAATGTAAGTATATTTCAAAATATTTTTACAAATAAATACGATTAATGTTGAAGGTCAAGATGGGAATTTTTAATAGTCTTTATTAAATATTTATTTTTATTAGCTATTTAGTAAAGTTATCCTAGAAAACTTAAACCCTTAATGTGTGAGCACCTATATAATTGTAAAATTAATTTTATTTTTGAATGTGTAGATGTCTAGTTTGAGATCTCATTGTTTAAGAAAATAGATTTGGTAATCATAAATTATTAAAAATATAACCAAGTATACCTTTTCAAGTTTATAAAAAAATGTATTTGAAAAATGATAAATAATTTATAACTTAGATTTAAATTTTGATTTTCTATATATTTTAAAGTAGACATTTTCCTAGATGCAAAACCTATTAATTTTATTTAAAAATGAACGATATAAATTTGTCATCCATATCCATTAACGCTATTTTTTTAGTATCGACCAAATGTTTGGTTCATCAAAGATCTAATATCCAATTTCTTTAAACCATATTTCTATTCCATTTAGATATTGATACTACTAGATATCTCATAAGGCTTGGCTATCAAGATTGACTATATATATCTTCCTTGAGTGTCAAAAATTTCCAACACCAAATCACCACTTCTAATTGCACCCTCATCTTTTTTCATCTAGTATGAAATAATAATATTTAGTATTTTCAATATATCAATTCATTATATTTTTTCTATTATTTTGTTTTGATTAAAGGTAAAAAATGGGTTTTGAAGGGGCCCAAACACCTTTACAAAAGAGTGCAACTAATAAAAAAAGATAACATTACACAACAATCAGCCCAACGATAGCAAACCAACAACCAAAAAATAGCCAAAAAGAAGCCAGCCAAAAGCACTACATATTCTTCAGGATCTCAACAGCTTCCATGTCAATATCTACCATCTTCTGCACATTGTCCACGATATCAGAAACCTCCCTACTAGAGGCCCCAACCTGAGCTTTCATTCTATTTCTAGTTCTGACCCCAGGTCCACCAATTTTTACCTCTTCAATCAAAACCTTACCTTTAGCAACATCCTTCTCACTAGCACCGCACACATCCAACAACTTACCCCCAACAACAGTAACATCAACAGGCCCAGACTCTTTCCTCTTTTTAGCAGTAATCAAAGGAGAAACATCATGGAAGAATCCAGAGTGCCCACAAGCTTAGACGCCTCACCACTTTCCTCATAGCAGAATCCGGAGTGCCCACAAGCTTAGTTTCCTCACCAATCTTCATTACCATTCTCCAAATTTTATCAATTTTATCCTCACGGGATAAAATTCTACCTTCCAAATAAAGTTTTAGATTGATGGTTTCCTCCACCACAGTATTAGCCACAATACTCAGAGATTCCATCAAATTGTCAATTTGGCTTTGAACAACAGGGTCCTTAGCGTTACTTGCCACACCTATAATCCTAACATTAATCCTATTAATTTTATGAAAAAACCATTTAAAAAGTTTAAACTGCAGATTAGCAGTCTCACGGGTCGAACCCAACACATCAGACAAGGCTTCCCTATCAAAATTTTCAACCCTATCCTCCACAACAAGATCCTCATCAGAAGAACTAACCTGAATTTTATCATCCACAATAACCTTACCTTTATCAGTTGGGGCAGGAGACTTCAACTTGCGAATGGAGCAAGCGAGATCCTCTGCAATAGTCTTTATTTTCAACTCCCTATCTCCCTCCACTTTGTTAGAACCCCCAACAAGACCACCATCCACAACACCATCCTTCCCCTGCATTAACCCAGTGTCAACATTCAAAGAGGCCTCACCATAGATACCATCAACAAGAGAGAGAGGGAAACCCTTCTCCAATATTTGGCTGGAAGATCTCTGCTCCTTGCTCTTTCGGCTCCCAACCTCAGTTTCCTTAAGCATGTTTTATTTTAGGGGGAGGAGAGGAAGCTTCCCCATATAGGTAAATCTTGTCCTTGGCACCTTTAGGAAGATTTGTCACAACCGCATCATCGCTACACGTAGTGTAGCCCTCTTTATCAACCATATTTCTATTCCCTATTTTTCCCGAAACAGGGGAAGAGGGACCCTCCTCAAAAGTGGCATAGGATTCTGGGACGTAGTCAGCATTGTCATCCTTTTTAGACTCCAACTCTTTGTTCAAAATAAGCCTCCTCCTCTTGGCTTTTTTGCTAACCCTTTCTTCACTTGATTCTGTCTCATAACCCACCCGAGCTTTGCCAACATTATCCTTTAAGGAAACCAAAGATTTGTGCACCTCATTTGCTTTCACATTTTCATAAATCAGAAGAATTAACCCAACATGTAGAATGGGTTCCTGGGGTTTTTCATGCGATCCTTAATCCCCGTATCCAACGACATCAAAAAATAATAAGGAAATGAGACCCATTTCTTATGACTAAAATGGTTAAGCAAAAGAAAATGGTAGTTATTGATGGTCGTGTACCTTCCTTCCAGGGTAACATACCTCATGATTTCTTCTGCCAAATCACACCAGAGCGCTTTCAAAGAGCTCCTATACCAGCCACCACTTTTCACCTTCCTAAGATCAGCTGCCCCGTTACCTTTGAAGAAGATCGACATCACATCCTGCGAGTCTTTCTTGTCCCTAAAACCTTCATTCCTTGCATAGCCAAGCTATTAATTTGAGCTATAACTTTTTCATCCACCACTACATCTCTGCCACCCAAATTAATTTTTTTGTCATTCCATCCTTTAGCAACCATCTCAGTAACCTGCACATTGAAACCATGCAGTATTTCCATATAAACAGTTAAGCCACCCTTCTCAAGGATCTCCCAAATCTTCTTCTTCTTCTGCTTAACAGTGTCACAAGACTTAGGCTCAAAATGACTCATGTCCCCACCCATCGTGAAATTCAGTGCCACACACAGCCAAAACCACCTGAAAATGATACTCACACCACCCAGGCCGAAAATACAAAACATAAACCTCCAAAAGCTATGGCTTAACACACCCGAAATCCATGTGGAACCCACCAAAGGATAGAAAGGAAATAATTAAATATATCTTCGAACAATGTGAAATTCATCCTTCAAAATCAAAACTTCAACATCCTCATTCAAATATTTCCCCCACATGAAAAAGGAGATACATCCCACCATGCTAGCAAGGATCAACCAGAAATAAATTCTCATTAATGCTAATCACCATCACTTCAAAAGGAATGGAATCATTAAAATTCCATACCTTTTGTTCCTTAACACCAAATTTAGCAAAAAATTCAGCTAACTTGTTACCCTCTCTCAAAATACGGGAGATGTAAACATTATCAAAAGATTTAATAATTTCAATTGAATCCTTAAACAAGGCTTCAATGGTCCACAATGAGGGAGAGACCAATTTCAAATTATTAATAATATTTAGGGAATCATCCTCCATCCAAACCTTCCTATACCCTTGGCGTTGAGCCAATTTGAGACCATGATAGACTGTAGTTGCCTCTGTGAAGTGGTTTGTCTAGGTTCCCAAAGGGAGCGCCACAACAAAGATGAGCCTACCATTCAAATTTCTAATCACTCCCCCACATCCAGCAAGTCACAGATTTCCTTTAGCCACACCATCAAAATTCATCTTAACCCAACCATCTAGAGGCGCCTTCCAAGCAACATCTTCTCTTGAATATTTACCTTTACAGACCGGAAGAGATATATCACAAGGCAACTTCCACTTTTGAGCAACAAAGATTTCAAAAGGACTAATATTAATCTTATCGCTAGCATAAAAGGAAACTCCAGAAAGAAAGTTCTCCTTAATTCCTGCACAAATTTTATGAGCCACAGCCAAAGCCGGGAGGGTGGAATTCCTAAAGATTTTGTTGTTTCGCTCCAACCACACTCCCCAAATTAGATGAGGCAAAGTGAAAGATTGCAAGATCTGTAGAGCTGGATTAGCAGAAGGACCCAACCATTAGAACCATAAATCCTTAACAGAACTAGGAAACACCCAACAAATATTCCAAAGAGGGAGAACATGCTTCCATATCTCATCAACATATCTGCAACTGATCAACAAATGACGAGTATTTTCCGCTTCCTCCTCATAGAGAAAGCATCTATTGGGCATAACAAAACCTCTTTTAATCAAATTATCAGTAGATAAAATTTTGTTTTGATAGAAAAGCCAAAAGAAAATATTGATCTTGGGAATCAATATAGAGGACCAAATAGAAGCCTAGAAAGGTGGCAGACCAATAATAGATTCATTGAGATGAAAATCTGAAGCAACAGAGAAGTTACCCATAGAAGAAGGCTTCCAAAAAAATCTATTAGGAGAAGGGGAGGAGGGAATATGAACCACAGAAAGAGCCTTATAAATAATAACCAGTCTAGGGTCCACCTCATGCAATTTCAACCAATAGCCTCCATCAATATAGTCAATAACATATCTACCAACCCGTCGCACATAAAGATCCATAAAAGGGAGAGCCCATGGCTCATTCTTGAGAGGCCGATTACCAAACCAATTATCTTCCCAAAATAGGATACTCCTCCCATTACCCAACTGCCTAAAGAGACCCTTTGCAACAAGCCTTCAAGCCTTCAACATTGCATTCCACAGTACAGAGCCATTCAGAGGATTAAATTCATTAGAGAGGACATATCTAATCCCATCAACACCATGTAAGTATTTACTCCAAGCAATTTTGGCCCACTCAATTTTAGCCAACAAAAGATTCCAAACTATTTACCCAAGAGGGCATTGTTAAAATTTCTAATTTTACAGATTCTTAGCCCCCCAACATTTTTGGGGTGGCAGAAATCATCCCAAGCAACCAAATGGGTTCTTTTTTTATCTTCAACACCCATCCAAAGAAAATTCTTCTGAATTCGTTCCAGGATATCCACAAATTTCCTCGGTATATGAAAGAGAATAAGAGCATAGACAGTGATATTCTGAAAGGTAGACTTAATCAACTGAACTTTACCGGCTTGGTTAAGAAAAGCCCCCTTCCAGCCAGCCAACTTGGAATAAAATTTATCGATCAAACCCCTCCATAAAGAATTAGGAGCCTTAGAGCATAAGGGAAGACCCAAGTAAGAAGCAGGAAGCTCACCAATTTGACACTGTAGATTCTAGCAAACTTAATCTATCTTTCAATTAGTGTTGAAAAATAAAATCACACTCTTATGTAAACTGACCTTCTACCCAGACGCCACCTCATACATTTGTAGAATCCGTTTAATAGACTTAGCTTCCTTAATCAAAGCCTGCCCAAGCAAAAGAGAATCATCCAAAAATTATTGATGAGAGCAAACCAAGTTAGCAGAAGAAGGGGCTAACCCATTCATAAGACCAGAATTAACAAATATTTGAATTAGGTGACCCAAGGACTCAACCATAATGATAAAAAAAAGGAAGAAATAGGATCCCCTTGCCTCAACCCCCTAGAGAAATCAAAGAGGGGAGAAGGGGACCCATTGATGAGCGTCAAAAATCGAGGAGTCGAAACAAGTTGATGCACCAAAGCCACCAATTTATCCCCAAAACCAAAGGACAAAAGGATCTTAGACAAAGAACCCCAGTCCACTCTATCATAAGCTTTGAGCAAATCAATCTTGAGGACAAAACCAACCTGCTTCTTAATAGAGAGAGAGTGGATATTCTCATGAACAGTGAGAATAGAATCCAAAATTTTCCTACCAGCCACAAAGCCATTTTGTTGAGGAGAGGATGATTAGAGGCAAAAAAAATTGCAACCTCAAAGCCAAAACCTTGAAGAAAATCATATAAATTGAGTTACAAAGACTGATAGGATGGAACTCCTCAAAAGAAGCAGCACCTGGATTTTTAAGAATCAAAACAATAAAGGAGGAATTCAGCTCCTTTAATAGAGAACCTATTTTGAAGAAATCCTTAGTAGCCGCAACAACATCTTTCGCCACAATTTCCCAAAAGGACTGAAAAAATAACATAGGAAAGCCATTAGGACCCAAAGCCTTATTACCTTCAAAGGAGAAGACAACACGTCGAATCTCCTCCCCCGAAGGAATACCCACTAATTTCCTATTGAGATCCTCATCCACCAGCTTGGGAATATCCCTCATAAAGTCCTCCTGACATGCAAAATCCAGCTCACCCTCCGTCGAAAGCAATTGAGAAAAATAAGAGGTAGCAACATTCTACAAATCAACATCCCTTCTCCAGAACTTGATTATTAAAGTTAATTGAATTAATTCTATTTGAAGCCCTGTGTTTAAGTGTAGAGATATGAAAAAAATTAGTATTTATATCGCCACTCTTTAGCCACATGATCCTCAAGTGCTGCTTCCAAAATTCTTCCTCCTTCACCATAATATTATGTAGCTTGGACAACAAAACATTTTCCTTTAGCATCATATGCCGATCATACCCAGACGCTTGAATGACTTGTAGGACAGAAATAAGCTCCTTAGAGACACCATCTTTCTCCACAAAAATATGACCAAAGGAGGAATGGTTCCATTTTCTAACATTAATCTTAACACTATCTGAATTTTTAACCACTCTGTACATAGCCGACCCATCCACATTAATATTCCACCAATCCTGAATTAGATTACCCAAATCAGGATGACAAGTCCACATTTTCTCAAATCTAAAAGGGAAATTATTCTTACCACCCAACAAATCCATAGACAGAGCCAATGGAAAGTGATTTGATTCCAACCTCATAAGAGCTGAGAGGGAGCAAGCATAATGGCCGAGCCAATTAGGGGATAATAGAGCCTAGTCTAACTTAACCTGGATAAGAGCATTACCCACACACCGATTCGACCAGGTATAGGAGGTCCCCTTCAAGTCTAAATCTAGAAGAGTTGAATCATTAATGAACTGCATAAGATCAAATCTATTGTCATCCACATTCTATGATCCACCCATCTTATCAGCATCATGGAAAGGCGTATTGAAGTCACCAATGACCAACCAATTACATATATAATGAGAATCTTTAAAAGAAGCAAGATTCTCCCAAAGCTTTTCTCTGGCACTCTTGCAATTAGGAGCATAAATATTAGACAAAGTCCAAGAAAACTTATCATGAAGGTGGAAGAGAGAAGTAGCCACATGGTTGCTATTGTTAAAAACCTCCACCCCTCTAATCACCCGAAGATTCCAGAAATTCACAATACCACCAGAAGCACCAATCGCTTCAGAACAATGCATACCACAGTCCTTGAAAAGATTCATTTTCAACCTAGAAATTTTCTCCAAACCCATTTTAGTTTCTTGAATTAAAACAATATTAGGACAATGATCTCTAACCAGATTGGCCAAGAGATCATGCTTATGAGGGTGATTCAAGCCCCTCATGTTCCACAAGATAATCTTCATGGAATTTTAAATGTGGTGCTCTTAGAGCACATATCCAACAGAGTTCTCTACGTACCATCAATGATTTCCATCTGAATCTCCTTATCCCAAACCACATTAGAAGGAGGTCGGCCTCTACCACATGGCTCAGACCCACAATCAACATCCCATATGCATTATTTTGTTTTATACTAAATCATTTTTTTTTATATTTAAAGTTCACCAAATTGAATATTGCATATGAAAGTTGTTACCATGATTTTTTTTAACATCAAGGGGGTAAATTTTTTATTAAATCAAGGAAACATTACAAAGAAAGGGCATTAAATGTCCCTATCAAGTTCAACCAAGCGATCCAATTGTTGAGACAAATCCGAGGGTAATTGGCCCCGATCCACCAAATGCCAATCTTGAATATGATCTGATGCCCATTTAGCCAGGCAATCAACCACCCCATTCCATTCCCGGGGAATATGGGTGAAAGTGATATAATCCAAAGAAGCACAAAGGGTGAGAATTTGTTGCACAATCAAGGCCAGTTGCCAGATCACATCATCCAGACACCACCTTTTTAGTAAGTTCACCACAACCTGTGAGTCAGACTCACAGATGATCCTTCGCCAACCCAGTTGACTGCCCCGCTCCACAACCAATAAAATAGCCTGAGCCTCCATAAGATTATTAGTATGAAGGCCCTTATACACAAAAAAGATAAACTGAACCTCTCCATAGCTATCCCTGCCAACACCCCCAATCCCAACATGACCCGGGTTTCTATGAGAAGAGCCATCAAAATTGATTTTTAGGACTCCATGAGGAGGAGGAGTCCATCTCCCCTCCCTATTCACCTTTGGGGTAGGATGTCTACATTCGTTTCGCATGAGTTGTCATTGCGGAGGAGGAAGATGAAGACGATTACAACAATCCACATCCTGAGGATCCACCAACATAGTCAGATCACACTTAGCCACAATGGTTTCCCCTAGCGAATGTAGAATTTTCCACCATAGGTGAGGGGCCCTCAACGACGAATCCTGAAAAATCCGCCTATTCCTTTCCAACCACAAGTTCTAGATAATAAAGGAGGGCCCAAGAGCCCAAGAAGCCTGAAGAAAGGTGGTAGAAATGGGGGCCCTGCCCCACCGTTCCCCAAACTCCGCCAAAGAGGAAGCATGCCATCAAGCCGTATTCCACACCCCCCACCAGAAATGCCAAATCTCCCTAGCAGAAGAACAATGAAAGAAGATATGGGGGACACTCTCTTCACTACCATGACATAAAACACACATAGAGGGGCCTTGAAAGCCCCGCTTACATAAATTATCCCAAGTAAGACACCGGTTCTGAGCCACTAACCACATGAAGAAGTTGCACTTGGGCCAAGATAGCTTGTGCCATACTTGCTGCCACCAAGGGACCTCAATGTTTCCAAAAAACTGTCTACCTGACTCCTTATAACCAACCACCACAGAGTACTTTCTAGACAAGTCTGAACCATCCCAAGCCAAGACATCAAGGCCCCTTAGAGAATTACGAGCATGGGAAGCCAAAAGCTCAAACAACTCCCGACTATCCCCCTCAGAATCTCTAGGTGGCCACTCAGAAGGGTGCTTCCAGTGAAAGCTAATAGTCAATCCACCATGTTGCACCACCTTATAATGCTCCACAGTATCCCAGCCGGTCACAACAAAAACATCACAAAGGGACTGGAGGTGAGGACAAGAAGAGAGAATAGAAGGGTGACCATCCCAAGAATCAGACCAAAAAAGAGCCTGAGACCTCGAATGACATATCCAAAAGAGTGCACCCTTAATTAACTACTGCCCCACTTTCAAAGTATGCCAAATCATAGAACCACACCCTTCCAAAGCATAGTGAGGAACCCAAAAAGAAGAAACACCCCTAAGATATTTATGGTTGAGAATACGAGCCCATAACTGATGTTGATTGGTACACCATCGCCAGTATAGCTTGGTAGCAAGAGCTTTCCCATTGAAAATAGCAGAGCATGAACCAAGCCCACCCTCTTGCTTCAGTCTACACATAGATTCCCACTTAACAAGGCTCCACTTAGAGGACAGCAAAGTACCGCTCCAAAGAAATTGATGAGAAAGAGCATCAAGTTCCTTAAGGAAATACAGAGGAGCCGCTTGAACAAAGCACCTATAGGTGGGGAGGGCCTGGATAACAGACTTGAGAAGAGTCACCCTAGTAGTAGTAGACAACCAACGATGAGTCCAATGAGTAACGTTCCTCTGAAGTTTATCAAGTAGCAACTACCAGGAGGACCTAGGCTAACGGCCAGAAACAAGAGGAATACCCAAGTAGACAAAGGGAAGAGACCCAATTTCAAAACGCAGAATAGCAGCAACCCATTGTTGGATGGCATGAGGAGTATTAAAGAAGAATATGGATGACTTTTTCTCATTGACTTTCTGGCCCGAAGCCCCAAGATAGTCATCCAAAGCTTTCTTGAAGGATTCAGCCTCCCTAATACGAGCTAGTCCCATAAGAGAGGTGTCATCCACAAATTGGAGATGAGAAAGTGTTGGCAAGCCCATTCCCCACTGCCACCTGTGAATCAAACCATGAGAAACCTGAGAATTAAGAAGCTGACCAAGCCCCTCCGCCATAATAATAAACAAATAAGGTGAGAGCGATTCTCCCTGACGAAGGCCTCTAGTAGCCCCAAAAAGATCAAAAGGTTCCCCATTCACAATAACCGAAAAGGAGGAAGAGGTCACACAACTCAAAACCCAGCTCACCCATTTAGGGGAAAAACCAAAGGCCAAAAGCATCTTCTGAAGAAAACTCCATTTAAATCTATCATAGGATTTGGCCATATCCAATTTGATAAACATAGACCTATCTTGAGAGGTAGCCATGGAATAAATGGCTTCAGATGCAACCACCACCCCATCTAGAATTTGACGACCAGCCACAAAGCCGCCTTGCTCCTCAGAAATGATCACAGGTAGACAAGATTTGAGCCTCTCAGTCATCAACTTCATAATAATCTTGTACACCACATTATAGAGTGCAATAGGTCTAAAGAAATCAAGCCTGTCAGTCCCTTCCTTCTTAGGAATGAGAACATGAAATGTAGCATTCATTGCACAAAGCATCTACTTAATATGAAGAGATTACCGAACCACTTCCAACAAATCAAGCTTCACAATATCCTAGAACTCTTGAAAAAACTCAACTGGAAAACCATCTGGACCAGGGGCTTTCCCCTTATTCATCCCAAACACCACCTCTTCAACTTCCGACAGAGTCACTGGGCGAATAAGAGAAGCATTCAAATCATTAGAGATTAAAGAGAGAATGCAAGCCACGACCCTATTCTCCGCAGCCTCCACAGGGAGTGAATCCTCCATGAATAGATTAGAGTAGAATTGGTGAGCCTCTCTAGACAAAGCTTGTTGTGAGGAAATTGAAAGACCCTCAGAGTTAACAAGAGAAGGGATAAAAAACTTATTGCGATGAGCTTGCATCGAACGATGGAAAAAAGAAGTATTCTTGTCACCCTCTTGAAGCCAATCAATTCTAGCCTTTTGTTTCCAAAAAATCTCTTCACGAAGCTCCCATTCCTCCACCAATTTTAGAGCCTTGGCCTCAGCATGCCCAAGGGCCTCCGAGAGACCCAAATCCCAAATCTGGCGGGTAATAACAACAAGGCGATCCTGCATCTCTCTTTTCTTGGCCCGAAAATTACCAAAACACAACCTATTCCAGCGCTTAAGGTGATACTTGACATATTGCAGCTTCTTAGCCAGAGAATACATAGTTGCACCATACACAGGGGTGCCATCCTGCTACCACTTAGCAATAAGATCTCCCAAGGTTGGGTCACGAAGCCACATAAGCTGGAATTTGAAAGGAGGATTCTTTGGACTTGGGAAGGCAGAAGTCGAAAGCTTTATTGGCCAATGATCAGAGCCACACCAGTTAAGAATCTTAGAGGAAATAACCAAGCTACCTCTAATGCAAGAGCAAGAGACAAGGAAACGATCTAGCTGCTGGGAGATCGCTTCAAGCCCACTCCATCTATTATTCCAAGTGAAGATTCCATTAGAGAGTTTAACATCCACCAGAGCAAGAGAGTCCACATTACTCCGGAACAAATTTGAAATGAGACCAAGCCTAGGCAACCCACCCCTTTTCTCCTCCAGACTCAACACAACATTGAAATCACCAGCTAAGATCCAAGGCAAAAAGGGCGCACAAGACCTCACATACCTGATATGAGCCCAAAGTTGTATTTTACCACGAATGTTAATCAGAGCATAGACATTACTAACCAAAATAGTCTCACCAGATACCAAAACCGAAGCCACCACCGAAATAGTAGACTGGCTTGAAATCCACCAACGAGGAACAACCTTACGAGGATTCCAGAGAAGAGCAAGACCCCCAGAGGTACCCTAAACCCAATATACTGACACTAGCCAAAAGGCCAAATACGAGGAGCATGTTGAAGCATGAGATCCACCTGAAGCTTAGTTTCCTGAACACAAAAGATATCTAGAGACTGAACACCAATAAAATCTTGAATAGCATTTTGACAGGAGGAGATATTCAACCCCCTTGCGTTCCATGAGAGAATAATCATGAGGAAGTTTGAGAGAAGTGGGTCTCCAGAGTCTTGATAGAACCAAATTCCACCAACAGATCTCCAGTAATCTTAAGCTTGTCTGCATCCTTCTTATGACTAGATTTCAAAGAGTTTTCAAAATGCCCCTTCTTGAGAGGGTGTTGTAGCACCCCCAAAGCAGGAGATGATCCCCAACCTTTACCTAACGAAAACACTACCTTAGCTAAATCTACCAAATCAATATCATCCTGCACATCTGTAGAGGCCCCAAGAGGCTCAGAAATCCCCACCTCTAATGTTGGAGAAGTATTTTGGACAACAATCGTCTGATCCAGCCTCGTATCCAATCCAACATCCATACCAGTGGCCCCCGAAGAAATTTCAACATGAATCCCTTCCTCCAAAGCCTAACTATCTAGGACCTCAAACTGATTGAAACCCTGAGCACTCTGTCTATCCTTATAGGCCTGCTTCTAACCCCTCCCTTTATTTCTCTGGTTAACAGGAATAAAGCCATCCTTATCCGGCCCACCCTCCACCACAGATGTCTTTCCTTTTCCCCCCTTCTCAACCGAAGGCCCAGAAGAAGGAGAAGAAGAAGCCCCTACCATTTTGGGTGCCTGAGGACACTGGCGTTGCAGGTGTCCATACTCGTGACAAAAGCGGCAATGAAAAGGAAGGAACTCATAATCAAGTGATTGAATCCACAAGGCAGAACGAATGCAAATTTCCAAAGAGTCAAGCAAAGGGTTATTTAAATCAATTTCAACACAAATGTGAGCATAAGAGAATACCTTCTTATCCAACATATTATGAGCAATGGCAGCCAGCTTCCCTAACAAAGCAACAATCTAGAGAAGAATATCCTCCCTCCAAAACTCGAACGACAACCACGAAAGATGGACCCAAACAAGAACCTGTGTAGGAAGATCCTTAGTCGCATTAAAACCCCCATGCCAGGGCTTAATAAAAAGGCCAACATGATTGTAAAAATACAGCCCTCCCTCGAAAACACGATTGCGATCTGAGATGCAAGAAAAATCAACCATGAAATAACCGTTCGCCACCACCAAAAGATCAAAATTAGCTACAACCTACCAGGTCTTACGAATCCAAGATTCAAGCGTCGAGAGAGGGAAGCGAATACCCAAAAAATTACAAATAAGAACATGTTGGCTCCAATAAGCTATGTCCTCCTGCATCGATTTAGGAGAAATGACCAGAATCGGGTGATCTTTGCTCTGCGGCAAGCACTCGTTCACTTTCTTGAGCTTCGAGCTCTCGCCCACAAAAGATGAGTCCATTTTTTGTGCATGCATGGCAGCCAAAAAAGGCTAAGATGGCTTTGGCCCAGCAATCACCAGGCTTTTAGAAGCCGCAACTATACCCCAACCCCAAGCACCAACCCCAACTCCACCAAACCCCCACAGTTTCCACCACCCACACCCCACACAGCTTACTTTCCCACACCCCGCACAACCCACACCCCTTCTCCACCCCTGTACATAGTAGCAAAGGCACACAGGCCCCAACCTATTGCTGGCCGTGGGCACCCAGGAGGAAGTCCGCGCAGTCAAGGCTGGTGTAGGAGCATCCTCAGCGAGCCGAACATTCCTCAATAAATACTAACCAAATATAAATTTGTTACCATGATTTATACATACATTATTTTTTATATTATTTAAGGATCTATTATAGGGCCTAGCCGAAGTACATAAAACACCATATATACAAACTAAAATAGTTAATATATAAGCTTGCATGAGTAACCCATAAAGGGAGAAGTATGCTAAAATAAAGGAATATAGAACATTAAAAAACACTAAAAACAACATTAACAAAACCCTTAACAGAGGTTGGAAACCCCTAGCGAGTGATGCATAAAGAAACTACTACATAGATTGTCAATGATCATAGGCCCTATTAGGCATGTCATTCCCAACTTCTAAAACATCCTTTAACATCAATACCTCAATCAATATTATTAAAATCCTCAAATTGTAATCCCTTTACCAACTCCACACACCTCTTGGCCTTAACTAAAGTGCTTCTTTCTAGAGCCACTTAGTTGAATAACATACAAAAAAATAATGAAGACCACGATAGGGGGTAAATTTCAAAATTAGAGAATATATATTTTTTATTTATATAAAAAATTACAAACTAATTACAAAATATCCACAAACAACTTGTGTGTTGTTGTGTATTCTTTATCTAGAGCTATTGTGTATGCTCTCTTTAGAGCTACTAGGAGTGCTCGCTATTTTGGAGCTACTATGGAACTCTTCTCTTATTTTTGGAGTTATTTCTCTATGCTTACCTATAGTTGTTTTTTTTGTGGCACTTGCTCTTTTTCTTCTATTTTTTATTATACTAAAAAAAATCCTTATACATTCTTTTTTTTCTACTCCTTATTGTTTCCACCTACCAGAAATAAATCCACCCAAAATTCATCTTGCAATTCAAAAACAAAATTGGATTTGGGCATAATAAATAGTGGCCCTAAAATTAAATGGAGTTTGGTGGATGCAAGGGGAAGGGATATATCTAGATTTGATATATCTAGGTTAGGGACAAAGTAAGTGTCAAGAATTTGATTCTTTGACTCAAGATTATTATTTCCAACATGAGGCAAAGTGTTACCACTAGAAAAATCCACCAAGCCTTTATGTTGTGATACCAAGATGTGCTTCATTAATATTAATATGTATTGGTAGAATTTAAGAAGGTGGTCAATTCTAAGATCATATGTTGTAATTCCTCATGAAAAATATTCCAAGATTTTCATCTTAATTCTCCAAATTATTTAGATGTACATGTTGTAGTGAAGTGGGCTCATTAGCTAACTCTTAAACATCATAATTAAGATGGTTGGAAATGTTAAACTATGTTATGATTAAGGTTTTATCAACCTTGTAAATATTATGTTATTTAATTTGTTGCAACATCCTTGTCAAGGTGTTTGTAGGTGCCTAGGGTGTTAGTGGAAAATAATTTGTAATAATATTCCACCTATAGTTTGTAAATGCATTCATAAGGGATGAAGAGGTCAATTGGAAACAATAAATAATTACTTCTGATAAAATTAATTAACTCTTCAAGTGGAGCACCTGAAAAGGAGGGAAAATGTCTTTTGGGATGCCAAAATTAGTGACTCTACACATTCCAAGGGAATTCCAAGATGTGGGGAATTTGGATATTTGTGAGAGGCTTTTTTCCTCCATGGTATGAACCTCTCTTATTTTGGAAACATTTAGTGGTTTTCTTCTTCCATTATATCTCTTTAAATTGGAGCCTTGGGATGGTGGTAAGATATGCCTTCCTATACATGCTTTTGTTAAGATTTCACAAGTACACATGTTATTAGATTGAAGAAAAAAAAATATTGAAGTGTGTTGAATTGTAAACTTATTTTGAAGAAGATAATACATACTTGGCCTCTCTTCATGGGGGTGTTTTTTCCTACAAGGGTTTCTCCACATAACTATTGTGTAATGTAATGTTCTCATAGGGTTTGTTGATTTATTATGTTGCTAATTTTATTTTCTTAATATCTTAATGGTATTCTACAAATAAGCACACTTAATTAAATGATTTGTGATGAGCAAGAATATTTAATTTTAGATTTGCATTTTTTTTTTAAAATTTCATACTATAGTTGTTTACCTTTATTATCCCAAAATTTGGTATTAGATCTTGATCACCTTTTTCTTCCTATGATTGAGAATATTTTTTGGGTTGTAATGGGATTTTTGGTTAATTTTGTTATTTATATTTGTGTGTGGAAGCCATAGAAACATCTAACCCTTATATGGATATTTTCAATAGGATCTTTATTTTTATGGACTTTGTCATTTATTAAATTTTTGCATGTTGGTGAATTGGAGTTCCTAACAATATTTAACTATCCTCTTACATGGCGATTGTGTTCCTTTAGCTTGTGATCATATATAATCAAAGAGTGTTCATGTTGAGTGGTTATTTTTGGTCCCTGATCACATAAGAAAACACATGTTATTTGGACTATTATATGGAGTTCTTATGTTGGGTTCATGGTTTCAATCCCTAGTTATATGAAAGCATTGGATGATTAGCCACTAGTTGCATGTGGGTTGTGGAGTTCTATTTTTTACCTGAAAGTTCCTAAACCTTTCTCCTTTGTCTACATGTGAGTTTTTTCGAGATGTTAGCATCTTGGTTTCCATGGATGACTCTAGGATTCTTTGGGTAAGGATTTTTTATGATCTTCCTTGAGCGAGTGTAGTTCACTTTGGTTTTGAGTATTGATAATTTTACTAGAGATTCATGATTTTGTAAGTTACATTTGAAGTTGACATGGATTGATCAATTGGATGCTCATGGATACTAGAGAGAATTGGACAAGGATAGATATCTCTTTTACTTAGAGATATGTGTTGGAATGATTACTCATTATGAATTTTCAACAAAATATTAAGGATCCTAAACATGGATAAGGATGTGACTCCATTATGGACCCGATGAGAAGGTTTCTCTTTATTGAAATATTTTATTACTTGGTGTTTTATGCAAATGAAAATCTTGTATCCCACTCTTGGTGTGCTCAACAATTGAATGATCTAAGAGGTGTTTCTCACTTTACTATCAAATGCATTATTTATTTGTATCTTGTCTAGACTCATGTACATTAGTCTTGATATTTTTTAGTTCTAAGGTCTTTTTGAGAAGTAGATGCATGGTTTTATGGATTTATTTTGTACTCCTTACTCTTAATAACTTTGAGGAATTTTTTGGAGAGGTATAGGAAACAATTTTTGGCTTTGGGAAGATTCCTTTTGTTGTGGGAATGATTGTTTTGTTTGACCTACCTTTAGTTTGAGTGGTTTTCATATACTACTACCATATCTTCAATTTCAATTGAAAGGGTAGATGTCAAGATATCCTTTTGTTTTTGGAGTGTTTGCAAATATCTTACTTTGCATAGCTTGGAGCATGTGAGTATTGGTATAAGGACATGGTTTGATATATAGGTTCTATCCTCCCTAATTTATTGTCTTCTTCCTAAAGTTTGTTATTTCTATGGTGATAAGGTTTTTATGGAGTGAAGTATTATTATTTGCAATTCATTATTTTTTGGAAATAATTTGGTAGCTCCTTGATCTCTTTCTTCATTAGTGTGGAGGAATCAGTAGAGTTTTTTTGGAGATTGGTAATTAATGTAAGATATTTATAATGATGCATTTTACATATCATTGTATATTCTCTTGACAATAAATGCTAGAGGAGTTAGTCACATCCTCTATGTGAGTGCTATAGGTGGACTCATTAATGCCTTGATCTAGTTTTTAAATTTTGTATTACCCATGTAGTGGGAATACTAGAATGCATGTGTTTTGTATGAGGGGGTATCTCTTTTGGATTGGTTACACTTTACTATAATTTTAAAATGCTTCAGAGGTTTTTTGTCACATGTCTATGTGTGTTTTTACCATGTATATTTATTTTTATAGGATGGTGGATATATATGTGCTTTCTTGCACATTTTGGGTTAATATTTTAGTGGAATGGATTTCTACCTATATTTTATTGTATACCATATTCGAGGTAAGGATAAATTTGATGAGATAACAACTTATTATGGTTTCTATTCTAGCTTTTATAACTAAAGTAGACAATATGTTCCATTTTTTACCATTTGAGTTTGGTACTTATGTTCATGCACATATTGGTATATATTTTAGTGATAGTTGGCATGTTGTTGGAGAATGAGAACATGTTGAAGAATTAGGTAGTACATGGTTGGCTAAGAGATTATTTTATTTATTTTTTATTCCTATAGATGTGTTTACAATATATGCTTTTAAGTAGGAAAATGTTTTGATTAATCAGGAAAAATAGGTTTTGAAGGGACCCGAAACACTTTACAGTAGAAAAGACAAAATGCTACTAAAAATATAAACCATAGAGTACCAGCAGCGAACCAACAAAAATGAAACTAAGGAAAAAAGAGTGTTGACCAAGATAAACAACAGTGAACTAGTAACAACTATCAACAACGATGAGACAAAAAAACAACACAAGACCACCTACCAACCAGAAGAGAAAAAACAAAAAAGCTACCACTAATTTAGGTTGCTTAAGGTATTGGCCACCTCAATCTCCTAGCTCCTGTGCAGGTCAATCATTTCCAGCAGCTCCTTCTTCTCAACTTTGAAAGATCTTTTCCAATCAGTCATCCCTTTAGATACAAAGCCTTAGTGTCATCTTTGAGACCCTTCTTTCCTTTTCCTTTAGCTGTGTTCTCCTTCTCCATAAGCTCAGTGAAGTATAATTGGTCCTCCCTTAAATCACTGATCTTTTTAAATAGGACCTCGAGGGAGTTTGCTCTATTTTTTACCGAGATATGGCACACATGTAGCAATTTTTTGATGTCTGCATTGGTGCCTACAACCTTTCATCACACTGGGATTTGAAATCCTACAACGACCCTTCAATGTCTACAATCCTATCAATAAGAATGTCCGACACAGAATTTTTTGGCACATTCTTCATGTTTTCCTTCAAACCCCTAATTTTAATATTCACTTTATTGAACTCCTATAGAGTCCACTTAGCAAGTTTAAATGCACTTGTGGCCCCATCCCTATCCATATCAAGCAACTGAAACATTGAGGGAGATTCATCATCTAAATATGAAAAATCCTCAGAGAGGGGGTCTACCTTCAGGGGCTTCACCTTAGTGTTCATCCTCTCAAGGTCCTCTTCACCTTGACCCTTAATCTCAGCCCGCATTGCATCATCCGATACATTCTGGGCCAGATACTCCTCAATATTCCCCGCATTAACCCCAGTAGCCGTCTCCTCCTCTAACACCTTGGCATACTTAGAAAAAATATTAGAAACCCGACTCTTTAACTTAGTAATCCTCCTAGACGATCTCCTTTGCTGGTCTCTAGCCTATGAGTTGGGCAGGTTCTCCTTCAAACCCTCCTTACCATCTACATCATTCTCACCTCAACCAATAGCTAACTCCACCTTCGTATCTTCGCTATCAGAGAGAATGATGCGCTTAGGCACATGGCTAATTTTAGGACAACTCTTCTTCCCTTTCTTGGAAGAGGTGGCTTCATGAGACTGAGGACCCACCTCTTCCTCTCCAATCCATTCATCCTCTTCATCATTGCTGGTGTCCAAACCAAAGGATTCTGACCCATCACTCAAAGTCATTTCCCTATCTAAAATGGCAGGGGCCAGAAAGAGAGATTTTACATCCTCCATAATTAGAAGGATAAGACCCTCATGGAGGACCGCGGTCTTTCTATTTTTTAAATGGGCATACACCAATATTTCCAAAGACAACAACAATAAAAAATGAAAAGAGACATACAACCCGTGCCTGAAGTGATTTAACAGAGTGAAGTGGTGTCCCATAATTGTAGTAAACCTACCTTATAGAGTCACATATCGAATTATAACCTCAGTTGCCTCCACACAAATTTTCTTAAGTGACTTGCCCTCATAAACCCAGCTCTCCATTTTCACCAACTTCTTCCGCTCATCATCCTTAAAGAACTGAGCCATCGCATCCTCATTAATTTTCTTGTCCTTAAAAAACTTGTGTCCTACCATTGGCACCCCCATCACAGCAACAACCAGCTCCTCATTCACCTCCACTTCCAGACCTTTGATTTGAAGCTTCCTATTATTCCAGTAAGAAACAAATTCTACTAATGCATTAGAGTCGTGACCATGAAGATGTTTGAGTAATGATGTAAATTTTCCATGGCGTAGAATATTCCATAGTTTTTCCTTCTTCCTCAAGCCCGCACAAGTATGCGAATCTATTCTACTTCTATCACCACCCATTTTTGCAAACACCAGAAAAAAAAAACCCTTGCAAATATTGTTAGGAAGATATCGAGCAATCCAGTAGAGACCTACAATACATGTGAGTCAGATCAAAGTACAATGGCTTAAAATCATCCCACTCCTTCATTCTACATTAAACTCCTAGATCTCTCGGGAATGATCATCCCCTCCTCCCACGTCCGGGAAAATGTGTAACACTCGAGTCTCATCAAACACCCTTAACATCATTATGCAATCTTTAATTAGATGCTCCACATTCCAGCTCAGCACATGGGTGCCACATAGGTAATTAATAATGTTTAAGGAGTCACCTTCGACCCATAATTTGGAGTACCCTCTATCCATAGAAAATTTAATACTTGCATACATAGCTTCCACCTCGATGCGGTGATAAGTGGGAAAATGTTATGATTAAGGTTACATCAACCTTATTTATCATATGATATTTAATTTTTTCCAACATCTTTGTATAGGTGTCTCTAGGAACCTAGGATATTAGTGGAAAATAATTTTTAATGATATTCCACCTATAATTTGTAAATGCATTTATAAAGGATGAATGTGTAAATAAGCAACAATAAATAATTACATTTAAAAAACAATAATTAACTCCTCAAGTGGAGCACTTGGAAAGGAGTTGAAGGTGTCTCTTTGTGTTCCATACAAGTTACTCTTATCTTCCTCAAGTTGGGTGCTTGGAAATGATGGCAAATATATCTTTTGGGATGCTAAAATGAGAGATGCTACACATTCCAAGGTATGGTGTGTTTGAATTTTTTCAATAGGATTTTGGGCTCCATAGTACAAGAACCTTTGATTTGGGAAACCTCTAGTGGTTTTCTTCTTCCAATATCTCTATAAATTGGAGCCTTGGGTGGTGGTAAGACATGTCTCCCTATATATGCTTTTTTTGAGAGTTCATAGGCACATATGTATTTTTAAATTGAAGACAAAGAAAGAGTAAAAGAGTTTTGTTGCATTGTATTATTTTTTTGAAGAAGATAATACATAATTGGCCTCCCTTCTTGGTGGATTTTTTTCAATGAGGATTTCTCCATGTAACTATTGTTTAGTGTGATGTTCTCATCGGGTTTGCTAACTTCTTATGTTGATTTTAATTCCTAAGTCTCTTAATGGTATTATACAATTAAGAACACTTAATTGAATGGCTTTTCAATATTATCACTAATTATACTAGAAATCATAGGCCTTGTATGGAGGGTTCCATTATCCTCTATGTAATGTCCCATTTTTAATTAATTTATATTGGTGGACTAAAATTCCATTTCTAATTTTTGGTGAGATAAACCTATTGGATCCTAGTATCATAAGCCTTACAAACTATAAAATATATCAATCTTCTTGCTTCCTTCTTTTCCTTTCCATGGTATTATACAATTAAGAACACTTAATTGAATGGTTTTCAATATTATCACTAATTATACTAGAAATCATAGGCCTTGTATGGAGGGTTCCATTATCCTCTATGTAATGTCCCATTTTTAATTAATTTATATTGGTGGACTAAAATTCCATTTCTAATTTTTGGTGAGATAAACCTATTGGATCCTAGTATCATAAGCCTTACAAACTATAAAATATATCAATCTTCTTGCCATCAATTATAATCAATCCGAGATATATAATTTATATGCTTCTCTATTTTCCAAGAATTCCTAAGTTTTATTCTTTAGCATTCCCCTTGGGCCTATCAATGTGTTGGAAGTTGCAAAATCCTTAGAAAATCCTTAACTGTGGGGTGTTTTGGGTCATTTCCCTGAGTATGTGAAAAATTTAGAGTTTTAAAGTTTTAGAGTTTTTAAAACCTAGCATATGTTTCCTACCAACTCTACCATTCCCTTTATTCCTATTAGGATATTAGAATTTCCCATTTATGCATGCTTTTCCCTATAAGTATACCTTTTCTCTTTGTCCCCATCAATATTGTAGAGTTCTACATCTTTTCATCCATTTTTACAAAGACCCTTTTTTTCCCTTATATTTAATTGGAATTTCACACTATTCCTTACTAGAATGCCATTAGCCCAAACCCTGACTCATTGATACTTACACTAAGTTACCTTTCAGAACTAGAGCTTTGTTCTTTCCCTTATTGAGTACCATTATCATAGAACCTCCAAACATATATCCCTAACAATTTTATATTGGGTAAAAGTACAAACCTATGTCACACTTTTATAAAGGAATTGACCAACACAAATAAAAAAATTCAAATTCGACCACATAAAAGTGGTCTTTATGTTTTGGATTTCAAAATGGTGTAATCTAATGAAATCTAAAACATTTGATGAAGTTTATTCTTGTAATTTTTCAAAAAATAAAAATAAAAGCTGTTTTCTTTTTCATAAATTTAAGAGCAAATTTTGAATTGCTGAAAATTTCACGAAAAAGTGATGTTGAGTTGACATCAAGAAAAAATTAGAAAACAACTTCATTGTCCATTGATTTTTTTTTCCCAAATAGATAACTTCAATATCTAATTCATGGAAAAAAAAACTAAAATTTTGATGTATATTTTCCTTGTAATAATGTGTTAAAGTTAAATATACACCAAAATTTGATAGTTTTCATTTGACATCAGCTATTGTCTACTTTTTTATCCTTTTCAAAAAAAAAATTATACCATTTTGGAGAGGATCCTCTCCTCTAGTGCACCATATATGTTTAAAAACAATTAATATGTTTTGTTATTTTTTAAAATTTCTAATCAGCCTCATTTGTTATTTTAACAACCTGCTTGCATTATTTTTAAAAAAACATATTAAAACAAATCAAAATATCAAAAAATTATATATTTAGATTACTCACTTTGAGCTCTACAAAAGGATTATTTTATTTTTTTGAAAAAAATTATATCGACTAAAGAAATATTATTTTCAAGTGGAAAGTTTCAATTTTTTTTGAGAAAATATGAGGTGGCTGCCAACAAGGATACCACATAGACAGTTTTGAGTGAAAGGGTTTGGTTGAAACCTTTTTGATTGAAACAATTTTAGTTAAAAAATTACATACAAATAGACTCGCACATTTAAGCGACAACAAGAAAAAAATTCATTTCGAGCAAAAGGGTTTTTCTCGAAACCTCAAGTGCCATGTATAGGCGACATAGTTTCAAGCAAAATTGTTTCACTCAAAAATGTTTAGTTGGCTGAAAGTGTGACATAGGTTTATTATTTTATCCTCTTACATCACCTCATTGAGA
The DNA here is from genome assembly GCA_007115665.2 of Sequoiadendron giganteum. Lineage (NCBI taxonomy): Eukaryota > Viridiplantae > Streptophyta > Pinopsida > Cupressales > Cupressaceae > Sequoiadendron > Sequoiadendron giganteum. Next base: position 278,748,019 of record CM021104.1, on the reverse strand, counting down.
TTGTAGGTTCAAATATCTTCTTATTTGGATACTTAGTATGTTATATGCCTAAACTTTGACCCTTAATATGTGATATGGGTCTTGAGGTATACTTTTTAGGATTAAGATGTCATCAACCTTGTAAATCCTTTGTATTTATTACTCCTAATATTTTTTTTATAAATAATTCATGAGGGATGAGGGATTCAACATCAACAATAAATTTTTTTACCATCATATTTTTACTATTATGTAAAATAAGTTTTACTTGTACCATAATTATTTTTTTCATTGGAGGCAATAAATATTTTTATTGGTAGTGATTTACTATTTACCAAGAGGGAATCTTAGAGGATAAGGTTGTTTTGGGAATTAAACTTTATAAGGAGGTTGTTTTTTTTTTTTTTTATATGGTTATCATTAAAGATAAAAGAACTTGTGGTTATAAACAATAACCACCAATTAGAAACTAACAAAAACAAAATGTCCAAATTAGGTAGGTTAGTAAGATGGTTGCAACATAAATTATCCTATGCATTAAATTATGGGATTTATCGAAGGGATATGTTGGAATTTTATAACCAACATGGATACCCCATTTAGGGGGTGAAATGTTATATACAAAAGTCTTGAGGTGGTAGTATATAGGAATAATTATTAAGAGTGAAAAAAATATGTTTACAAGTGTTGAAGGATGTAAGATAGAGGAGGAAAAAAGAAGGATTGCATGTAATATATATTTTTAAGATAATGCAAATCTGGGCCTCTCGTATTGGTGGAATTTTTTCCCAAAAGGGTTTCTACACATAAACACTTGTTATGTGTTCAATTCTTCTATTTCATATTTCTTTGAGTTGCTAATTTATTTTCTTGCATTCTCCATTTGGTTATGCACTAATATAATTTATAGCTGAAATAATTTCCATTTTATATAGCTGTTCATCTTCATTTCTAAGATTTGGTATTAGAGAATGGTCAACTTTATCTCTTGGGTGTAAGTGTGAAGGTTTTTTGAGTTGTGGGAGTTATGGTTGATTGTTTTTTGTATATTTGTGTAGAATCCATGGCTACATCCTCATCTTGGTTAGCTATTTAAAATTTCAATGAAACCAAATATGAGTTGTAGAAGCTAAAAATTGAGGATCTCCTTAAAGAGAGGGATCATTGGTTGGAAACAACAAAAAAAATAAACTATACAAGATAGATTAGGATGACTGGGATAAGATGTATAAGAAAGAACGAGGAACCATCTGTCTTTTTTCTTAGACTCTTTCCTACTAAATATTTTTGAAGAGAAAACAAGATATGATCTATATAAATTATTGGTTGAGATCTACCAAGATAAGAGTCTAGTAAATATGTTTCCTTTAAAAAAATATCTCAAAATTAAGGAGGGTGATTTGATATAAAAGCATTAATTTCATTTAATTTTATTTTGATTAAGTTAGCTTCTATTGATGTTAAGATTGTAAGAGTTGGTATAGAATTCTCTATACCTTGTGAGACTTGGTTGAAGATTGTAGTCACCCAGATATAGAAACTTCTATGAAAGCATAAGAGAGATCAAGAATGAAAGAATAAAGTTACTCTATCAAAGGATGCAAATGATAGATTACAATTGATCGATTCACAAATGAAAAACCCTTGGTTCTATAACCAAAGTGAGACATAGGATTATACAAAATCATGACAAGTGTCTTAATCCTATGATATGAGATAAAAAATGAAATTACCTTTAAGACACAATTTCTAGTGAATGACATAAGATAAGATAAGATCTAATGCCAGCTAATACTTCTAGAAGTATTCTTAGGACCTAAGTAAACTTAACATGTGAATAAGATCTACTAGGTGAACTAGTTAGGTAAAACACCTAATTTATACCAACACCTTAAGTGTAACTTAGGGAGGAACAAACCAAGGAAAATGATGAAAATATGGTTCCTAACTATGAGGCCATGTTAGGTACCCACATATAAATGTAATCTCTCACAAATGGAGAAAAATATTAAAAAAAATAGTATGAAAAAGATCCTCCCCAAAAGAGAGATGAAAACAAGATGCTCTCAATGAAGAATGAGAAGTAAAAAAAAACCATGTGAGGAAAAAGACTCCCCATGAGAGATAAGAAGAGAGACCATGCATCCCCCCTTAATATAAAGTATCTTGCAATAATGTTAGATGCTCAACATTGAATGTTGAAGATGATGGAATCTCATCCAACCAAATTCCTCCCCTTAGACAGAAACAAAACAAAAATGGTATGCATGATGTCTTCCCATTCCTGAAAGGAAGATGAGGGAAGAAGGATGGTGTGTGATGTCTCTAATTTTTTCTCAAGTGTCTCCATGTTGATGTTGAAGGTTTCTATAATCTAAATAGGAATTTTGGGCCACATTAATGAAGTGGACAATCCAAAATCTAGTAGAGATGATTGTAGAACATAATCCAAAGACAAATATATCTCCTTTAAAGATAAATAATCCTCCTCCAAATGTTTCGCAAAAGTATCCAAACTCATGCAAAAATGTGAAGAATAATCATGTGGAGAATGGACAAGAGGATCAGAGTGTTCTCTCAAAATCTAAAGAAGAATCATCTCCATCAAAGAGAAGATGAATGCAATCAATGGTGTCTCCTAAATCTAAAATATGGGGCTCTACAAAAAAAATCCTGCAATGCTTGTTAAGTACTCATCCCAAGTAGCCATCTTTGTAAGATAATGTATGTCTTGTTACATTGAACCACAAGAAGCCAAAATTGTGCAACACAAGCATCATTAGAAGCAATACTAGATGAAAGAGATGAATATCAACACATGTCTCTAGAACCTTAGTGGATGAAAGAATAAAAAGATTCAAATGACCATATTGAATCTCCTCAAAAGTATCCACATTAGATACCATATTTTTTACATTAGTTGAAGAAAAAATAGGAGAAAAATGTGAGAAGTTGTAGACCTAAGATTGATGATCAACCTCCCCAACTATAACTATATCTCTTTTATGCAAATATTGGATTATGAAAAAAATTGGTGCGAACTCGACACTCTTTCTTGCTCCACCATGTGTGAGCTAACAGATAGAAAGGATACTAGTTGGCAATGAATGCATACAAAGAACATTGTTAAATGTTCCAATCGTCTCTGTCAATAAATCCCTTGCCACAAACACACACACACACACACACACACATATATATATATTTGATTAGGGTGAAAATAGAGTCCACCAAAATGAATGAACAAGATGATGGACTGCTTATTTTCAAGGGGCCTAATCACTTCAAATTGTGTAAAATATGATGCAAATAACAATAATAAAGGATACCTAACTATTATAGAAACTATGTGGGATGATTTTAGAGTATAAAAAGTTGTGTACCTGGCCAAAACGTCATTGTTTTTGAGCTATGGAGGACTCATTCGCCTTCAGTGGTGAATGGGTCCTGTTAGGGTTTTGGAAAACTAGTTTCAAGATCATGTTCCTTGATTTCTGCACCCTTGAGTTCCCTATTGTCAAGTTCTGGAAGGTTGTATGCAATTTTGTAGAGATCTTTCTGTGATCTTGCACTTTGAATGAAAAATTTAGCAACTTTGAAAATCTTGCTCAACTTGATCTTCAACCTATAAATCTACAATCAAACACTCAAGGGAAACAGACTTGTTGATTTGTTAGTGAATGTGGGTTTTCCTCAGTCAAACTCCTTGTAGGTAATTAAACCAAATGATGAAATGAAGCATGAACATAAAGTAATATATTTGATATCACCTTGGATGATGTCTTGGAATGGAAATCTGCAAACTAACATGTAGTGTCCATGAAGAATGTAGATATTGGATCCTTGAATATGATATGAACAATGGTTTCAAGCATATGTTCAATGCTACATCCACTTCTTATCTCAACAACATGAATGCATGCATCAAACCCTTGAAATGATGATATGAACTTGAATTGTTGCAATAAAACAATTGAATTCTTCCTTGAAATGCCTTATGAATTCTCTTGAAATTCTCTAATGCTTGATCACTTGAATGCTCTAATGTTTCATAAACTTTCTAGGAGAAACAATGTGAATTAACCCCTTATTTATAGTAAATTAGGAGATAAACCCCAAAATTCAAAGAATTAAGGCCAACACCAAATCTGGGAAGAAACATAATTAAATTCCCACCATGATGAAATTCAAAAATCAGGGTCTCATTAAGGGAGGACCCATTTTCCATTGAGGGCGAATGGGTCCTGGCTAAGTTTCCAAGACCAAGCTTCGGGGAGCTGAAAGAAGGCTAAAAACCCATTCCAAATCAACTGAGAAATGGGGGTCCTCTTAAGGGAGGAACCATTCTCCATTAAGGGCGAATGGGTCCTAGCTCAACTTACCAGGACAATTATTTTCCCAATGAAATAATTTGCTAATTAAATTATGATTGTCGGGATAGATCTTCGGGAGGTGTCAAAATAAAGGCCTAAATTTGAATTAAAAGAGGGTTAATAACTCCAATTAACCACAATTAATTAAGACCGCATAGGTAAGTGTGAAAGTATTTTAAAACACTTTACAACAATTAAACAAGGTACTCATTATGTTCATTTTGTTAGAAAGGGGCCCATTAGGCTTAATTGAGCAAATATATCCTAGAAAAGTGAGAAAGTGTGTTACAACACTTTACAACACCTTTGCAAAGGATCAATTAAGGAATTTTTTAGTTAAATAAAGGCCCTAGAATGGTGTGAATGTGTACAAGACATTACAAAACTACTCCAAGACATCATTATTTCAACTTTAATGTCAATTATCAAGAAAGCAAGGGAAAAGGCTACTTTTTCCATTACTACATTTTTCCCCTACTTTAGTGAGAGGATGAGCCCATGTCAAACTCACACTAAATTAGACATTAAATAAACTTAAGTATGCATCAATAACAAAGATACATGATCATACCCTGTCAAAGGCCAAGAAAAATAAACAAAAACAAAGGATCAAGCACAACCAATTAAATGTGATGTGAGGCGGTGGTTGTTTGTCCATAACATGATGCTCACTCTGGGGTAGTGGAACCTTAGTCTATCCACTAGGTGAGTTGTCCCAAAATATGTATGTGCTCACTTTTGGGTAGTGGAACCTCAATCTGTCCACTAGGTGAGTTATCCCAACGAGGTGGAAAATGAGAGAATCATATTAGCCTCTCATACCATACCGAAGTTTTCCTCTTGACAAATTCAATAAGGCACCGCAATGAAAATGATTTTGTAAATGCTTTTGTCATGTAACAATTTTTCTTAAAGGGGATCTTGCTTTGTTTGTGTAATGGTCTTCCTCTTAGGGAGCATATTGCCTAATGTCTCCAAGAGAGGACAAGTCAAAGGTGTCAGATCATTTCCCATGGGATTCCTCATTCACATCATGCCATGTCAATAGATCATACACTCTTGGATGACATCAAACCTAATGACACCACCAAGAAGAGGACACGTAACAAGAAAAAAGGAAAATCATGCCATGAAATTTTCTAAAATATGTCATCATTACTAATTGGTTGTGCTACATCATTACTATGAGAAATTACTTTAAAGTAGCCAATGTTTTTTATCCTAAGACATGAGAGCTTTCCTCAAAAACCCCGATGCCAAGTCATATGTTTCCAATGCAAGCTATGTCATGAAACAAGAAGGAAGGGTTGCCCCCACAAACACATAAGGGATCTATGTATTTGGGGTCAGTATGTATGTGCTACAATATTGTCATAGAGCATGGAATTTTCATCATTTCGCAAATACTCATAGAACTGGAAGAATGACACAAAGAGAGAAAAAAAAAAAAAATTCCTTTCGGGTCAACATGGAAGAGACACGAATGTCTTGATGCCTTGCATCATCCACAAAAGGAAAACACAAGACAAATGAAAAAGATAAAGATAAATCTTTTGGTTCAACATGGAAGAGACATGAATGTCTCAAAAGCTTGCGTCATTTGATGAGGTATAAATAACCTCGTGATTATGAAAAGCTAAATACCTTATTTTCTCTTGATAATCACCTCAGCCATGTCAATGTGTTTAATTTTAGGAGCAATAATTGTCTACTTTTTATAAAATCATGTATAAATATTTATTTCTCAAATCAATTAGAATTAGCTAACTAATGTTGATATAATGGTATAGACTTTAAGTCATTGTATAGGTATGCAAGTCCAATGAATGGAGAGCACTTCAAGTGGTTGAAGTTAGAGCATCAAAAGTTTGGGCACCAAAAATTTAGGCATACATAGTGGAATGATTTCCTTTAAAGATTTCTGTTAATTTTTTGTTTAAGACTTTATAGCTCCACTTAGAGCCTTTATTATGTTTTATGTCACGAACATCAATTAGTTGGTTAGTTATAATTATGTTTGAATTTTTCAATGGTATTCTCCTACCATCTAAAAATTAGGATTTTGTAGTAGTACAATATATATATATATATATGTCTGTAACTACCAAAACAAGGATTTTGTCATGATATGCTTTGAATATTGTTCAGCTATGTTCTCTATGTTACACTTTTATGATATGAATAAATAAATATTGATAGTCTTATTCTGAGTCAATAATTTTGAGTAATGGAAGTACCATGAATGGATTTATATTGAAGATGTGAAAGTACCTCATGTGATTTGAGATAATTGTAGGAACACTCGAGAGTTGACCACTCGAGGGACCTTATAGAGTAGGTAAGTATTTTTGTTGTTAATATTGTTACTTTCTTTATGTACATGTTAAATTTAGATGAATGTTATTTCGTATTGATCTCCTATCATTTATTCCTATAGGTCATAGTTTTAAGTTTACAATCTTTAAGTTCTATTTATTTGGAAATTTTGGAGCACCTACTCTTGTTGTTAGTTACAAGTAGTTAAGTGCACTTTCTATCAGTAGTTAGTCATTAGTTGTTAGTTGCCTTCATTTGAATTTCACACTTTAACTGCAAGTGTTAATTCTTAGATAATTTACATGCTTTTTAGAGTAATAATTTCAATGCTTTCTAGCTTAAACAATTTTGTGATTTCTAGTTTAATTTTTGTTTACAACCATTTCAAAAATTCAGAACATTTGGCTAAGAGAGATTGCCAAAATATCTCCTTTTACATACAACCTTCAAACACTACTCGGTCGACATAATTGACATATTTTTAACTAAAGTGTTAGGACCTTACGATAGTCTACCACTTTTTGGTTATGTTTTTGGGGACCCATTCCTTTTCTAGTGGTAATATGAGACTTCTTGGATACCTCTTTTAGAAACAAAAATAGTTGTTGGGCTTTTTTTTTGCATGGTCAGGAAAGGAGGTCCCCATAGAAGATTCATACCAAAACCCTCCAATAGTAGTTGCAACCACACATAGGGAGGTAGAAGTCTTAGCTAAAGAACTGATTGATGAATTGATCAAGCAACATCAACCTGAGACCTCCCAACATACCCTAGAAAATTGGCCATTAGAGAGGAACCTTTGAAGAAGAAAGCATTCCTATCAACATCATGACTGATAACAACAATGATAATACTTTCAATGAAAGGAGAAGAAATTGTAGGGAAGGTGATAATGCAAGAGGGGCAACACAAACATTTACCTATCCTATTGCTCTCAATGAAGATGATGATACACCCATGAAAAATATTTCACCATCCATCTTACCAACCTTCAGAGGCTTATCCTTCAAGACCATGCCCAATTCCTTTTTAACATTAAATTTTTGTGTTAGACGTATGACTACAAAAATGATAACCAAAAACTAAAAATATTCCCCTTCACTCTAAAGGACGCTGCAATGCGTTGGTTTATGGGATTAGCTTCAAGGTCGATATCCACCTAGAATGATATGGAGTCTGCCTTTCTAGAAAAATACCAAAGTTATTGTAGACTCAACGATAGGAAAGAGGAGTTGTTCAAATTGAGGAAAAATTAAGATGAAATCCTAGAAGATTATCTAGATAGGTCCATCTTCTTATCTAAATGATGTGGCAAACAAGCCATAAGTCTAGAAGTTTTGAAGACCATATTTCTCAAAGAACTTGATGAAGATGTTAGGAGAAGTCTAGATTTAATGGGAAAAGGAGATGTGTCCCAACTCGAACTCAATGATATCAATGAGCTATGCCAGAATTTCTCCCATACTCATGGAGGTATCCATAAATCTAGTTTTTTTAGAGGTTCCAATGAAATAGGTAAATTGTGTGAGGAAATAGTAAATCTCAAAGTTGGCATTCTTGTTTAGCTAAACCCCATGCTAGATGGAATACAGGCCAAAGCGCGTAGTCCTCAGACCTTATCCATCTATTTCCCTAGGTTTTGAAAAAAATATTTATTGAAAGAATGTCCTTTGGACAAAGTTGAAATTTTCCAAGTTTTTGAGAAGATTCATGCCACTGATCAATGCGAGATCCTAAATGCAATAAAAAATTCCAAGAAAATGACATCTCATGCAGAAGAGGAGATCAATTTTGTGAATCAAAGATTTGGAGGGTGTTGGTTCCCCAAATCTACTATCCACTTGAATCCTAAAGGGCTGCCAGGCCTAATGGTCAAATTCAAGGAGAGATTTGGCCAATGAATGAGAGATTGAATTAAGACCTTTTCTCCCCTACACTTTGGGCTTTATGAAACCTAGGAGGGTGATCCCAATAGTGTGCTTGTAGATACTTGTGTTCCAAAGTAACCAGAATACTATAAATAAATGATGCTCCTTCAAATTATTAACAAACACAATACCCTAAAGGTTTGGTTGACCTTCATGTTAATGTCTAGTTTAAACATGAGAGATATAATTTTCATTAAATTCCACACACACCCACAACAAGATAGATAAGTAAATTTTATTTTAAAATGTAGTTGCTCACAAAACAATCTTAGGAAATTGCAACATCAAGAGACTAGTTCCATATTCCAGGGTGGAATCACCTAAACCATGAAATTTAAAACTCATTATAGCATTCACTCTATCATAACTATGCCAATCAGATGATGCATTACACCATTGATACTAGAAACCAAACCATTCATACTTTATTAATCCAAGCATACAGTTGCACAAACCTCTATTTATGTTAATACAATTTAATTCATTCTTTGAATGAAAGTAACAACACAAAATAAACATTTAAGGAAAAACAAGAAGACAAATAACAAAAACCCTTGATTTCTTATATTCATAATATGTGCAATGTGTACAATGGAGACAACCAATTCAGAATATATGATCACTTACATGCAAATATAATAATGTTGTGAATAAATTCTTCATTACATGACTCAAATCACTCCAAAGACCTAAAACCAACACTACATTTTAGATGGGCTGTTACAAAAAATGCTTCCCCGTGAGACCAAGCAGTGAACAACTTCTCCCAAAATGAAAGAGAAAAGATATACTTAATGAAAATACAGAAGCCCTAAGTGGAGATCTTCGATAGACATCTAGCACATTCTTCTTCATTGATCAGTAAATGCCTCTAGCACTTGAAGAATCTTCAATATGCAATTTGATTCCTGCCTCATCATTCACTTGCCCTGCAATAGAAAAATATTCCCTACTGTGAAGAGCCATCATTCATTTTCATTATGTTGTAGAAAATATCCACTTCTTATTATTACCCTACAATTGAAAATATCTTATTTTTTACTGTGAAAATCCCCTTCATGCATCTTCATTCTATTGTAGAAAAATCCTCTCACCTATGCACTTACCATGCCATTTTACCTTGTGTATTTATCATTTACTACCCAACACAAGAAAATATTTAATCTTTATCGTAGCTAAAAAATTTACTTATGAAGGCTTTTACTTTTATTTGGGCAGTAAAAATATTTACCCATGTATTTCACACTTCACATTTTATATTTATTACTTTCCAGCAACAAATACTTTGATTTATTGTCAAGGATTAAATTTCATTTTATCAGGTAATGAAACATTTATCCGTGCCTCCACCTTTTCATTTACCTTGCTTTCATATACATTTCCACTAATTATATATATCCCCAAGTGATAATATTTAAAATTTACCATGGGCCCACCATTCCTTTGCCATCATCTTCCCAATAGTTATCGTGCATCACGAATGCAAGGAAAAAAGGGGACATGAAATAGAGATGCGTGATGAGGTGAAGCTGAGATCATTCATCACTAATTTGAGGTGAGAAAAGAGAAAATAAAAAACGATGAGCGATAAAACATCCTCTCACTTCTTCTTCTCCATTTGACACCCTCGTTCTTCAAGTTTCTGCTACTTCTTTGAACTATGGCGGCTTCAATAAATGTCTATAGTAGCCAAAATTTAACTGTTTCTCCTTCGCATCTAAGCCATGAGAATACGAGATTCCACAACAAATAGTTGGTTGAGCACATGAAGTGCACTCATTAATCCTGACACTACTTTGATGAAATTCACCAAAAAATGCATTTATTTGCCCTTTCAAAGTGTTTAAGTTGAAAGCTTCTATAATGCCACCCAACATTAAATCATAGTATGTATTTTGAGGGTGCCAAAAATATTCTTTACCATGTTCACTTATAATCCTACTGCTACTCTACATCACCATGCACTTGAGCCAAACATGATAGGAATTGGGTGTAGTATCAAAGCAAAATTCCCTCGAAAGGCTTTGACACATTCTCAAAGAAAGCATAAAATGATCCCACTAGAAGTTAAACATGTGCAAGATCTACCCCTACATCGGGCATCATAATCAAAATATTATTGATCACAGCAACTTCTTAAACCTATGTTCAATTTTCCTTTGCAATATCAAATCAGCTACCTTCAACTAGCACAGTAACCACTCCATCTGCAACAAAAACATTTCATGTCTTTGCACAAATACCTTACAAAGAGTTCTCAAACCTCCACAATATGTGCCACCAAGTTCAATGGGTCTCTTATCTTTGATATTCTCATCACAAGACACACCAAGTGAGGAATCAGATTTAATGGTTCCTATCATACACTCATTGTAAAACACTTCAATATTAGTCACCATTCTCAGTTCCATGTTGCCCATCATACATAAAGAATTTTATGAGTTTGTTTCCAATTCAAGTGCACTCCCAATAAAAACTAGGCTTAGTTGGAACTCATTCCCAGCTCACTTAGTGGCTGCAAGACATTGATATGCATTCACTTAATCGAAAAACCTGAACAATATATGCCTATATAATTTATTTTCTTTCTCAGTATTATGTGGTTGTTCAGAAAACCAAGCAAGACTAAAATAGTGTTTTGATTTATCCCATGGTGATTCAAATCAACACCATCTCTTTTTCCCCTTTATGCCAACCTCCCCATATCACTTGCATATACTTCCTTTGCTGCAAAAAGACACTCAACAAGCATTTAACCATCCCTTTGAGGCATTTTATCAAATAATTCATTTTCCATTCTTTTTTCTACTCTAGGTCTATAGGTAGATCATTAACAAATACAAAGATTTTTACACTACCATGCATCATTGGATTTCGTAACCTTTGTTTCAAAGCTCCTAGCTGATCTCAATAGAAATCAAAATTATGGAAAAAATCATATTAGGGTCTTCATTTTCCCTTACAAAACTTGACAATCCTTCCTTACTATCCCTATTCCTCTTTTCATATAATAAGAATGTTTAGGGCTTCAATAGGTTCTCAGGTAACTGCATAGGAGATATATCTTGGCAAATATTGAAGACTACTTCATAGTTTGTGAATACTCTATAGTATTGTATAGACTTCCAATAATATTTTGAGCTTTTTCAGAAACTACATTATCTATACACTTACAACTCCATAACTATGTGCAGCATGCCAGGTCCCCATCTAGGCCCAACCTAAAATAAAAAATTATTTGAAACAAATTTCATCCTCAATTGACCTGAAAATGATTTTGTATACATTTGGCATGAAAATTTTGAAGTGGGCAACCACCAAAATCCAGTTTTTGGAATTTTGTACTGTGAGCAAAACAAGCCAAGTAGCCTCCAGAATCGCTTTGGAAAACTGGTAAAACAATCTTCTGGAGCCATGAAATTAATGCACAAGCATGTAGACATTTGAACCTAAAATTCAGTGCAACAAACGGCTTGGAAAAATTGATCTTGAGGTGCAAGATATTCAATACCAAAGTGGCTCACTCGGACTTTTCTGCAACTACACCTATCAAAAATCAACTTGAGCACACCAAGTCACCTCCTTGAAAAATTATCAAATCACCTCTTTAGAAGCTATTAATGGAAACACTAGATAATTTAGGTCCATTGAGTATGTGTGCAAGAGGGATTTCCTTCAATCCACATTCATCACAAGATATTAAGGGTCAAAGATGACCTCCTTGAAACATTTTGGAAATGCAAATGTAAAAACAAAACAAATAGCATTTGCTTTTGACCTAGTAAAAATATCAAACTTGATCTTGTGGCTCTGAAACTAAACCATGGAGCATATGAATATGAGGGGAATGTAAAGCACCGATCCATTTTCCATGACGATCATCCATCTGTGAAATATCATTCTAAACAGGAGGCCATTTCGCAAGCCCAAGTGTATGCAAAGAGCAAAATAGTCCCAGAACCTTCCAACTTGTCATTTCAAAACCCTGTCAAAACTCATCATAGGAAGTTGAAATCCAACATATGTGCTCACATATGACAAATGAATACACTCACCAAGGGATTTGGCATAAAAGCAAATGGGCTCAAAATTATGACCCTCCAAATTAGGTCACTGGGGAAAAAATTTCAGGTGCATTTCTGAGTGTGCAAAGGAAATTTCACATCATGGGCACTTAAAAATTTACAAAATTTTACAGTCCCAACAAGGGGAATTTCTCTTATGGCCAAATTTCAAATCTTGCTTGGCGGCCCCCAAATAATTGGAATAATAATCAGTGGGTAGTACCTTGGCCTCACACACCACCTAATTAGGGACCTTACCCTTAGGGACCACCTAAATGGGTGAACTAGTCCTGGGGAAACCCGTGATGGACAAACCAGAATCAACAACAATGGTATCCTCAAAACCTTGCACCTCAATGGAATCAAACTCCAAATCAGTTTTATAATGGGCCAAGGAGGATGCCTAATCCATAGTAGAACCTTTCACCAGCTCCTCAGAACCCTCAACAAAATGAACAGGTCAACCAACCACAACTTCCAACACAACCTGTCCCTAATCCAAAGAATAATTGTCAAAATACACCGGTGTATTCGATAGAACAGGAAAACGTGATTGGACTTAACGCTATCCATTATGGAAACTTGCAGTTGAGGTCAGGAAAAACACTCCAACAACCTACCATAGTTGAGATCCTGGATGAATCGAACAAAGAATCTATTGAAAGGACTAAGACACCTTCCATACCTTTAGAGAAAAACCCAGTGAGTAATCAAGACAAGCCCCTTCCACAATCCTCATCTAGAACTTTCAAGTTACCTCAAGAAGAGGATGGTCAGTGTTCAATAGAGCTTTTAAAGAAGGATCCCACCTTGAAAGAGAAAAATAAAGCACCTTTTCCTGAGTGTCTCAAAGCAACCACCTTGAATAATCCTCCGAAAATGACCTTATCCACTGAAACTGTGTTAATACAAGAAATAAAGCAACTTCAAATCAAGGTTCCTTTATTACAAGAGATTAAAGAAATTTTTGAACTAAACCAACTAATTAAATAGTTGTGCATAAAAACACCAAGAAGGAAACCAAAACGGATTAACACTGTGCACATAAACGGATATTTAGCTGACCTTCTGGCTGGAAAAACCTCAACCCCAAAATATGATGACCCAGGTAGTCCACTCATAATAGTGAAAATCAATGAGGTAGCAATACCTAATGCACTTATGGACTTAGGAGCGACCATTAATGTCATAACGGTGGATGTTATGGAAAAATTACGACTCACTAATTTGCGTCCCACAACTACAGTATTGAAAATGGAAAATCAATCCATAGCTATTCCCAAAGGTGTCATAAAAAATGTTCTTGTTAAGGTTGAGGGTTGGAAATATCCAGTAGACTTCCAAATAATCCAATCCCTCACATCCAAGGATAGTTATTCGATAATATTAGCTAACCGGTTAGCTACAGTTGTAGCTAGGATTGACTAGAGAGTAGGAGGAATGACCATTTAACATGGTCCCAATAGAAAACACTTATTCTTGTAACCCCCCACTCAACCTGTTGAACATAACCAAGTTTGGGTTGATGAACCAGATGGTGCCAACAATCAAGAGATCTAGCCTCACTTGCTATGGCAGTCATTAAACAACATGGTGAAGAGTTGGAAGATGAACTGGAAAATAATATGCAAAATCTTACTGTAGACTCAAGTGATGAATAAATGTTAGAAGTGGAAGATATTTTAGCGCATCCAATAAACATAGATCACACTGAATATGATTAAACCAACTTCATAGGGTTACCTTTTCCTCTAGCTAATATCATTTCAAAAATGGATCACTTCTTCAAAGATATTGCCAGACTCCACAAAACTATACCGCATAGATGTCCTCTCAACACCTTAACCAGAGAAGTTTATACTATCACCTCCAACTATCTAGGAGTCAAAACCATCATGTTACTACCAAGGAAACTTTAAATATCAATAGTTGGTTGACAGAGTCAGAAGAGCTCAAATTGTTTGATGTTTTGGTAAATAGATCTAGAGATTTTTCTTGGGATTATACAAACACAAGAGGAATACAGCCAAGTGTTTGTACCCATCACATCTATACTGAAGATGTTAGACATGTTCATTAACTACAACAAAGACTCAACCCTGCTCTTAAAGACATTGTTAAAACATAAATTGAGAAACTCCTGCAAGTAGGATTCATCTATCCCATCTCTGACAGCAAATGGGTTTCCCCTCTAGTATTTTTCCCAAAGAAAAATGGGAAGTGGAGAGTGTGTGTTGATTATAGCGAACTCAACAAAGCTACCCATAGAGATTACTTCCCTTTACCTTTGATAGACCAAGTCTTGGATAATTTGGCTGGAAGGAAGTATTTCTCATTCCTGGACAAATTCAGTGGATATAACCAAATACAAGTAGCAGTGGAAGACTAGGAAAAAATAAATTTTACTTGCCCTTGGGGAACATTCACATATCACGTCCTTCCTTTCAATCTATGCAACGCTCATGCAACATTTCAGAGAGCTATTGTAGCCATATTTGCTGAGCTAGTGAATGACTGTGTGGAAGTCTACATGGACGACTTCATCATGTATGGGTCAACTTTTGATGAAGGACTTCTGATGAAGGTCATTGTATTCCTCATCATTTAATTAAAAATGTCAATCCAAGGTGATGTCCATGGCGATACGCAAGAGGGAGATGAAATCATTTGCATATCATTATTTTTCTACAAACAAAATTGAAAGGCAATGCATGAAATAAATTGTTGGAATCAAATCTAATCTAAGATATTGTAAATAAAAATAATGGAATTAAATCTATCTTAAGAAGCATTCAAAGGGAAATTATGGAAGTGTAAATAATAGGGAAAAAAAATATTTCTAGAAAATAAACTATGAAATGAAAACTACAAATAACTATGCTACTACTGCTAAAAACTGAACTCTATTATTTTATAAAACTCTTCCCACTTTGATTCCTTGTTTACAATGAATTTATAGAATTCTTATCTTCAACTAATCTCAAATATTAACCTTATAGTTGTGCAACAACTTGCTAGAAGATAGGTACATGTGTTGAGGGAAAAAGATAAGTCCTTTCTTCATCTTGTTGAGTCAATCTTCTTTGGTCGTTCAAAACAAATAAGCCTATTTTGCAGCCCCTAAACAAGCTCCAAAAAGACATTTGAATGCTGAAAATTTTATGCATTTCCCTTGTGTATCATTAAAGCTCATAAAACAACTCCCAGATGTTTGCAAAAAGGTTCAAACTACCCAAAAATGCCTCCTAGATATGCTTCATTTGTTTGCACAACCCAACAACCTGCCTTAGATGTTTTGAATTGCCCCCTAAATTCTCTCAATTGATTTCCCTGAACTGTTCATAGAAGCTCAAACTGCTCAACCTCTTCATAAATGCTATCATACTTATCCTTCACTTAGATCCTTCTTAGTTCTAGAAATTCCAGAGCATGGAAGTAAAATTTCAGAGCATTTTACTGGTGAAGTTTTCTCTCGAACCACAAACTAGGTTTTTGTGAAATTTAATGGATTTTTTTGCCTTTTCTTCCCCTAATTTTTATCCAAAAATCTCAAGAACCCAGATCACAATTTTCAAGATATGATGGAATCTTGACTAGTGAAATTCCTCACTTTCCTCATCATTCAAGCAACAAACCACTTCTCTTTGACTGAAGAAAACACTAATTTAGCTAATAGATGAGACATTTTTTTGACATTTTTTTGTCTTGTCAACTTCAAAACTTGGAAAAGGTATTGAAGCAATGTGAGGACCATCGGCTATCCCTAAGTCATGAAAAATAACTAATAATGGTGGAATAAGGGATAGTGTTGGGACACCACATTTCAACTGAAGGGATAAAAGTGGATCCTAAGAAAAATGAGGTAATACAACAAATAGAGACTCTGAAGAACCAAACTAACATCAAAATTTTCTTAGGACACGCTAGATACTACTGGAGATTCATAGAAAATTTTAGCAAGGTTGCAACCCCCATGTTTTCCCTCCTCCAAAAGAATATAGATTTCACCTGGACAACAGAATGTCAAACATCATTTGAGACCATTAAGGAGAAACTCATCTCGGCTCTTGTCATATGCGGACCTAATTGGAACCTTTTGTTCCATATTTATGTTGATGCTTCCAATGATGCTATTGGAGTAGTTTTAGGTCAAGAAGATGAGAATGGAGGGAAATGTGCCATTTATTTCATTAATAATAATTTGACTCCCACTAAACGAAACTATACCACCACGAAGAAATAATTCTTAGTTGTGGTGAATGCAATCAATAAATTTTGACATTGCATCACAAGGTACAAAGTGACTGTTTTCATAGACCATTCAACTATCAAGTACCTAATGAACAAAATTGCAGTAAATGGAAGAATAATCAGGTGGTTATTGCTTCTATAAGAATACAATGTAACCATTATTGATAAACTCGAGAAGTTCAACGTAGTTGTAAATTTCTTATCCTAGATCAAACAAGACAATGAAGATTATTCTCCTGTGCAAGATGAATTCCCAGCTGAAAATCTATTTTACATCTCCATTAAAATCCCTTGGTTTGCTAACATCACCATTTATCTAGCCACTTCAAAGTTCCCACCAAAATTTACGTCAAAATAAAAGAAATGCCTCGTTTGAGAAAGTGCTCGGTTCAAATGGATTAATGGAATTCTATTTCAATGTGGTCATGATTTGGTTTTACGACATTGTGTTAGATCAGATGAAACATACAACATCCTTAGAGTCTACCATGATGACCCCTTCGGAGGCCATTACTCTGCCAAGAGGATGTCCCATAAAATCTTGGGCACAAGATATTACTGGCCCTCTATGCATAAATATGTGAAAAACCATGTTTTCCATTGTGATGAATGCCAATGAGTAGGAATAACTACTACATCCAATGAAATGCCTCTCCAACCGCACGTAGTTTGTGAACCATTTGAAAAGTGGGGATTGGATCCTATAGACCCCTCTTCACAAGGCAAAGAATACATTTTGGGTTGTACTGACTATCTGACTTAGTGGGCAGAAGTCCAACCCTTAAGAGTTGCTAGGGAAGAACAAGTTGTTGACTTACTATATAACAATATTTTTCTTAGATTTGGAGCCCCTAGAACAATTTTCACAGATCAAGGGCTCTAGTTTATGTCCAAATTTTTGCTAGCCTTTATTGATCATTTCTAAGTAAGCCATAAAAATTCTCCACCCTATCACCCACAAGAAATGGTCAAGTAGACATCACTAATAGGGAACTTGAGACTATCTTAACAAAAATAGTTTCATTAGGGAGAAGAGATTGGGCCAAAAAATTACCCGAAGTCATTTGGGCCTATAATACAACATGGAAATCAACCGTTGGTTTTACTCCTTATGAGTTAGTTCTTGGAAAGAAACCTTTTCTACCCATTGAATTTGAACTTCAAACTCTTAGAACAACAATGGAGTTAGGCTTAGACCTCAAACAAGCCTAGGTTGAAAGAGTCCTATAGCTCAGTGAACTAGATGAACTTTGTTTAGAAGCTATCCACCAAAATGAGCTAGTTCAACAACAACGAAAGACCTAGGATGATAAACATATAAAAGAAAGAGAGTTTCACAATGGAGATTGGGCATTGTTATTTGATTCTCGATATAAATATCACCAAGGGAAACTAAGGACTTATTGGATGGGTCCATATGAAATTTCTAAAGTATTTCCGAATGGAGCAATGTAGCTCAAGCCTATTGATGGTGACACTTGAACTCTCTTAATCAATGGTCATCGATAATGAATCTACCACAAACTTGTCAACAAAGAAGAATTTATGAGAATGGTATAAATGCAAGGAGAAATACAATGCATTGAATCTACTACGACACAACCAATGTAATTTTCAATCTAAAACTAAAAAAATAAAATAAATAAATAATTATTTTTTTACATGTGTATGTATTTATAATCACTTCAGGGCATTTCTACTATATTTTTTATCTTTTGGACTTGGCTAAATTTCTTTTTTGTCTTGTAGGACTTTATTTTTTTAATCGAATATAAATTTTGACGCATCTTGCACTGATGCTCCAAAACTTGTTCGTTTGATTGGTCCCATTTCTTGGTTTGTTCCTGCAGTCTGACGCATCTCTCAGAAATGATTTTGAATGTGTTAATTCCAATGTGCTTCATTCTATCCCTTCCTACATTCTGGTGACATCTTTCAACGATGCTTTGAAATTTTGTTCTTGCATTTCAACGACATCTTTTAGTGATGCTTTGAAAAAAATTTCCTCCATTTTGGTGGCATCTTTCACGATGCTCCTGAATTTTGTTCCTTCATTCGAGTGGCATATTTCAAGGATGCTTCAAAATTTTATTCCTTCCTTCTGGCGATATCTTTCAGCGAAGCTCCAGAATTTTGTTCCTTCATTTCAGTGACATCTTTTCGCGATGCTCCAGAATTTTGTTCCTACATTTTGATGACATCTTTCAACAATTTCTTATCAAAGAATGATAGAACTCTTTAGAAGGGAGGGAGAACCTCATCCTTTTCTAGTTGTGAATACCCATGGGTAGAATAAGGGGTTTCATAGAATGTCTATTCTAGAGCCATGGCGAATGGCAGTTTCCTGGATTATCAAATATTTTACATGTGAGAGGAAATGTGCCATCATAGTCAGTCCCCCCTTTCAGTTACTCACTCACCTGTGCCATGGCACTGAAAACCCTGAATTAAGGATTAACCTTCCTGACTTCCTTAGTGATTCCATTGTCAGTATGATAGAGAGATTTAAAGTTGGTTAAGGCCCATTGAAATGTCATGGCCTCATTCATTTAATTTGTAAACATCATTTCTTGAAGAAATGAAAAAAAAAGAAGAAAAATTGCAGAAATTTCTTTGAAATTTTGAAAACCCTGAACCCCCAAGAGATTTGGAGGAAGGTGAACCATTTGGTCTGGTGACTCAAAGTTTCAAATAACCTTCTCCTATGCCTCAAGATGCCCCTGAGCCTCAAAATGTTGAAAGAGATCCCAATAATGAAGCACCGAAAAATCCACCCAACCTTTTAGAAACCCCAGAGAAACAAGAAAATGTGGACTTAGTAAATTCTAAAGATGAGGATTCTCACCACCGAAAAAAGGAAAAGAGACCTAAAATAGAGTTGCACAAACCTTCCCCTTTAAGGAGACGCAAATTATTGGCTACTGATATCAATTGTGTTGTGGCTTGTGATCAGTTGCATGTTCCAAAAAAGAAAAGACAAGACTGACAACCTCATGAAATTGTAACCCAGTCATTTGAGAATGTGGTCCATCTGTGTGAAGAGATAGCCTAGTTTGGTGAAAAGAAAACCCTAGTTTGTAATAAATCCCCTGAACCCGAGAAGGAAGATGTGCCACTTGAGATAGGACAAGCAGAGATAGGGGAACAATTGCAAAACTATATGGTTGTTGAAGATGAATCTGTAGAATAATTGTCTCCCCTAGTTGCCAATGACATAGAACAAGGTTCACTAGAGGTAAATGATGAAGAAAATGTGACTAGTAATGATGTAGAGATTCCTATTTTCCTCTTTCTACCAATGTAGAAGTTGAAAGATTTAATCATATAAAAATAGAATTAGAAGAATTAAAGGTAGAAATTATTTAGTTAAAATTTAAACTGTAGCAAAATGAGGAATAGATGAATAAATAACAGTAGGCAATTAGCATACAAACTGAACTTCTGAAGGAAAAAGATCAAGAAATTATGAATTTAAGGGCTCAAGTAGAACAAAAGGATAAAATTATTGAAGAGTTGCAATCTCAAGTGCAATGAATTGATGATAAAGATAAGGAGTATTTGGCTAGTTTATTTGAAAAAGATAAACATATTAAGATTTTAACTAATAATCTAGTGAAATCACTCACAATCTTTGTAGAAGAACAAGGAAAACAAAAATTTGAACTCAATGCGGCCTTGAGCAGAACTATTGGGCTAGAGAAGGATTTGCAAGAAATCAATGTGAAACCAATGGTAGAATCAATATAAGTATAGAACGAGCCAACCGAAATGGAGTGGTTTCAAATTCACATTTCCCCATTGTTGGTTAAGTGGATGGAAAGATGGTATTTCTTGAGACAAGCAAGGGTAGAAAAATGACAAACTTAAGTACGAAATAGCATTATTGAAAGAATCTTATTATAAACTCTACCAAACTAAAATCGATACATGTCAGAATGGGGAACTATTACTATCTTGTAGAAAACCATCCCAATTATATTCCATGTTTTTAAATGAATAGTTGTTAATATGGAAAATTTTGAGGATTTATTGCAATCTACCCCTAACCCTGATGATTAACAATTCTTAGAAGCATTCAAAGAGGAAACCCCTATTCAACAAAATTTATTGTGTGAATTTTTCATACATAATCTATTTTTAGAAAACACAAAGATTTCTTTATCAACCTTTTTGTTGGGGAGGTATAGCTTAGAGCCTTCATGTCTAATATGTAGAATCAGATTCATTAGCAGGAGAGAACCAAAGAATAATTGAAAGTAGAGAGAAATGTGGGACTTCAAATGAGATATCCCAACTGAAAACCATTTGCCTTCAAATCCCAATTTCGAGGGATTAAAAGCTATGAAGCTATAAGAAACAAATATGATGACAATCTTTGGATTTGTTTTAAAATTTTCAAAATTCATGGGCCACAATTAATAGAAAGGGTATGGAGTTCCTATGAGGAGTGGTACACTCCCCTACCTATGTATCTTAAAAGGAGGGAAATGATCTCCCCCACCAATCTAATTTGGTCTTACAGAAGAGTTGAGGCATTAACATAAATATTATAGCAGCTCAAAACCAAGTGGATAGGGATCTTGTACAGACCTCCATTGCTCCTTCAGCCACCCCTTGTAATTTTTTTCACTACAGAGAAAAATCCTAGGGACTTATATACATGGCAGCTGAGAGTTAAATTCAACAAAGGTTTTCTTAAAAATCTCGATCACTTGGATGAAGAGGTAGAGGACCTATATGATCTTAGTTCCAAATATGATGAACTGAATAGGAAAAGGTATGCAGAAAGGAAAAGAGGTAGAGGACTCATCAAAGAGCAAGAGGGCCTACTCAGACTTGGGACTAGGAGGGTGATGAGGTATAAATAACCTCATGATTATGACAAGCTAAATACCCTTCTTTGTTCTTTCTAATCACCTCAGCCATGCTAATGTGTTTATTTTTAGGAGCAATAATTATCTACTTTTTATAAAATGGTGTATAAATATTTATTTCTCAAATCAATGGGAATTAAATAACTAATATTGATATAATAGTATAGACTTTGGGTGATTGTACAGGTATGCACATCCGATGAATGGAGTGGACTTCAAGCAATTGAAGTTACAGCGTCGGAAGTTTGGGCATCATAAATTTAGGAGTGCATTGTGGAACAATTTCCTTTAAAGCTTTTGGTTAATTTTATGTTTAAGACTTTATAGCTCCACTCAAAGCCTCTATTATGTCTTATGTCACAAAAATCAGTTAGTTGGTTAGTTGTAATTCTGATTAATACTTTTTCAATGGTATTCTCCTGCCATTTGAAAATTAGGATTTTGCAGTAGTATAGTATATATATGTGTAACTACCAAAAAAAGGATGTTGTTATGATATGCTTTGAATATTGTTCAACTACGTTTTCTGTGTTACACTTTTATGATATGAATAAATAAATATTGCTAGTCTTATTCTAAATCAACGGTTCTGAGTAATGGAAGTACCATGAATAGATTTATTTTAAAGATGTGAAAGTACCGCGTGTGATTTGAGCTAATCGTAGGAACACCCAAGAGCTGGCCACTAGAGGGATCTTATAGAGTATATAAGTATTTTTATTATCAATATTGTTACTTTCATTTTGTACATGTTAAATTTAGATGAATATTATTTTGATTTCAGCTCTATCATTTATTCCTGCAGGTTGTAGATTTAAGTTTACAATCTTTAAGTTTTGTTTATTTGGAAATTCCGGAGCACCCACTCTTATTGTTAGTTACAAGTAGTTAAGTAGACTTTATGTTAGTAGTTAGTTGTTAGTTGCCTTATTTAAATTTCACAGTTTAACTACAAGTGTTAATTCTTAGATAATTTACATGCTTTCTAGAGTAAGAATTTGAATGCTTTCTAGCTTAAATAATTTCGTGCTTTCTAGTTTAATTTATGTTTACAACCATTTCAAAAATTTAGAAAATCTTGCTAAGAGAGATGGCTAAAATATCTCCTATTTCATATAGCCTTCAAACACTACCCGGTTAACATAATTGACATATTTTTAACTAAAGTGTTGGGACCTTATGACAGTCTGTCATCATCCCCAAAAGGAAAACACAAGAAAAATGAAAAATGATTATGGCATAGAGAAGAATGAAGGTACAAATAGAAGAATGCACAAAAGAGAGAGGAACATTAAACAAAACATCATGGGGGATCAAATTATGCACATGCAATCACAAAGAAAAATGAAAAATAAAAAGACTAGTAAGGAACAAGTGAGTCAACCTAAAGCAGTTCATTTGCCTCCTAATCTCAGTCAGTATAAATGGAAGGTGAACAACTAGCCAAAGGGACAACATCAAGTGTCAAACTAGGAAGCACACCAAGTTCAACACTCTTAGTAGGAGATTTGTCATCAATGCTCATAAAAGAAGAAAACAATGCATTCAACTCATCATGCACTTGTTCATCAATCTTTGAAATGTTAATATCATCATCTAAATTAATCACAATAGGAGGTCAAATAAAAATGTCCATGCAATGTTCTTTTTTATGTTGTGGCGAGGGTTGAGATTCATCATGTATTACTTCAGGTAGGTTTGGATTTTGACTTTCTTTGTTATTGTTATTTTCTTGAGTTTGTAGCCAACGAGCAATAGCACGACATCTACATCTACACCCTCTAGCATTTTGATTTCTTTTCAATTTATTCTCAATTTGTTTTTGTGTAAAAGTGGGTTTTCCAATCATAGGTTCCTTCTCTTCCTTGGGAGGAGGTTCCTTCTCTTCCTTGGGAGGACTAGAGGAAACAACAATAGGTTGTTGAACTGCTTTCTCTTTGACTTTGTAAACTTGTTTGACTCTAGGAGGGACATCATTATTGTTTGTGTTACCTTTTGGTCTCTTATATGAAATTGCAGGAGGTTTGTCTAAATTTTCTTCTTGTATGTTCGGAAGTGTTTTTGGTTCAATCATTGTTTTGTCAAGGATTGTTGGTTCGGTCATACTTTGAGGCATGTTGTGAATGGATATTTATGCTATTTTCTTTTCCTTGAATTTTTTATATGATTTGAAAAATAAATCTTCACGAGGCTTGATAGGTTCCATAGGCTTGAGCCAAAAGTAATCTAGTGAAAAATTCCCTTTTTGTCGAGGCCGAATGAAATCTGCTATGATGCACAATGAAGATGTCATTACCAAATGGAAACATTAGACATTTATGCACAACCAAAGGGACAACATTCATGGAGCGAAGCCATGGATAGCCTAGCTTCACATTAAATTGATCCGATTGTGGGATGATGAAGAATGAGACTGTTAATGTTTTTGGTCCCACTTTTAAAGGGAGATCTATCAAGCCTATCTTAGGGAAAGCAAATATGTTATGTGTCTTGATCCATTATTTTGGGTTGTCATATGTTTCTTGATATGACTCATGCACATATAAGAATTATTTTGTGATCACATTCTCTCCATAGAAAAGATCAATCAATATCCCATTAGTGGGCTTATTATTGATTTGGCCAGCTATGTAGAGAGGACCATCAGGTGCACGTTTAGGTATGTCACTTTGTGAGAAAGCAATGTCAAGAGATTTTCTAGTCAAGCCCTTACGAGGTTTAGCTTCGATAAATGCTATCACTTCACTTGTAGGATGTTGTTCAATGGTATTTGTATTGTCATCTTTTGTGTCAACATTCATCACATCAGTCTTTGTTTCATTAGCTTTGATAAATGAAATATTATACTTAGGCATGGGATTTGTAAAGATTTGTAAATTTTGATTAGGAGCTAAAGACTTATTACCTTGACCATTCACACCTCCGATTTAAAGTTGGTTATTTTCAATAAGGTCTTGCACAAGATGTTTAAGATGCCTACAATATTCTATACTATGTACATTTTTTTTATGGTAATGACAATAAGCATTTTTTTGGAAGCCTTTAGGCAATGGTGTAGTAGGATCACGTTCTCTAATAGGAGGTAAGGTAAGCATGTTTTTGTCAATAAGTTGCAACATGATGTTGTGAAGGGTATTAGGTAAAGGAGTGAATTCTCTCTCCCTATCCCTGAAAGGAGTTGTCATTTTTATAGCAGCCACTTGATTATTGTTTTGTTGACTTTTTTGAGGAGGGTTTAATTGTAAAAAGCCCTTAATCTATTTCTTGAAAGGTTGATAGTTGTTTTGAGTTGTGGATTTGGTCTTTTCAGGGTGACTAGGGGAATTTTTCACATCAAGACCACCAGTCAAGTTTTGATGGTCATGAAGGGCTATACATAACTGTGTGAATGATGGACACCTCAACATTTCAAGTTTTATTTGGAGTTTATCTTGTAGTTGGCAATGAACATTCATTGAAGATTGGCATCAAGAATCTTAATGTTCACTTGTGAATAAAGTGTTTGGTATCTTCCTATGAAATTAGTCACTTTCTCATCCTCTTTTTGCTTACATTTCATTAAATCAGAAAGGGTCATCTTGGGAACCATGTGAATATGGAAGTGGTTGTAAAAGGAATCAATGAGTTCATTGAATGAACTAATTGAATTGTTCGGTAAAGAAGAAAACCACTCTAAAGTAGTATCCTTCAAGGATCTAGGGAATAACTTATCCAACAGTTTATCCTCAAAGATGAAATCACTACACAAGGCTATGAAGGTGGAAATAGGCTTACAAGATCTCCTTTCCCATCATATTTCTCAAATCGAGGAACCTCTAATCCTTGTGGCATTTTTTTTCTTAATATGTTGAGGGAAAATGGTGTAGATTTGATGTATTGCAAAGGTTGACCATTATTGTTTTGTTGTAATGTTTTCACTTGTTGTTAAAGGGATGTCATCATATGCAAAAGTGAGTTAATAAGAGGGTCATTTTGGTTGTATGGTTGAGGGGAATAAGGTGGTGTAGCGTATTTATGGGACGGGTGATCCCACAATATTGGTTTACAATTTTTGGCCAAACTGGATATTGAAATAATTTTTTCTAACTAAATATTCACTTTCGGGCACCTATAGCGGCTAAACGATGAGGAATTTGAAGATAATACAAACTAGTGATTTGTGACATTTTGTCTATAGATTCTAAATATATTTTTTTCAAAAATTTTGGAATCAAATTGCACTTCTTTTTCCATCTCATTTGAAAACTAGTTTTTTCCAGTAAACAACATTTTTAAGGAGTGATGCTCACCGTATACAACATAACTTTTTTTCGACAAAGGATAAAATTCGTTTTTTTCAAATTTAGATTTGTAACTATGATATCTAGTGCCTCCAATTGGTTTCATAGTGTTTTATTGAATATTTTTTCCTTAATCAAGTTTCAAAGTCAAACCAATTACAACTCAGACATAGGCGAACTGTATACAACGTAATTTTTTTTGTATGTATCAAAATTCAATTTTTTTTTGTTGGATCAAGGACTTCAATATCTGGTGCACTCATATTTACCAAAAAAAAAATGATAATTTGCTATTTTTCCACATGTGCAGAACAAAGAACTTGATTTTCAGTGAAAATCCTATTTTTAATAAAACTAAAAAACCAAATACATAATAAAACTAAAAAATATTCAAATTATATTTGTTGGATAGCTCATTCCAAGGACTACCATCATCCAGTTGGGTCTGTGAAGTATCCTCCATTTTCATCCTCAACCCAAGCTTCGAAGGGAAAAAATTTGGAGTTTTTTGGTGCGAGAGGGTAAGAAGGTGGGAAAAGGGGGGTTCAAGCGAACCCCCTTTCAAAAAAGGTTGTCTTTGTGTTTTTTGCGGGAATGGTGGGACCTTGCATTTAATGGGTTTGCTTGAACCAGGGTTCTAATGAAACCTCTTATGGTTCATTTGAACCAAAAATTTTGTTCAAAACCCAAAAAGTTTGTTCGAACCCCAAAAACCAATTTTTTTTTTAATGGGGTCATTTTTTGTAAATTTTCCTTCCTCACTCAAATTGTAAACCACTTTTGTGGGTTTACCTCGGCGGGCTAGTGAATTGCAGGTTGGTGGAGGTTGATTGTTGCAGAATTATTGTATTTGAAGGCACAAAGGTGGAAGGAATTCCTATGGGAATGCCTATGGAAGTGTACATAGTACTAGTAGGTATGACTATTGTGGTTGGTTGAATGGTAGTTGTGGGTTGAAAGGTTGTTCTAGGTTGGAATGTTGTTGTAGGTTGGAATTTTTTGTGGGTTGGAATGTTGTTGTGGATTGGAATGTTGTTGTAGGTTGTGTACTAGTGTATGTAGGGATGTACATTGCTATTGTGGAGGATGGGACTGGAATTCCACCTTGACTTTGGGTAGACCCCAAAGATTGAGTGGAAGTGGTAATGGTAGGGACAATGTTGGGAATGCTAAGGACATTAGTTGTTGGAGGTGAATTCATGGGTAATGAAGTATGCAAACTATGAGCCATGGAGGGTTGATTCTCAACACTATCAGAAAGAGAGCTAGAGCACCCAAGATACACGACAAGTGAGAGATCGATGGATGAAATGAGCCTAGAACTATGTCTTATAATAGTATTGCAAATAGGACACCAAGTTGTAAAGATCATACAAGTTTTATAACCCCAATGTGTAAACCCTAGAATGGAAAAGGGGCAATGCAACAACCTAGAATGAAATATAATTTTTCGATTCTAAGCAATGTAATTCACTGATTAAACAATGCAATAAGCTGAAAATGAAATATTTTTATGCTATTTTGAACTTTTAACAATGCACTAAAATGAAGCAATTTAAGCTAAATGCAATGAAATTGATGAAACAACAAATCCTAAAACTGAAACAGAAAGATGATATCACCAAATAGAAGTTAAAAACTAAGATTTTAATGTCTTGAAATTGCAGATCTATAGCTAACAGGGACTCATTCACCAATAAGGGTGAATGGGTCCTAGTTAAGTCTTTTGGGGATTTTTTGTGGAATTCAAAGTCAATTTTAATGCCTTTTCAGTTGCTAGAAGGTACATATCAGACATGATCAGGGACTTATTCACCAATAAAGTTGAATGTTTTTTGGTTATATATTTTTAAACTATTTTTTAATGATTTCCAAGCTCTCAGTTATGTCTTTTATTTCTAGGTTGTAGATAGTGAAATGCAGCTTTAGATTTTCCAAAAATTCAATATAAAAATGCAATAGAAAGATGAAATGCAATACCTAGTTTGAAATATAATTTTCTTTTAATTTTCAAATCCAATTAAATGAGATCTAAATGAGATGCAAAATGATTGATTTATTTTTGTAATTTTTCAAATTTAAGAAGTGAAAAACAATGCAAATCTAAACCTTATATGATATGCAAGATTTCAATTCAAAAGAAGAAACCCTAATTCAATGCAAATCTAAATTCAATGAATACAATATTTTAACTTAATATGCAATGAGAGACTCCAAAAATCAGAAAATTGCAATGTTGAATGAGTCGGGTTCACCAAAAATGATAAGGTTAAAAAATAGAGTCCACCAAAAATGAATGAGCAAGATGATGGACTGCTTATTTTTCAAGGGGCCTAGTAACTTCAAATTGTGTAAAATATGATGCAAATAAAAATCATAAATGATATCTAACTATTATAGCAACTATGGGGGATGTTTTTAGAGTATAAAAAGGTGTGCACCTAGCCAAAAAGTTGTTGTTTTTGAGATATGGAGGACTCATTCACCTTCAGTGGTGAATGGGTCCTGATAGGGTTTTTGAAAATTGATTTTAGGATCTTGTTCCTTTATTTCTGCACTCTTGAATTCCATTTTTTCAAGCTCTGGAAGGTTGTATTCACTTTTGTAGAGCTCTTTCTGTGACCTTGCACTTTGAATGACAACTTTAGCAACTTTACAACTTTGACAATCTTGCTCAACTTGATCTTCAACCTATAAATCTACAATCACACACTCAAGGGTAGAAAAATTGTTGATTTGTTAGTGAGTGGGGGTTCGCCTCAGTCAAACCCCTTGTAGGTAATTAAACCAAATGATGAAATGAAGCATGAAAATAAAGTAATATAATTGATATCACCTTGGATGATGTCTTGGAATGTAAATTTTCCTAACATGTAGTAGCCATGAAGAATGTAGATCTTGGATCCTTGAATATGATGTGAAAAATGGTTGCAAGTAGATCTTCAATGCTACATCCACTTCTTAGCTCAACAATATGAATGCATGCATCAAGCCATTAAAATGATGATATGACCTTGAATTTCTACAATAAAACACTTGAAATATACCTTGAAATTCCTTATGAATGCTCTTGAAATGATCTAATGCTCAATCACTTGAATGCTTGAATTCTTCATAAACTTACTAGGAGAAGCAATGTGAATTAACCCCTTATTTATACTAAATTAAGAAATTAACTCCAAAATTCAAAGAATTAAGACTAGCACCAGATCTAGGAAGAAACATAATTAAATTCCCGCCAGGATGAAATTCAAAAATTGGGGTCTCATTAAGGGAGAACCCATTCGCCATTAAGGGTGAATGGGTCCAGGCTAAGTTTCTAGGACCAAGCTTCAAGGAGCTGAAAGAAGGCTAAAAACCCATTCTAGATCAACTAAGAAAGGGGGGTCATGTTAAGGGAGGACCCCTTCACCATTAAGGGAAAGTGGGTCCTGGCTCAATTTACCAAGACCAACATTTTCCCAATGAAATAATTTGATTATTAAATTATGATTGTCAGGATAGATCTTTGGGAGGTGTCAAAATTAAGGCCTAAATTTGAATTAAATGAGGGTTAATAACTCCAATTAACCACAATCAATTAAGACCACCTAGATAAGTGTGAAAGTGTTTTAAAACACTTTACAACACTTAAACAAGGTACACATTATTTTCATTTTGTTAGAAAGGGGCCCATTAGGCTTAATTAAGCAAATATATCCTAGAAAAATGTAAAAGTGTGTTACAACACCTTTGCAAAAGATCAATTAAGGAATATTTTAGTTAAAAAAGGTCCTAGAATGGTGTGAATGTGTACAAGACATTACAACACTACTCCAAGACATCATTAATTCATCTTTAATGTCAATTATCAAGAAAGCAAGGGAAAAGGCTACTTTTCCATTCCTACAATATGTTGTTATCCATTAGGATGTGTGATGATGAACAAGACTAAAGGTCTTGAATCAAGTATCCACCTCTCTAACTTAGAATATATAACTACAACAAGTTCTTGCCCATTATGTCTCTTTGAATTTGAAAAAGAAGAAGATGAACCTCCTAATATTATTGAAGGAAAAATTATTTGATTCTTCTTAAGAAGATTCTTCAACTTGTCAATATGTTTTGAATAGCATTGATGTTCATCATACCCTATTTTCTTGCAATATGCACATTTAGAATTCTCCTTATTAGATGATTCCCCTTGAGAGGGAGAGGATTTAGATTATTTTTGTAAACTTGATTAGACCCATATGAGTTAACTTTGCTTCCTCTTGGATTATTTACAAAATCATAAAACTTAGGATCAATATATGATGCTACCATAGAAATCTGGTGGGTATGAAAGCCATAAACAAACACTAAATACTAAGGACCAAACTTGGATAACACATTTAGAATCAATTTTAAATCCTTTTTTTCAATATTGCAATATTTTAACTATGTTCTTAGTTGCTTAATCTTGGAGATGTAGTCTTGGATATGGTAAAAAAATTAGGATCAAGATTCATCAAATCATTTTCAATATAATATCCCTAATCTTATCAATTTGAACATACAATTTCTTAAAAGTCTCCCAAGCCTCATTTTTTGTATGACTCAATATGAAATTATAAATCAAAAGAGACTAATGAACATATGCATCCAAGTGTTTTTTCATGATCAATATCCCATTTTTGAATTCTTTAGCATTAGTAGGTTGACAAATGGTTTAGATAACCCTTTCCCATGAGATAATTCCATACTAGTTCTCTCCATGAAGCATAATTATATCGAGTTAGGATTTTAATTTGAGATTTCCCCATTGCATGAACACACAACTAGAAAAATGAATCAACCAACCACCACAAGATTACCCCCCAAATTATTCAATGAATAATACCCCCAATAATATATGATATGAATCTTTATTCTCAATGCGATTATAGGTGCCACTTGCCAACAACAACAAAGTGGACTTGATCTTAGTGATTACACATGCCAAATTCGGCCACAAACTCAAAGTATAATGTTTACATAGATTGGGATCAATCTGATCACACCGTAATGGATCTAAAAATTCAATTGTGAAGCTTAAATCATTGAAGTAACCACCAAACCATTAGAAGTAAGCTCATAAAGTCAAATCCAAAACAATAAAGCACAAATCAGCATAAAGGAAATTGAATGCAAACAAACAAATAAAATTTTACCTTTATACCTTCATTGGTTGATCTCCATTGTTCTTCTCTCCTTTGCTTTTGAAGATTTAAAATATGTTGCTCTTAGTTTTGAAGTGTACAAAGTAAAAGGCTAAAGATTAAAATGGCAACATTGAAAGGTTGAAGATGTTGGTTAGAGAAATGAAGAACTCAAAGCCAGAATTTATAGATGAAAAGGTGGTGAAATGGACATATGAGATTGAGAAGAAATGAATGGTTGAGATCGAATGAGACAAATTTCATGGGAAAATTGGTCATTCTAAAATTTGAAATTAGTTCCATGTGATTGAAGAAATTTGTGGAATGGAAGAAATATTAGTGGATGGAAGAAAATAAACCAAATTAATGGCAATTTGGAAGAGTTCAAATTTTGAAATTAGTAGGAAATGAAAGAGTTCAAAATTTTGAAATTCATGGAAGTTTGTAAGAGTTCAAATTTTGAAATTAATGGAGGTGTGTAAGAGTTTGATTTTTTTGAAAATTAAAATAAATGAAAAATCATTTATTTCAAAACTATGGATAATTAATTAAATTTAAATAATTTAATGAATCATTAGGTTAGTGATATTAAATAAATAAAATTATTAAATTATGTGTGTGTAAAGAGAGTGAAATTGGATTAGAGGTTAGATGAAGAATTATGATTAGATTGAAATTAATGGAGAATTAAATGATAAATTAATCAAAAAATGGTGTCATAAGCTCAGGACAATTTTAAGTGTCTACACACACCACTAGAAAGTACATGAAAAATTATGCACTTTCAAAAAATACACCCAAAAATGTTGTCGTAGGAATGAAAACGGAGCCCCAAAAGTTTCCAAAATGAGAACTGCTCAACAAAACTTGTGAGAATCTAAAATTTATAGAAAAACACACTAAATTAAAAAAGTAATTGCACCACTGCAAAGAGTACAAAATTATTCCCCTCCCCAAATAAAAAATACTCAAAAAATGAAGGTCTTGAGCTTGAATTATGAGCCTCTTAAGATTGAGTGCAAAAATGAAAAAGAAAATCAGAGGGGTAGCCAAAATTGGGGTCGGCCAGTTGATATTAGCAGAGGGGACAAACAAATATTATCCCATAGTGATGAAATATTATAAATACTGAAATATGATCAGTGATTGATGAAATATTCTTCGATTGTTTTCTTTGACGAAATATTCTTCAGGAATATTCTACAAGTTTAAAAAATTGTCAATTTTTTTTGCATCATGAAATCTAAAAAAGGTTCTAGGTATATTATTTATTCATCAACAATTTGAAAACACTGCAAAGTATTATGTCAATTGGTTTGAACCATTGGTGAGAGGTGGGGGCCATGACAGACCTGTGGCATGCTGGCACACGATGGATCTGCAGGCATCGGTACATATAGCTTCCATAGGGACTATGTAAGCAGTACCTTGTTTACTATGCAAAGTAATGATTTTTTTTTTTTTTTAAATTGTAAAAAAATAATTTAATATTAAAAATATAAAATTTTAAATTGTTTTACCTTATGATCTATACCAACGATGAATGTTTTGAAACAATTGATGATATTTATGATGTGATTGTATGGTCATACAGATGGCGATGAGGGGACCAAAAAATTCTCTAAGTCCTTGGGAAAATTCTTGGATTTTGACAATTTGACAATAAAAATTAGGGTTTTTGGGCCTCCTAGACATGATGGCAAGGTTTGTTTTGATCCAAAATTCTCTAAAATTAAAACTACCTCCTAGATCTAGCAACCACCTCCCAAATTCAAACCCTTGTAGATCTTGACTCAAATGTCCAATTTGGATAAAACAAAAGGCAAAAAAACTTTCTTGAACCCTTTGAACTCAATGGTGAGCTTAGATTTACACCAACAAGCCCCAAAATGAACCTGAAATACAAAACCACAAAGAGGAAACCCCCAATTTGGTATTTCTATCAAGCTTTTCTGACTCTCTAGATCATCATTCAATGCAATAGAAGAGAATAAAAATTTTAAGATCTACCAAGATTTTCAGCCTAGATCTCTCAATTAAGACTAATAAGAAACAATCCCACAAGATGCGATACCATGTAAGAGTTTGTATAGAGTGCTCTATACCATGTAATATTTGGCTAAAGATTGTAGCCACCCAAGATCTAGGAACTTTTATGAAAGCAAAAGAGAGATTAACTATGAAATAATAATAATAATTTATCAAATAATACAAATGATATATTACAACTAATTGATTCACAAATGAGAACCCCTTGGTTATATAGCCAAGGTGAAACATGGGATTAGAAAATATCATGACAATTTTCTTAATCTTATGATATGAGACAACAAACATTAAATTACCTAGGACACAAGAATTAAATGATATAAGTTAAGATAATATCTAATGACAACTAAGAATTTTAGAATTATTCATAGGATGATAAGTAAACTTAACCTGTGAATAGGACCTACTAAGTGAACTAGCTAGGTAAAACACCTAATTCACACCAACAAAGATAAATGAAGAAGAATAATTTATCATTTTACTTTATTCTTTTCTTGATTCATGAGAGAATTTTATCCTTTTTATAAGTGCTAATCTTGAAGTTTGAAAGATGGATGCTCTTGTTGCAACACTATTGTCACAAGAAATAATAAAAAAGGTTATGGATAGCTCATCAAATGTTCTTCATGTTAGGGGAACTTCCAAGGAAAGAGTTGGATCTAAAGGATATTAGAAGAGGCCTAAGGAAAAGTCCAAGGGTAGATCTAAGACTCTAGGTAAGAATATAGAGTGAAGTGTCAAAAATCTAGAAAAATGGGACATATGAAGAATGAGTGCAAAAACAAAAAGAAATAGTGGGATTCCACCATAGAGAATTCATCTAACTCATGTGATGAAGCTTTTATTTCTTCATGAAATATTATATCTAATGAATATTGGTTGATTGATTCAAGATGCCCCTATCATATTACTCCTCATAAGGAGGGGATTTTCACATATGAAGAATTTGATGGGGACAATATTTCATATCCCATTATTGGAAGAGGAAAGGTAGAATTTAATTTTAGTGGTAGGAGGTTAAAATCTCTCCTTGGTGTTTTACATATTCCTAGATTAGCTAGAAATTTAGTTTCAATTTTGTAAGTGGAAGTAACATTTGATAAGAATGGTTACATATTGGTGAGAGGGAGTTTGGTGATAGCAAGAGGGACAAGGATGGGAACTCTATTTTTTCTAGATGTCATCACCATTTTTAATTCTACTAACATAACTAAAAAAACTAAAAATGCATGTATGTTGTGGTATCATAGATGGGACACATAAGTAGCTTTGGTTTAAGTACTATTTTAAGTAAGAATTTTTTAGATGGTTTTTCTTATTTTGATGAGAAATTTTATTTCTATTAGAATTATGTGTTTTGGTAAACAAAACAAATCATCATTTTGTTTAGGTAGTAAACAAAATAGCAAATAGATGTTAAAATTGTATTTTGGAATGGAGACTTGTAAGAGGAAATGTATATGCAACAACCTAAAGGTTTTGAGGTAAAAGGGAAATAACACTTGGTTTCTAGGTTAAAATAGTCTCTTTATGGTCTAAAGCAATCACCTCAGATGTGGTGTCAAAAATTTGATTCATTTATTTTGATGTTGGGTTTCATAAGAAGTGAATAAGATCATTGTGTTTACATTAGATGTATTGATGATCACATTTTAATTATTTTCTTGTATGTGGATGGTATGTTATTTTTTGTAACTCTAAGGGTATGATTAGTGAATTGAAAGCTCAAATTTCAAGTGTATTTGATATGAAATATTTGGGGGCATCAAGGTACATATTGGGAATGGAAATAAAAAGATATCAAGTAAACATAAAAATTTGGTTATTGTAGAGTTAGTATTTTAATACTACTTTGAACATATTTAGCATGCAATATTATAAATACATTAGAATTCATTAACCAATTGGCGCTAATATTTCATTAAATATGTGTCCTAAGAGTGAGTATTATTTTGAGGATATGTATAAATTTCCCTATGCTGGTGTTCTAGGATGTTTAATATATGCAATGGTTTGCACTAAGCCAAATATTGCAAGCAGTGAGATTTTTGAGCAAATTTATGTCTAACCTTGGTAAAGAATATTGGAATCATGTGAAAAGGATTCGGTACTTCTAATTTTTTTATACTCGTACTAATAAAGTTATTAAGACATTGCAATTACAAATATAAGGTTTTTTTGATGCCAATTGGGTAGGTTACTTGGATAGTCGAAGGTCCACTAGTGGGTATGTGTTCACTTTGTTTGGAGGAGTAGTGAATTGGGTGAGTAAGAGGCATCCTAAAATTTCTTTATCCACCACCAAATTAGAGTATGTGGTTGCTACCTATATCTCTAAGGAGGTCATTTAGTTATGGTACAAATATTATGTACAAGTATTATTTTTAATCGTATGACTATTTAGAATAGCTATGATAGCTAAAGTGCAATTTTTCTAGCCAAGAATATAGAATGTGGATATACAATTTACCATTTTTTTTATGTTCAATGATTGCTAATGGAAAAATAGAGTTGAAGAATATTGACACTCAAGAGAATGTTGCATATTCACTTACTAAACTTGTGAGCGTAGAAAATTTTATATGGTGTAGGGAGGCCATGGGCCTTGTTCTTAGTACTTAGCTGACTTATGTATTCCTATGAACGTAAAGTAGGAGAATGTTAGGATTAGTGTGTCATCAACCTTGTAAATCCTATGCATTTAGTTAATCCTAATATTGTTTGTACATAATTTATAAAGAATGAGGGACTCACCATCAATAATAATTATTTTTACCATCAAGGTTTTACTACTATGGTAAATAAGTTTTACTAGTACAATAATTATTTATTTTACTAAGGTTGACAACTAATTTTTACTAATAGTTATTTACTAGTTAATGGGAGGGAATGTTGGAGGATAATTTTTTTTTTGGATGTTCAACTTCCTAAGAGGATTGTTATGAGGTTGTTTTGTTGTTTTTGGTGGTTATTATTAAAGATAAAATAACTTGTGGTTATAAACAATAACCACCATGTTCATTATAAACTAGCAACTAGGTGTTCAAATTAGCTACGTGAGTAAAATGGTTACAACCTACATTATCATATACATCAAATGTGTGTATTTATATTTAGGCAGGTATTTTAATTTGATAACCAACTTGGATGCCCCATTTATAAGGTGAAAATGCTATATAAGTAGGCCTTAAGGTGGTCGTATGTGCTAAAAAACTATGTTTGTAGGTGTTGGAAGATTAAAGATAGAGGAGGAAAAAGGAAGGATTGTATGTAATTGTTATCAATCTTAACATGCACCCTTGTTGAGCAATCAACTCAACTATTCAGTGATACATTGAATGATCTCTCAAGTTGTGGGACTTGATACTTGAGATCAACCTCTAGATGAAGGTTTGGTTCCCTTTCTACTAAAATTTATTAAGACAAACTAATCTTAATTTGATTTGTTTTCAACATGAGAAAAGAGTAAGAGTTTTAAACTAAAAATGAAAATATGTGTGGTGATGCACCACAATAAGTTTAGAGATCTTTTGTATTAGTTCTACATGCACAATATTCTTTTAAATAACTGATAAGTTTCATGCACAAGACTAAAATACTTTACAAATTTCAGATATGGAGTGAAGTTACAGGGGGAATAGTGTTTCACAAGTTGATTCTTCAATTCATTCAACAACACAGCAAAAAAAGATAATTAAGGCCAAAATAAATAAATGTTTTATTGCTCAAAAAGGTTTTATAATATTTGATACAAAGTCTTCTACATTTCTTTCCTCTTAAAAGTTAGAGATAGATTGTATTATTAAGTATTATTTCTTACATATCTTTGAGAGTACAAACATTATAGAGAGAATACAAGGCACATTTCCTTTGATAAATAAATGTAAACTATTTATTGGGGAATTATAAAAGTATGTCTTCACATAAATCCTTTAAAATATCCTCATACACTTCAACTAGGCATGGGAGATGAGGTATGCT
Organism: Sequoiadendron giganteum; assembly: GCA_007115665.2. Classification (NCBI taxonomy): domain Eukaryota; kingdom Viridiplantae; phylum Streptophyta; class Pinopsida; order Cupressales; family Cupressaceae; genus Sequoiadendron; species Sequoiadendron giganteum. The sequence goes on along the minus strand of CM021104.1, from coordinate 278,710,765 downwards.
AACTTCCTTAACAAAATACTTGAAAAGGAATCCCTCAAAAATTTGAAAATAACCTCCAACAAGGTATGAAATATGTTCTTCACCCCCTAGATACTTGTATGATGGTAAAAATATTGTGACAAGAACTCTTGATATGATAACTACTCTCAAACTCATATTTGCATGGATATAGGGCATGTGTAAAACTGCTTGAAACTACCTTGTTGGGAATAGGAAAATATTTTCTACATAATGGAATAAAACTATCTATTAAAGTCTCCTTAAAGGATTTGGAAACCACCTTATCTCCTTTGTTCATGTTTCCCCCCACATTGAGCACCCAATGAAATACCTTAACATGCCTCAAAATTACCCCTACAAATCTACCTTTGCATTAATCATACCCTTCATTATCCATATTTGGTATGAAAGGAATTCAATAACAATGATTGTATCCTCCTTTTGTTGTTTTGTATGGTTTTTTTCTCAATCCATAAGATTTCTATTTTAGACATGTATAAGGTTTGTCATGTGATCGATGTACTAGACTTGTTAAGGTGTATCATGTGTCCTCACAATTATTCTCTTAGTTTGTGGTGTTCCATTAACATCTCTTTCTCTTGATAATTAATTTATTGTACCCCTCATGCAACCTATTCTCTAAGACAATCCTCTTTTATTTTATTTCTAACAATCCCTTTACTATCATGCTCTAGGTATATTCTTCAAACCCTATCATGTTTTCCTTCACTTGTGAATATGGTATGTCACAAATTTCATACAAAACACAATTTATTCATCTTTGAAACCCCTAGTGACCATATTTACCAATTATTATATTCTCGCTATTCATTTTCATCTGTAGAGTTTAAATATTTGACAAGGCTCCTTGATGTCTATCATCTTTTGTACAAGTATTCCATGGTTTTATATCACTATATTCACTTAGAGTATACATATATTTTAGTGTCTATAAACCTTTATAAAAAATCATACCTCCTTTCATCTTTTGTGAGAACCTTCAATAGTTTTCAAAGACTCCCATGAGAATGTAGACCCATTAAGGATTCCTTAAGATCACTTCACATGCTCTAACAGTTCGAGGGTTTTGACATGATAGACAATGATTTCTATAGCATGGGATTCTTTTGGTAATAAATTGATGCAGGAGCATCCAGGGTGTAAGACAATCTTGCATCACCAAAAATATTTTATTTTTTTGCTTTGTTTGATTTCCAATAAGGGCTTAGGGGTTAGGAGAATAAATATTTTAATTTGCAACATTATAACTTTCTCTTGTGGTGATTTGAAAATGTACCTTTTGAGGAATTATGCTCTAGTAAATGTTTCAAAGGAATAAATGGTGGAATATTCTATTTGGGCATCTCATTTCTAGGTGGGACCACTTGGTATGCATGTTATTGCATGTTCAATTGTTTTCTTTGCATGCATTTGCATGTTTTGCATGTCTGGGTAGTGATTGTGAGACCTAGTGTCGTTAAAATAGTCATAACTTCCTCATATCATAACTAAATTAAGAATTTGAAAATACTTTGGAAAGATGGAAAGGAGGCAAAAAAAACCTAGAAGACTATTTTAAAATACTTGAAAAAATGGAGCAGTGATAGGAAAAAGTGATGGGTTTTTTTTGTGGTTTTGGAAAAAAACTATAGTGCTTTTCCTCATTCACAAATCTATATATTCAAGCCTTGTCATTTGGGAAGGTGGGTTTAAGAGTTTTTTATGTGATATGGGGAGATTTTGTCAGATTTGAGAGAAGATTTGAAGACTCCATTGTTGCAGATTTCTATTTGCATAGAAGCTCATGGTTTAGGGAGCTAGTGAGCTCCATATTTGGAGAGATAGTAAGCTAGTGAAGTCTATGTGAAGGGAGCTTGAGAGCTTCTTCTGAAAGAAGGTTGAAAGGGAATAAGAAGACATTTTTTGCAGGTTTGAAGGTGCACTACAGTAGAAAGAAGGTTCATATTTTCATGGTTTATTTGCAGTAATGATTTTTAATGATGAATACAGGTTGAAGGAGTTAGAATATTGTGAAAGAAGACAAATTTAAGGTCATTTTTGTATCTTTTATTTTCTGTTTTAAATAAGATTTACATAAGCTTTTTAATGGTTTTCATCATCCCCATATGGCTGAAAAATATTGTACTTCAATTATACTTTGTTGTTGTAAACATTTATGAGTCTTTGAATGAGAAACATGAGACCTTACTTGCAGATTTTTGGTGTTGATTCGAAAATAAATTGAGTTACATTTTCAGATTGTTGTGAGTACGTGAATTAGGGTTGGTTTCTTACTTCATCATAAATGATATATAGGTCCTTTATGTACATATAGAACTACTCTTCAGACATATTTGTGAATCCTAGGGTTGTTTATATACAAATACCCTACCTCCCCAGTTGTAGGAGAGCTCCTTGAACATGTAGGGATAGGGAAAAAAGGGGTACCTTTGTAACTTGATGTATAATAATTTTATTAAACAAAACTTCAACTAATACCACCATTGAATCTACAATGAAAATTGCACAATACATCCTTCCAAATTCTCGACCCATTATACTTTGATTGTAGACCATTAAGGAGATTAAGTCTTTTCTTGCCACTCAACCTATTATAGCATCAAATAATTTAAATAAGAATAACAAAATATCTTGAAAGTAATGCACTCTTTCATTGAGATAAGGTCTCTTATAATTCCACCCTACAAGAATCTATGTGTTACATTAAGGTCTTAAAAATATGCACGTCACTAAATCTATTACCATAAGATTTTTCTACTATCATTGACCATTTATGTGGATTGGATACTAAAAAACCTTAGGTACTAGAACTTTCATTAGGGACTTTAAATTGTCAACACATCATGAACTAAGTGTAATAATTTCTACCATAGATCTTTCATAGACCTTCCATACTTCTATAGTCCTATTAATATTGTCCATTTGTATTCATGTTGACATCACAATTTTCTATGGTCTTGTCATATTTTTACTGAAAGAGCAAAAATATACAAGAATATTTATCACCAAATAATTACTTTAGACATTTTATTTGGTAGAAACAATCTAGCCACTAGACTATCTCCCTACCCATTCATACTTTATATGAAAGCATTCAATAAATATTGATCTTACCTTCCTTCATAGTTTATGTTTTCTTCAGGTACTCCATTGTTAAAGGTCTAAGACTAATGGTGGTTTCTATGTTTGGTAATTACCTTCTAGGGTCTAATAAGCATCAATTTTATGGAAAGGTAGATCAAAAATTTCAAATAACCTTGATTCCCAATATTTTCCCTAGGAGATATCTACGTGCAAGGTTTGTAGGATGTGTAGAGGTTTGGTAGGTTTGAAATAAACATAAGGATAAATCCATATATTCTTTGACACACCAAAAGTGTTTGATAGAACCTAATACACTACCTTAACCATCATATCTTATGAAAATATCACCCACTATGAGACACACTTGAATTATTTTTAATTTACTCCATAAATCACTACCCATTGTTATTGTTATTCATAAACTGCTCACTTGTGATGATTATATTTTGTACTAACACTTCATACAAGGATCTTCACTAGATTTTTCACTTGATAAGGTTTGTTGCCAGTATGTTTAGGTATTCTTGGACTATTAAGGTGTACGAATGCTTTGAAAGTTTTTGAAATGAACTCCTACACTCCTTTGCATAGAAACGACAACATTCTACAAGTTCATGCATCAATAAGAGAGGTTTAGACTTTTCATTTGACAACATGATTGATGGAGACCTCTTAAATAATATTTTTACATGAATTCTATCTCTATTTTTAAGAGATAAGTATTTCAATAGACTTGTCCTATGTTGCATACGGACCTCTTTAAACTCAATGTTTCAAACAAAACTTAATAAATTTAAAGACTATGTATGCAAGATCGTTAAATATCTTTACAGCGTTTAAAGCTCCCATAATACATAACATACCTGGTAAAAATGAGGAATGTAACCATGTATAATTTTCATCCTAGAGATATTTAGGCATGTGGAGATGAATTTTTGTAAGCTCTTGAAAGAAATCCTTCTCCATACAATGCTCCATGATTCTCTCTCTAGTTCTACAATGCTCCCTACATATGGTGGTAAGGTAGAATCCACACCTTGTATGAAGAAATGCTCCTTCAACATCAAGGTGATGCAAGATCATGGGAGGCCAAATAGTGGCAATGTAAAAAAAAGCAACTTGAGGAAGGAAAAATCATGGAAATCAAGTTTGAATTTTTACTTGGGTTGGTAAAAATTATAATTGCTATGATAAACATCAAAGCAAAATGGATATCTATTACAAATGAATAACCGATATTAAATACAAAGAACAAATATTTATTACTCTCCCTAAAATGGATATCTGTTTCTTGAAGAAAATGGATATCCGTTATAGATATATTTATAATTTATTAGAGAATGAGCCGTGTATTATAATTATTAAAATATATATATTATTATTATATATTATATAATAATAAAATATTATTATATTATTATGTATTCTATAATAATAATATATATTACATATTAATATGTCAGGCAACATATATCAAATATTTTTAAAAATGGGTATATGATCTTGTAAAGAATGAATATTCATTATTCTTCCTAAAACATATATTTGTTTCTTGTAAAAAATGGATATTTGCTACATATATTTATAATTTATTAGAGAACGAGGCATGTATTATAATTATTATAATATATATTATAATAATAATTATTATTATTATATATTATATATTATATAATAATAATATATTATTGTCATGTGGTTAACCTCAATTGATCAAATAAAAACTGAATTAATGCAATTAACAAGATAAATGATCAAATTAGAAGCCATACTCAATGAAATTCAATTACAACACTAAAAGACTAAATCAAAAGAAATTAAAGATAACCTTTAAAACAATCGAATCTAACTAATGTGCAAACCTCCCAATCCCATTGTGGATTTTAAGCAAACTTGTAGTGTAGTGATGCAAATTGCTCAAATTTGCCTAATCTATTTGTTAAAAAGATTGATTTGAAGGTGGTTGATTCACAAATGCTCTTAAATTACTCAATTATGGCTTCACAATTCAAGAGAGTAAAGGTGCTATAGAGATTGTGAATGGAATTCATATTGAAAGGTGAGGTATTTATAGATTTTAGGAATTTTGATCAATGGTGAGGACTGAATTGAATAATTGATGGATGAAGAAGATTAAGGAGGTGAGTGTGGAATAACGATTAATCAAGTGGTTGAAAAAATATCAGGTGTGGATAGATCAATGGTTCATAATCCATGAGAGACTCAACAATATCCTTTAATTTGAGCAATAAAGTTAGAGATATTTCAAGTTGCAAGGAAGAATTTGAATTTGAAAAGGGAATATTCTTTGTGCAAGTTGGAGGATTGGAGGAAAATTAGTTAATTAAACAGTTATTAAAATCATTTAATTGTGCAAGTTGGAAGAACTAAGATATTTAATTAAATAATTAGGAATTATTTAATCAAAAGGGGAGAAAATGATGAATAATCAAATAACCTTAATTACTCAATTAATAGGAGAATTAAGTGAATTTAGCTAAATAATTGGGCATTATTTATTTAAATCGAGGAATAGGTGAATTATGAGAGAAAATGGTGTTAGTAGATGAAATCAAAATGTGTGATATAATTAGGACATTTTTAGGTGTCTACATGTTGCCCCTCTTTGAAGCGAGGTACATGTGTTGTTTAAAAGAATTGATACTGCTCATAGGAAAAATATTTATTTTTTATTTTTGTATTCCTCATTGTGCCCCAATGGAAAAAAGAATGCTGGTGTGCTGCCCCCTTGAGAGATCAACCAATCAAATTGATTTTCGGGTCGAGATCATGACAAGGTTATGCTCGAGTAGTTCTACCAAGTAGAGGACAAAAAATAAGCCTTAGAAAGCTAAGATGTTTGATGTAGACAAATTCTATGATGTATACACACTCATCGGCTATGGATAGCCTCATGTATATTTTGATGTATATCACACAAATTTGATATTTGGATAGAAATATTAGTAAATATAGAAGAATGAAATAGAATGAGATTATTAGATAGAAGAATGAGATAAAATGATTAGAATAGGATATAATGGGATGATGATTTTGATTTTGCTTTTAGATTATGCTTAGTTTCATCATAGAAATCCTTATTTGATGTAGCATGTAGACATGATGCACCAAGGTATGAAGAACCTGTGTGGCTTTGTATCTATTGTGTGGACTTTGACTCTACAAATACACATGAGTGTCCTTATTCATCTTGACATACAAAAACCCTGTTTGACCATGTGAAAGAATAATGTCATCGAAGTAAGGAAAATAATACACAAAAGGTATGAAGAACCTGATATGCACTGGTCATTATATCACCTGAGACTATTCCTACACACACAAGACAAGTATTCACCAAGGTCATATTACAAGAAGATCCAACAAGCACGATGAATGAAAGAAATGATAAATGCCCCATTCCTTTCTCTCTAAATCATGTTTAGATATCTTTGAGAGATCATCAAAGTATAACAACAAGATAAATCAAAGAAAAGATAAAAATGATAAAATATCAATTTCATCATATCTCTTGCCAAAGAGAGTTGTTTTGGTTGATATTAAAAATGATGTTTATTGTAGGAAAGATCTATCTGTAAGACATGCATTAGATGGTGATTGGTCGTAAATGCTTGATAGGTTATTGACATGATGGTTAACCGACATATTTGACAATGATGAAGTCTCATGATTTTGTGTTAAATTTTGTGTTTCACCAATTTTTGTACTTGTTTCTATTTGTTTTTCCAAAGGTGATAGTGATGATGTGTTTATTCTGGTTGATAATTTATTGTGAGTGAAAGTGAGATGGGATGGGTGATTTTTTTTTTCAAATGTTTTTAATTTTTTTGATAGTTTGAGGATATTTTGAGGTTGTTTCTAGAATTTTAACATTTTATGAGTTTTTTTTGGTATTTTACGGATATTTGAATGTTTTGACTTTTTCAAATGTGTGAGGTTGTTTTTGGGGTTTTATGTGTCATTTTTCAAATTGTTTTGGTTTTTGAATTTTTATATGTTTTTTTACTTTTTCCAAATGTTTGACCAAGAGAAAAAGACCTAAGGGATAGACGAATGCCTTGAGGGATCATCAGAGATGGCCTTGCCTACGTAACTGCATAAAGGCTTTATAGTTTGATTATTAGACTTGGATATTAGCACATGATGGTTAATGATATTTTTGGGATATTTTGATGTTTTTGAACTTATGGATTTTTTGAACTTATTTGGATGTTTTTGGATTTTGAAATATTTCAAATGTTTTTGGATTTTGACATGCTTTGGATGTTTTTGGATTCTAACATGTTTTGGATGTTTTTTTATTTTCAAAGTTTAGATGATAGGTGATATACAAGAATCCAATCCAATGACCAAGTGTAGGAAGATTCCCCCAACCAGGTGTTAGGTTACTTTGACATGAGAAAAATAGGATGACCTGGGGATAGGACCAAATAGTACAGATAGATACTTGTTGAGCACCAAGCCATGGTAGGGATGGAAATAGATGAATGGAAGATGGATGGATGAATTTTGGTTTATTATGAAATGGATGAAGGGTAAGAATACTTGATAGATGATAGGTGGTACTTATTTACACAAGGTTCCTATTTGCCAGGTTTTCTCCAAGGTACTTGCCCAAAGTGCCACATAAGTGGTTTTCACTAGAAGATTATTTTTCTCTTTACTATTTTTATCCATTTTTTGGATTTTTTTTTTTTTTGGAATATTATACCCCTCATGGGCTAGACATAGAATCTTTTGAGATGGATAATATTGATTTATTCTTGAAAGGGATCCCCTTGAGGTGTTTATAGTTGATAAGCTCTTGATCCATAGCTTGTGGTGATGATGAATAGTCCTAACCAATTTGGTTCAAACTTTCCTTTATTATCTTGATCCATTTGATTCTTTTGATTTTCCTTTAACACAAGATCTCCTACTTGAAAGTGTTGACCCTTGATTTTCTTGTTGTAGCTTCTTCTGAGTCAATTTTGATACACTTGGAGGTGATTAAGGGCTTCTAGAGGACATTCATATAGAAATTCTAATTCATTCAACCTTGATACCTTGTACTCTTTATTTGTGATCAAGTGTTGTAATAAAAATCTCAATGATGAGAGCTCAACCTCAATAGGTAAGATAGATTCATTCCCATAATCAAGGAATAGGGATTAGCACTAGTGGATTTTTTGATACTAGTTCAGTATGCTCACAAGGCGGGGTTTGACTAAAAATGTCAATCCCGAACAGCATCATTAACTATCTTTTTAAGATTTTGATAATGGTTTTATTAGACGCCTTATCTCTATCATTTCCTTAGGGATAATATGAGGTAGATAAGTGATGCTAGTTATTGAATTGGTTGCATAGCTCCCTGACATCCTGATTTTTAAAATGTGTTCCATTATCTATGATGATAGCCTAGGGAACACCATAGTGACAAATTAGGTAGTTTAGGATGAATTTTGAAAAAAAATTCCCAGTTATATAGGTCATAGGTATAGCCTCAATCCAATTCATGAAAAACTTAATGGCAATGATTATGAATTTATGCTCATTTGAGGATGTAGGTGAAATATTTCCTATGAGATCGATCCCCCACTATGAGAACAACCATGGTGTAGTAATAGGTCTAAGCTCTTGAGTTAGAACATGTATGAGGTGTTGAACACCTAGAATACTGAGAGGGGGGTGAATCAGTATTCTCTTAAACCACTTAAGAATTTAAACATTCATTCCACATAGCATATTCAATTTGTAGTAGGAAAGGAAAGCATGAAAAAAAATCATCAAAAACACATAACACATGAACACCAAATATTTTACATGGAAAACCCAAAAAGGGAAAAACCACGATGAGGATTAGCTCACAATATATTATAATTGATTACAACATATTATAGAAATGCTCACTATAGGTGGACTCACTATCCTAGTGGACTCATTGCCCATAGAATGAAAGAAAGATAGAAGAAATGGGTGGATTATTTCCAATATTTGAACTACTACAATATGTATGAATTGCAATTCCACTGAGGCCCAATCTACTAAGTTTACACACTTCATACTGTTTTTCTCTAACACTTTTCTCTACTATGCATTTGCATTACATTCACACAATTTGCATCAACAACACTTTTATATTTGAAATCATCATCCTCCAACACCAAAATATTTATACTTATACCCATTACATCTACAAACTCTTGCAACATCAATTAGGTCAACCTAATTAGATGTATCACACAAAATAATAACTTTTTGGCCCAAAACATACTTCATGCCACAATCAAAAACTTATAATGAACTCAAATAGGTGGGTACAGATCTATAATAGCTCCCATAGAATGCATCAATACTCATTTAAACTTCGTATACCCTTAAACATATTAGGTCGACACTACTAGAGATCTAACATCAAAATAAGCCAATTGATCATCCTCAAATCATCAAGTGGACCTCCAAGCTTCATGCCACTTGGAACTTAGATGTTGCAGACACCTGTAAATTCCTCCAAAAATCTGCAAGATCAAATATTATTCTATGATGAACTGCAAACTTAAAAAAACATGTACTTTGTACTAGCAAACACTGTCACTAGAAAACTTGATATTTTGTTACTCATAACTTCAACACCATAGGGCCAAAAGGCATGAAATTTTGTATTTAGACCCCTTTGAAATCCAACAAAATTTCCTTAGAACCGTAGAGAGAAATTCTTCAAGCCGAACCAATGCAGACAAAAAATTGGATGCTTTGTACATTGAAAATAGTGTTATGACACTTAGCCAATTCTTCCATTCAACTATCTGCACTGGATCAAAACTTCTTGCATATATGCACTAGATTATCATTCTCATACACAATCATGCTTCACTAATCAGTCTACACATCAATATTCATATGAAGCCACAATATTGACATCAATGACAACACTGTATTTGCATACTATACATTCATGTTGCCAACAAGTAAATCAATGAAAAAATTCCAACAATCTTCCCCTTTGTCATTGATGGCAACATGAAAAATTATTCTCGAATCTTCTCCCCCTTTGACATCAATGGAAAAGGGAACACACATATGTTATGATCTTTGTTCCCCTTTTGAAATAACTCATAAACTCGTTAACAAATTACATGCATACTCCCCCTGACTGATATATACATGTATGAATGAGAGTAAAAAAATTTAAAAAACCTATCCAACTCCCCCTAACAGTGTTATCCATCAGATCGAATCAATATTTTCACTGAGACACTATCCTCTAACATTTGCATATATACAATGAAGAGTGAATATGAAAACTAAAATGCATAAAGATGGAAGAAATATACATAGATTAACTAGAAGAAGTGTTTGACACCTACAATTTTGCAAGGTTTTCTTGTCAAACTTTCTTTCCTTCTACCCATTCCTTCTTGGCTATGCCAAGAATGCGGTTTTGTGCTTCAAACTCCATGAAGAGTTCTTCTCCACCATCTAGAGTACTGGATATTAGATCCATCCTTGTTGTTTTCTCTGCACTTTTAAGAGCACTGGATATAGATGTAAACTTTGCATTTACTAGCTCTCTAAGATGTCTAAACCAAACTATTATCTTTTGTCTTTTTTCTTGTAGCTGAAAGAATTTTCCATTATAGGTTTTCAATTGCTAACCTTGTGCTCCCATATACATCATCCATTGGATCATAGGCACCAGATTCCTTATCAATCTGGGACCCAATGGAGTCCATCTTACCCTTAAAACTTGTTGTGAAACCGAATAATTTCATGAAAAAATAGAATAAAACATTAGCTTTTGCAACACAATTTTGCACATCTTTAAGGTTGTCTTGAAATTTATTATGTGGAGTAGCATGTTTCTCTGTCATGTCCATCAACCTTATGTCATTCATCTTTTTATCAATATCCTTCTTAATTTTCTCCTTCAACCCACTAGAATACCCTTTGAATGAATCAAGTAAAAGCTTTAAATTTTCCATATTGGACAATGAATTATCAACGCTTGCACTTGGTATGCTCTCTTGCAACACCTTTACTAGTTCATCAATAAGATTTGCACTCTTATAGTGTTTTTGCAAGATTTATTTTTGGACAGAGGCATGGAATGCATCACCTCACTGTAATTTATGCAAATGAGATATTTTATCCATATCGACTTTCCCTTGTTGCATTGGAAGTTGTAATAGTTGGGCAGACATAATAGGTTGGAATTGGACCTGCATGTTCAACAGGATCTTCAATTAATATGCAGAGATACCGGGATATTCACCAATTGTATTCACATTATCTTATGTATCCTTCTTTTCCAAAGCCTTTCCCTTGTCACTAATGCTAATTTCTACTTTTTCTTCATTAATATTCTCAGCATTGTCAGGTTCTTCCTTATTTTTCTTTTCAACATTAATTGATTGATCCTTGTTATCTGGAGGCATATTCATCTTTGGGTTATCTTGTACTACTTCTTTAACATTCTTTTCAGGTTCCAAAGGAGGGGAGTTATGTCATGTAGGTGCATCCTCCTTCTGTGATTCTTCAACATTCTTTTTAATAGCCATCTTTTCTCTTACCAAAGGAGGATCACCAATAACACCTTCTTCTACAATGTTCTCTTCCACATCCAGAAGAGTGTCATTTTGCACATTTACCTCTTTTGTTCCATGCTCATGTTGAGAATCTTCTTGTTGTACCTCTTCTTTTACATTAAATTTTAGAGCAAGAATATCATCATGTACTTGATCTTCTTTGTCTGGACCCGTGCCTAAATCCTTTGCCAAACTAGCAACCTTCTCCATAGTTTCTTTCTAGAGCCTCTCAATATCATTATGATCTCTTCTCATGAGGGTAGTTATCATTTTCTTGGTCTGAAACTCCTTATTGTATGACTGAGCCAATGTAGCTTTATTTTCATTAGATAATATAGCACTAACCTTTTCAAAAGAAAAATATCTCAACTTTGCTTCTTCATCGATGGCTTCCTGTCTTCTAGCATATAAAACATTCTTCAATTCATCAAGAAACTAACTTTCTATGTTCTTCATGTTGACCTCAAGTGCAACTATATACTTGAAAATTGCTTCTTCTATTGTTTCCTTTTAAGTTTCATCTGCAGTGGTGTACAATGAAACAGTCTTCTCTAACATTTCATGCTCTATAATTCCATTAAACAAAGTATATAACTTCATAGGACTATGCTTACTTACTAGAGTCTTCTTCTTTTTCTTTTTCTTGTCTTATAATGACTTCTTCTCTTTGTCGGATTCTATTTTCTTTTCTCTCATGTGAATCATAAAGGCTTTCTTTTCCTTTTCTACTTCTTCATCATCATTTGTATCCACAATGCCAGTCTTTACCTTCTTTGCACTTGTTTCTCCTTATGATGTTTCAGATTTCCTTTTCCAAACCAACTATGGTCCTTATTCTTCCTCCTCCTCATCAACATTTACTCCCAATTATTTTTCTCTTGTTGCTTTTATCTTTACTCTTCTCCTTTGAGAAGCTCCTTGTTTATTTGTCAGGGCTTCCCTTTCCTTCACAAGCATACTTTGCTACTTTTCCAGAGCAGTCTTTTCTTTCATAGGGGCACTTGTTTGTTTTGTTGGAGTACTTAGTTCCTTTCTCTTTGGTCCACTGGCTAATGGCATAGTCTCGGAGGACTTCGAAGAAATCGAAGAGGTGGTAGCCATCCTACCAGATCTCTTAACACTAGATGAACCTCCTAAAGGGCTAGACATTCTCTTGGCTTTCTCTACTTGTTCCTTTTTGAGACCCATTGCCTCTACAAACTGTGGATTCATCTTCTCAATAGATTTATTTATATGTTTCTGCCTTTGTTGCATGTGTACCTCCTGTTAGAACCCAAAAATTCCATAAAAAATCCTAGGTTTTTCCATTATTTTCCATTTAAACCTTAAGGTTTTTTTCCCATTTGGACCTAATATTCTCACTATCTTTTTCGTGAAAATATATTCTACCCTATCAAAAATATTCAAACACATATATTCCTTGTGCCACTACTTTTAATTTCATTTTTATATTACTTATCGCTTTACTGTGGCCTCCCACAAAGGGGCCTATGGTATGGCGATAGTGGTTAGCAGGCAGGCATAAAGTGCTTACCGCGCTACCACACGTGGTTAAGTCATATACCGCAGTAGCGCGGTAAATAGTCAAATGCTCGACAGGGATAGACAGTCAATAACGGAGTGGCAGGCATAAAGTGTTTACTGCAGTACCGCGCGCAGTTAAACCACAGACCACGGTGACTGCGGTAAACCATTAGCAAACATCGGTAAGGCACCAATGAGTCAGCAGGGAAGTGGTAGTGTGCAAGATGGTTACCGCACAACCGCGTACAGTCAGCATAGTCACCATGATATAGCGGTAGCAGTCAAGGAGCAGTTGGCAAGGAGATACCGCAGTACTGTAGTTGTCAAAGCAAGTAACCGCAGCAAGGCGGTGAAAGGGAGGTAAAAAGTGAAGCGGCAACCGCGGTACCGCTGGCGGTCAAGCCAATGACCATGGTAGCGAGGTGGATAAGGATAGGTGGTGAGTTAGCAATGGGGAGAACGGCTAGCAGTTTGTAGAATGGCCACCGCAGTACCGCGGGAGGGTAAAGAGGAGACCGCGGTGGTGGCAGTAAGGGGTGATAGTCAGAGACGGTAGTATGGGGCCGGTCAAAGTCAAGGCGGTAAAATAATAAAGGCCGCATGGAAATGAAATGTGAGGAGCAATAAATGTATAAAGTTAAATATTAAAAGTGGGAAAATTATTAAGGAAATAAAGTAATAAATCAAAGGTGAACTATGTAAAATATTTGATTTGTCGATAAGGCAATTAATCAAATATTTTATTTCTTGTTAGAAAATTCAAATGGCTGTAACAGAAAACTGAAGGGTTGTGACTTTCGAATTTTATTGTATAAATCTATTGTAAAAGAGATAGAAGGGGGTCAGTAGTTAGACAGTAGGGGTTTGATTTTCCCAGAAAATGGACTGGGCAATGTAAATAATGACAGTATTTTTCTTGAAGCATGATCAATGGAGAAAATGTTTTAAATTGGTGAAACTTTTTCTGTTTTCAGTTGTAGTGATATAATAATTTATATTTATTATGTGGGTTGTCTCCAACTTGAATTTTTAAATCATTTAAATCAATGTATCAAGTATATGTTTGATTTATCATAGTGCAAATTTCACTCTGAATGATTTGGTTGGTTGGTGTCTGCAAGTCAGAATTAAAATCCTTTTAAACAAGTCACAGTGATTTAGTATTTCTTTTGGATTGTTGAAGTAGAACCCGATAAGAAAACATTCCAACACTATTTATGCAAGCCATAAATTAATGAAGTCATATGTTAGTAATTAGAATTTCATTTTTAAAAGTTCCTAGCAACTTGAATTAAGATAGAAAGGGAAAAATACACAATTCTTGATAATTTGACTCCGTTGCCCACATGGATAGAAGGCACTGATCTGCCTCAACCCAGAGATCAGATTTCATACAATTAATATTTTCTAATCCTTTTATTTGTTTAGTAGGAGTAGGAGTAGTTTTAGTGTTTATGTCTATCCACTTCCATTTTCCATTGTGGGTAGATTGTTGCATTAGGAAATACATTTAAATCTGCATCATTCATTAGGTTCACCTGCCTTGGTCTAGCAGAACCTAAAGAGAAGAAGGTACAATTGCATCAATTGGCCTTGTACATTGGCCAAAAGTGTAGTAAGAACTTGGAAAACTCTTCTGGTTAAAACCTACATTTTTGAGACCCAACACCTCCATATAATTCTCCTCATAGGTGTCATACCTCTCCTCGGAGGTGTCTTTAGGTTTCCTTAGCATAAAGTCTACTGAACCAATAACTTCTTCCTCTGTAATCTCATAGACCATCTCTAGGATCCAAATAATCCTAGGCTCAACAACCTTTATAATGAAATAATCTTTTATCACCAAGAATGTGATTTCATCCTTGTACTTATCTACCATGCTCCAGAGAATCCTCTCTCTATCTTGCATGTTCTTTTGAAAGGTCTTAAAGAATCCTCATAAAATAGTCTCCTATGCATTTTGAATCACCCAACCTCATCAGGTGGTCTTTGATCTGATGTGCCACAAGTATGCTTTTCAACCAAACTATGTTCCTTGTTCTGGGAACCTCATTTAAGAAGTAAAACAGTAATCAAATGATCAAAGTACCAAACTTGAAAGGGTACTTTGAGTCATTGGTCTTTTGTAGGTTTTCAATCAATTGTGTGCTCAATAACTCACACAAATCATAATCCACACCCTTCACAACCATATCATATGCAGTATTAATTACAGTTGCTGATACAGAATTCTCCTTGTTAGTGAAATATAATTTATACATGATCACCATAGAAGCGTACTTAATTGCCAAATTTTCGATGTATTTTATTGTTAGGGCTCTTCTATCATACTTCACACAAGTTAACTTCATCACTACTTCATTATTCATTTATTTGAGCACTACAGTTGGTCTGGTTGAACATAAACTTGTAACAACCCTAATCACCTCTTTGTTGATCAAGTGAGGTATATCAAGCTAGATGAATCTATCATGGATTTTTCTCAAGGCATACCTTACCCACACATCATCGTTGTAAATTTTAGGGAAATAGTTTCACACATCGAGCTTCTTTTCTGCCAAGCTCTTGAATTATTATTCCAGTTCAAAGTTATCTTTGGTGAGTTCATTAACCCACACATCACCCGATTTAGAGTGATCATATTCTTCCAAATTCGCATGTATGTATACCCTTACATCTTTTGTGTGCAGAACACCGTATGGAATGTGTGAAAATGCTCCGTCTAGATCATCCACCATGTATTTATTGGGATGTCATTTTAATTTAGGATGGGGAAAATCCGCTACCTCAACTACTTGTGGTGTATACATTTTCTAGCACTTCAAAACACTTTTAAAAAATTAGGACAAGATAGAAGTCTATATATACCTTTTGATCGCTTTTCGGTTAGGGTTTCATGTGAAATATTACTAGAATGCTTCACCTTACTCTTTCACTTCTCTTCCTTCCTCAAATTATCATTTGCAAATGACTTAGATTGAATATGAAATCAATTATAAACCTTTTTCAACTGACCTACTTCACTTTGAATGCACATTTTGAAAAGCAGGTAAAAACCCTAACTATGTGTGCAATCAACTTCAAATGCTTTGCAAACTTCCACAACTCAATGTTTTCCACTGATTCTTTCTCCAATAGGTTAATCATGTCAACCTACACTTTATTCCAATGTGTTGAAGCCTCAACCCATTTCTCTGGCAGGGGATAAAGGATCTTTTGTTAATGCTCCCCTACGCCAAATCTTTCTACTTAGTTTCGAAAGGAAACATCTGCACTAGATGTTGCTACAACCTCAGGCTTAGTCTCACTATCTTCCTTCTTTCTCCAGATCTTTTCCATCTCTTTCTTCATCTCTACTAGATTATCCTTTTTCATCGGATCATTCTTCTTTATCAAATTATTCTTCTTCACATTCTTGCTTCTGCAAAATTTTGAAATGTGTCCTAGTCTTTTGCAATTGTAACAACATTTTGAACAAGCTTACTTCCACCCATTTTGGATCTATATTGATTAGTTTTATGCCCAAATCCATTGCATACATAAAAATAACCATTGAAATATTGAAACTTCATACCAGTTATAACCATTCACTATTTGACTTATGCATTCACTAGCCTTATGACCAAATCTTTTGCATGTAAAACACTAACTGGGAAAAAATGAAACATTTTGATTCATTATGCTTCTAGATTCCATAGCCTTGTGTCCAAACTTATTGTATCAATAACAAAAACCATTAAAAAATAAATACTTTTGTGCACTTGGTTGTTTGATAGGTGGTCTTTTGAATTCTTTCCTTTAATTTTGGACCCGCTTGCCATTACTCTTCTTGTCCTCAATATTATTTTGTTCATTGTTCTTGTTTTCAACACTTGGTGTCTAATCTACTTTTGAACTTTATCCCTTTTCAAATCCTAATCCACCTTTATGTTTGGAATTCTTCTGATTTGCTATCATTTCATCAAGCATGAAGAAGGTAGTTTTGGTGGGCTAAGACCATTGGAGAAGGGGAAAACAAAGTGTTGGAGTAATCAAGATAATCACTTGATAATTAATTATCAAGTCCCTTATTACTTTAGTTCACTTAAGCTAAACTTAGGAGTGTTTTTTTGTTATTAGTTTGAATTAAATATAGGACAAGTTGTCTCATTGCATGAGATTAGAACACTTGTCACTATCTAGTTAAATCATCATCTAGGGTTTGCTTCTGCATGCTTTTATAAAAACTTGCACATTCATTGTAATAATTAATTTAGAACCATCCAAGTTAATGCATATCAAATCAGTTGCTTTTCTAGATTCAATCTTTTCTCTCTTGATTGCATAACAAATCAATAGCTTTGATTTTTTTTTTTGTGAGGATAATTTCTTGTAGGGGATTTATGGGTGTTGTGGAGATCAATCATCAACTTCAACACAAAGTGTGTCCATCTTGGGGTATATAGTACACTTGAGATTGTCTTGGATAGGGCTTGTTGAGTAGTTTCTTTGTTGTGCATGTTTTTTAAAATGTGTTTTGAATAAGAACGGTTTACTCTTGGAGTGTGATATAGCTTTGAGGGCTAAGACCACTAAAATATTCCTAGGGTGAGAGTGACATTTCCAAGTGCTTTGACTCAAATACATATCAAAATTATTATTATTCAAATATATTTAGAATTATAAATAAATGGGATGTAGTTAATTTAATCATATTCTCAAAATATTAGATTTGTTTCCTTTCAATGATATTAATATAATTGGATATATTTTATATATATTATTTATGGTGATTTAACATGATAAATTCTTAAACTAGTTAATATTTTGAGAAAAAAACTTTAGTCTTTAATCTTAGATAATGACATCAACAAATTTTTTCTCATACAAACTTAACTTTGAAATATTAAATCACACTCTAGTAGAATTATATTTTGATATTAGAGTCAACAATACATCATCAAACAAGTTTTGAATTATGTTGTCCATTATATCTTTCATATCCATGTAAGTAATAAATACTTCATTGCAAACAAAATGAACACAACTTGATGTAAATACTCATTTTTTTGTTGGAAACCCTTTCTTATTACATCATCACATCATCTCATCATCTTTAACACGATATAAATGATACTCTTCTTTTCTAAAATTTAATGTTTCTAATAGCACGAGCAATTATGCATGCTTTCTGATTGTAAACTAAGTAGCTAAGAAATTATCACTAAAATTTAAATAATGATAGATGACTATTTTATAGCTATACCCAAAAAGTAGAAATACAGATACAAGAAAGTGAGTATTTACATCGAATGGAATATATCTATATAGTGAGATACTTTATAAACATGGCACTAGGATTTCACAGGTAGGGGCACATTTATATAAGGCGACCATTCATAACTAATGAGCTACATAATATGGGCCATCCTTAAAAGGACATGAAGATGACAAGTGCCCAGATCTTCAGATTTTTTTGTGGTAGCAACAACATTGAGATAAGACATAAAAAGATGATAAATTGTATCACGAATCATACTAATCTTCCCAGGATGTTGATTAGGAAGTCTACCTTTTGACATTCAACCATGTAATATAAAATCTCAATCAATCTATTTGCAAGCTATTTTGGGATTAGCAAAACATATTAAGAAACAAATATATATGTTTAGTGGGAAAACTTGACAAAGCATGTAGAGAAATTCTCTTTGAAAGATTAAACAACTTTTAGTCTGCACAGATAACAAACATATTAACAAAGTAATAGCTTTGCCTGAGAATTACAAATGCTAAGGAAGCTTCAGCATTTTCTTTGGCATCTTTGATTATTGGTATTCATGATATCCAGTCAAGTTCATGGAGTTCTTTGACATCTTGACCTGCCACGAATAAAAAATGTTGCTTAAGATTGCTTTTTAGTTCTGTAAATTCCATTCTTGTCGGTTTGTTTTCCCTTTAAGGGATTCGATCTATTGCCGCATTGCTTTTTAAAAAGTAATTGGACGAAGAGTTGTATGGTAAAGCAAAAGCCTGAGAAAAATGTTTGAAATCATTTATTGAGTTGGAGTGTTCTTAAATATTTCTAAATGAAATATGAAAAAGGAGGTCTTAAACATTATCAAGGTACCGACCAGAGAGGACCTTTTCTTTATGATGACACACTTTACGAGTGGGTTAATTATATATACAATGAATAATGCATCTTTTTGACTTCAATCAATGATTTGAATTCATAATTAACGAGAATCTGAAAGATTGATTATAATTGGTATCAAAATGATAAATAATAAGTTGCAATTATAAAATCTATCTGATAAGAACAATAGGCTGTCACAATCTCTATCTTTTAATACATGTGTACTTGATAGTTTATGTCTCACCTTTGCTACCCAAAGTCATTGCACATTTTACATAATAAAAAATGGGGTAGTGATTAAAACATTGACAATCATTGTAATAGAAACTAACTTGATCCATGACAAGAGTAAGATGAAATCAAAATGACAATTAACAAGTTGCAATTATAAAATTTACTTGATAGGTATAATAGGCTGCAACAATCCTAACCTTTTCATACATGTGTACTTGGTAGTTTATGTCTCACCTTTGCTATCCAAAGTCATTGCATGCCTTCTGTAAATAAAGATGGGATAATGATTTAAATATTGCATGCCTTATGTAAATAAAAATGGGATAATGATTTAAATATTGTCAATCATTGTAATAGAAACTAAATTGATCCACGACAAGAATAAGATGCAATCAAAATGACAATTGACAAGTTGCTGTTATAAAATCTACTTGATAAGCATAAGAGGCTACCATAATCCCCACCTTTTAATGCATGTGTACTTTGTAGCTTATGTCCCACCTTTGCTACCCAAAGTCATTGCATACCTTACATAAAGAAAAATGGAACAACAATTAAAAGATTTCCAATCATAATAGAAGCTAATTTGATCCATAACGAGAGCAAGATGAAAATCTATAATATAGAAGGCTTAAGACTAGTAGGACCAATTCCCAAAAGATACATAAAAAAAATTGATGTGGTAATAGATACAACTTTCTTTCTTTTTTAAACAAACCATTAACTCCTTTTCCATAATTTAATAGATAAAAGTTAGTTTAATATTCGATTCAATAGGTTGAAATTTGGGGTAAAGAGAATCAAAATTTAGGGGATATTTTTAAATTTACGAGGCCACTTGTATTAGATTGAAATTTTGAAAATATGGACATTGTTGTAACATCTCTCCAACTCTAGCATGGGTAAGATGGTATTTTAATTCTGATTTAGAATTATAAATGTTATCATATTGAGATTAGACATTGATGATTATCATGATTAGTATTATGCTAGATTACATGCTAGTTATAATAGACTTTGTATGATTATGGACTGTAAGGAATGATGTCGTAACACTCATATTCGAGAGGCTTACGATATCATGACCACCTTCTTAATAATTGGTGTTGTTTCAGCTATATGATATATGTTATATGCACAAGTACTTTGACGTGTAATTGGAGTGATGCAGGTACTGAGTATCGACTCCGCTTGGATTCACAGGCCTGAGTGTACTCCTATTCCCCAATGGTGGTAAGTGGAGGTAGTCATACAGACCAAATGTCCCCTACCCTAGCCCACTGTATCTTATTAGTGCAGTGTTTCTGAGTTGATGTCATACCATCCAGTCACCTAACGGTAACGTCCGGAGCACCCTTCTGCCAAAGTATTTTGGTCATGTATGTCTCGTTGAGGTATTTGGTTTTAGTCCTTCTTTAATATTTTATAATGGTTATATTGATGGGAATTTATACTATTATTCTCGTGAGAATTTAAATATTTTTATCTTTTGGGGCAGCCTTGTGCAATTTTAATTTCTTTTGCATTTTTGGTGACCTCTATTATTTGTTTCCTTGAGGGAGGGAGTTTTTATAACAAATTTTATGCAATTCCTTATTTTGGAATTCTTGCTTTGGTTTTGGAAAAGATATAAAGGAAAGGAAAGTTTTGTTTGGGGGGAGATTTTATTTTTATCTTTTGGGGAGAGAAGAAAGTTATTGTTTTATTTTCTTGCATGGAGAAGAAAACCCCATGATTTGGGGCAGCTGATTTTGGGAAGATTTCGTGAGAAGAATTTCGTGGGTAGTGAATTGTTGGAACCAACGCGCCATTTTCTTCTTGTTGTCCGGATTTGGAGTTTGGTTGTGTCCTCTTCCTCCAGCATTTCACCATTTTTATTTTAAAGCTACTTGAGGTATTTTACTATTGTTTTTCCATCTTATGTGGCTGGAAAATTTCGGCACTCTCTTTTGTTTCTTGTATGCTGGTATATCTTTGATTGGAAATGTATTTTATTTAAAAAAATTGGATGAACTCTTCCATTCGTTTGTGTATGCTTGAGGTTGAATGATTGTTGTTTTAAAATTTAAATTGTTGCTCATCATCCTCTTGTTGTAAATGGATTTTAAGAGTGGATTGCATGTAGAATCGCCAAGATCTCAACTGGGTCTTTGGCATATTTTTAATCAGAGCATCTTTATTTTTCCATGTTTTTATTGCCATCCATTTAGACCTTTTTTTTATTTTTGTTCATGAACCACCAAATAAAAATGTGATTTGAAGGTGGATTCTAACTCCTCATGCCCATATCTCAACTGGGTTTTTGTGAATTTGATTTCTGGGCACTTTTGTTTTTAAATGATTTTTCTTGCCCAAATGGCCATAATGGTGTTTTCTGAAACAACAGCCCTTTCTAAGTTAAAATCAAAAATTTGAAAGTGGCTTTCAATTAGAAACAACAAATTATGAAATGGGTCTAGCTCAAAAATTTGATCCGGGCACTTTGAATTTTTATGTATTTTCGATGCCTCTAATTCATGATATAACTTTATTGTTTTTGAAAAGTTAAACAGCATTTACGGGGCATTGTACCCCTCACAAGGAGCCACTAGGGCCAAAAAGAGACTAAACAACAACAGGAAAAATTTGAAAAAGCCACAGAGACAGCCCAGGGACAGCCGAAAAATAGCCGACAGACCACCAACAAACGCAGCTAATTGGCCTCGTCCTAGTTCTTGATCAGGAGGTCCACTGCCTCATCGTCTACCCAATCCTTGTTTTACTGGCTGTTATTCCCCTCCAGTTCTTCTTTTATAACATTTGATAGCGCACTAGTGACAAAGTGGCTCAGTTTCATAGTAAAGCAGGTCAAGCCCCTAAATCTTTTGTCCAGGGTGTTTAGCCTCTTCGCCACCATATCCGAACCTTCCCCAGTATCCCTAGTCTCCTGCATCTCACCAGGCTCAGTCACCAACAGAGTGTGCCAGTCAGAGCCATGGCAAGGATTCTTGATATCCATCGGCTTAGGCAGGGGCTTCTCCCCCAAGTCATCAGTCTCATCGTCAGACTCTTCCTCCTTATAACCCTTGCTATCTGACTACTCCACCTCTGAGTCCTCAATAATCAGTCTCTTTTTGTTGTTCTTGGCCAGCCTCCCCGATCTCCTCCTACCACTTTCCCCACCAGTCAGCTCTGTGGTCCCAACAATTTTTTCCCCTCTAGATTCGATCCCAACCACATTCCTGCCCTTACCCTTGCCTTCCTTAGCAGTCGTGGCCTGTAACCCTTTCTCCTTGCCCATCTTTGGCTTGGTAACATTAGCAGCCATGTCAACCTGGGTGGCCTTAAGCTCGCAGAGCCCTTCTGCCGCCCTAGCATGAGCCAAACCTAACCCACCCTTGAGCTTCTTAATGGCCACTTTGGTTTTGATACTCCCCACATTATCAGCAATAGGCTTCCGAGGAGGGCTCATGGACTCGGCCGGGGATATGTGAATCGAAGAAATGGGATCAACATTCTCAACACAAACAAAGATGACTTTAGGTGGGCAGAGGGCAAGATGAAAGTGGTACAGGCGAAAGATAAGCCCCTGATGGAGTGGGAGAGGTGGGAGGTCACTAGGATTTCGACAGGCCGCCGAATTACATTTATCCACCAAGTTCTCCAGGTCCATAAGAAGAAAAAATGGGAAGCTAAGCAGCATTTTGTGTCTGAGATGGTTAAGCAGAGGAAAGTGATATAAAAAGCAAGTTTTGTGCCTACCTTCCAGCGTCACATACTTCATCAGAGCCAGGCAGACCATATCCCACAGCTTGGGAAGCTCAGCTCTTTCGAATCCCACCTGATTCCTAATTGGAGTCTCCTCTCCTCTGAAGAAAGCCTTAAGGCTCTCGTGGTCTGGATTTTTGGTGTGCTTAGGGTATTTTTTCCCTTCGCAGCTCAAGCCTGTGGCCTGCACAATGACCTCCTCACTAACTTCAAACAAAATCCCCCCAACAGAAACCCTTCTATCCTTCCAAGAACATGCAAATTGTCCCGAAAGGATGGGATCATGGCTGACCAGACTCTCCATGAGCAGTGCAATACCTCCCTCAACACAGATATGCCAAACCAGAGGGTTATTCTGAAATTCATCACAGCAATCCGGCTCTGTTTGAACCCTACCTCCACCCATACTGTCAGGACGAACAGGAAAAACTTCGGAATGCAGAAAAAACCAGAGCCAAACGTTGCGCACAAAAAACGAACAAGGATGTTTAATGCAAGACTTACGATAATTAATTCCCTCAAGCCATTTAAATGTGCGGAGGGGAACAAGGCAAATGTGAGAAGAGACACCATAATTGATGATTTCTTGATACCAGAGAAGGAGCCAAAAGTTGGTGGAAAGGCAGGAAAGGCACAAAATCCCATGCAGATAACCCAGCAAGCTAAATTTAGTAATCAACCGAACGAAGCCAAAGGAACCACTAGTTAAATTAGCCGGCATGAAACCTCTAGAAGCATCTTGGATGGTCCCATCATTATTCACACACTCATATCTCCACAAATAATTAGGAGATAAACCAAGTACCCATTTCTCCCAAAACTTAATACTCATAGTACTATCATCCTCCCGAGAAGCAATCTCGGCATTCCAAATAACCCAAATCACGTCACCAAATCTAGGCTAGATCACATTGAGAACGTTTCCTCCCTGCCATCTCGTCATCATATTTTTATAAGCTATACCTGTTCTCCCATCCCAAAAAACCACGTGAATGCCCTTTCCCCTACTCCACATCCTCTCATCTTTCCCCATGGCACTCCACCAATCCTTCAAACCCCAAAAGACATTAATCCACCACCACACCCAAGAATGCCAGTGGGCCCCCCCGTCAGTCCTCGTCGTCCAGAAATTGTGAGTCATTATTTACCATGTAAGCCTTTTCCGGCATGATCAAAGCTTGAATGTTTGGCGGAAATTGTTCCAGTTTCCTCCAACATCTAGCCGAGTCCCACCCCGAGCCAAGGTTTGCCAGCGCATCCGCCACACTATTACCTTCTCTATAAATGTGAGTCACTTTTTCATTTCTTAATTTAGACATGAGAAAATTAGCGTCCAGTAAGATGTCCTTGGTGTTCCAACCTATGAATCTTTCCTTTTCCACGACATCCGTCACCACCTTAGAATCTCCCTCAATATGAAGATTAACAATTCCCAGAGAGACATCAATTTTGAGACCCATGAACAGTGCATGAGCCTTAGCAACAAGGGCCGACTGAATCCCTATGCCACCAGCAAACCCTGCCACCATGTTGCCCATAGAATCTCTTATCATCCCACCTATACTTGCCCTTCCTAGACTCCCTTTAGCAGCACCATCAAAATTAAGTTTAAACCACCCACGATCCGAAGGCACCCATTTGGTGTTCCTCCTAGCTAAAAGTTTCCTATTGTCGAAGGCATTAGCATTTAGCTCCTGGTGCCATTTCTTAGCCATTTTTATTTCAAAGTCCCTCGGCCCAACCTCAGGAAGTTTTCCATCAAAGAGGGAGATATTCTCCTCTACGAGTCTAACACCAATCCCAAACACCTCCTTGGGGCTCCGCTCAGTATTCCTGAAAACACGATTATTCCTCTCCTTCCATAAACACCAACCCAAGATAGGGGGGGTCTGCCTCCAAATTTCACAAACTAGAGGATGCAAAAAAGGCCCATTCCAGCCCATAATAAATGATAAAAGATTATTGCTCATAACCCACTCTACCTCGAATTTCTCAAAGGCCATCCCCCAAACTTCAGCAGCAAAAGGGCAGTGAAGCAAGAGGTGAATGACAGTTTCTTCCCCCTCTTTGCAAAGAAAGCATCAATTGGGAAAGCATAAACCCCAGATTCTCAAATTGTCCTGGGTCAGAATCCTATTGTGACAGGCTGTCCACCAAAAAAAAATTATTTTAGGGATCAAGCGCCTATTCCAAACTCTCCTCTAGTGTTCTTCCACAATACTAACATTTGTCAGCAAACTGTAAGCGGATCTGACAGAGAGATCCCCCTATTTATCTAAGGCCCATAAGAATTCATCCTCTCTATCATAGGAAGGAAGTCTAAACCTAGATAGTAACACCTGAATCGATCTGGCAAGACGACTAAGATCCTATGAATGGGGGCAACAAAGGCCTAGCTCTCTCCAAATCCTAGCACTAGGAGGGCCAGACACATAGTCACAGACATAAATCCCAAAGAATCTTTGAGCAGCAATCATCACCCCCCTAAAGTCAGAAGCAACCAAAGGGGAATCTAAGAGCCAAACATCTTCCTAGAATTTAATTTTGAACCCATTCCCCATTTTCCATTTTGTCCCCTTTTTCAATAGACCTTGAATGCTACAGATGCTCCTCCAGATAACCGAACCAAGGGGGTGGGGTTCCGAAAGACAATCAATCAGAGACCTATTTTGAAGATACTTGGCGTTCAGGATTTTACACAAGTCCTTGGAATTCCTTAAAAGATCCCATCCAACCTTAGCAACCAAAGCCCTATTAGAGGGAGCAGTCTTCCTTATTCCAAGCCCCCCCATAGATTTAGCCCGACTAACTTTTTCCCATTTAACCAGAGCAACCTTTTTTTTCTCCTCGGTCCCGGCCCAAAGAAAATTCCTTTGAATCCTTTCCAACTTTTCCACTATATACATAGGCATCCTAAAGATAGACAGAAAGTAGGTGGGGATACCTTGTATGGCCACAGTAATGAGTTGCAACTTGCCAGCATGACTAAGTAAAGATCCTTTCCACCTAGCCAACTTCCTCTGAATCCTTTCCAGAATAGAGTTCCAAAACTCTGGTTGAACCTCCTTGACCATAAGAGGAAGCCCCAGATAAACTGACGGGAGAGAGTCACTAACACAACCAAGAATCGCAGTCACCCTGTTTTCCAAATTAGGAGAGCAATTAAAGAAATAAATCTTACTCTTGTTGTAGTTGATGCACTGTCCAGAGCAGGAGGCATAGCTATTAAGACAATCTTTCCATTTCCTAGCTTCCAAAACAGAAGCCTTCCCAAAAGAGAAAGTATCATCCACAAATTGTTGCATAACCATCGGACAGAGGGAGGTAGCCACTCTAACACCAGATATGGAGCCCTGTGTCAGCAAACTGGTAAAATTTCTACTAAGCATATCAGCAATAATAATAAAGAGGTAGGGAGAGAGAGGATCTCCTAGTCTAAGCCCCCTACCAGCAGAGAAGAACCCGCAGGGGGAACCATTAACCAAAACCAAGAATTTAACAGTTCTAACACATTCCATAATGAGCTCAATGACATGGCTGTTAAAGCCAAACTTAGCAAGAACCTTAGGAATAAATTCCCACAAAACCTTGTCATAGGCTTTGGATATATCAAGTTTAAGCACCATTCCCGCATTATTACATCTATCCATAGAGTGAAATAGTTCATGGGTAGTCAAAGCAGCATCAAGTATATGCCTTCCCAGAACAAACCTTTTTTGAGTGTGGCTAATAATTTTGCCAAGAAGAGGTTTGAGGTGGTTGACAAGAATCTTAGAGAAAATTTTGTAGATAGTGTTACATAGGCTAAGAGGACGAAAGTCAGACATAGAAAGAGGCTCACTAATCTTAGGTATAAGAGCAATAAAATTATGATTCATTTGTTTAAGAATTTTACCAGATTGGAAGAAATCCCTAGCCGCAAGAACCAGGTCCTAGCCCACAGTATCCCAAAAAATTTGAAAGAACCCCGGAGGAAACCCATTAGGGCTAGGAGCTTTGAATGCCCCCATGCTAAAGGTAGCTAGCCTTACCTCTTCCATAGAAATTTTCTTAAGAATGCTCAAATTGTCCACTAGAGAGATGGACTCAGGAAGATGTTGGAGCATCCACACATCCATATTCAAGTTAGGAACCCCTATAGGGGCTGAAAGAGCCTCCTTGAAGTAATAAGCCACACAGGGCTTAATAAGAGCTTGGTCAATAATCACCTTCTCAGAATTATTTAACAGTTTAGAGATTTGGTACCTTTTTCGGTGTTTGACAACAGAGACATGGAAAAATTAAGTGTTCTTGTCGCCTTCCTTCAGCCATTGGATTCTCGATTTTTGCTTCCAGAATACCTTTTGTTTTTTAGAACTTTTTCCCATTCCATTCTGACATCCTTTTCCTGACTATTAATCCTTTGACTGGCATCTCCCTTATCCATATCCTACTGCAAGGTCCTCAACCTCCCCTCAAGCTATTTTTTTTCTGAAAAATATCACCAAACACATTCCTGTTCCAACCTTTAACCATCAATTTAATATGTTTGATTTTATAACAAAGCCTGAACACGGGGGACCCTTGGACAGAAATATTCCACCACTCAGCAATTTTCAACTTGAAGTCAGGATGGGAGTTCCACATTAATTGGAACCGAAAGGGGTAGGGCCCATTAGAAGGGTGAATATTAGTGGTTAGCAGAAGAGGGTTGTGGTTAGACACCTTCCTAGGCAGGGCGACCAGATTGGCACCTAAGATATTGGTCCAATGGGAGAACAGAGGAAACGGTCAAGCCTAACCTGAATCAAACCAGCACCTACCCTTCTATTAGACCAAGTGAAGTGCTAGCCCCGAAGTTCAATATCTATTAACCCCGAAGAACCCAAGAAGTTTACCAGATCAGTCATGTTGTCCGTGTAATCTAAGAGACCCCTACTTTTCTCAGATGGCAATAAAGGAGAGTTGAAGTCTCCAGCCACTAGCCATCGCCCGCCCTTATTCATATTCATTTTAGACACCATATTCCTCCAAAGACAGTTCCTCGAGTTTCTCTGATTGGGAGCATAAATATTAATTATAGACCAAACAACTCCATTAACAAAGAGTGAAACCCCAATGCTATTTTTACAATGGAATAATTCCTGGCCTTGCATAAAGGAAGCATTCCAAAGCATAGCCAACCCCCCAGAGGCTCCCTCAGCATCACTATGAATAAACGAAGCATTAAGCCAGATAAAGTTAATAATCTTTTCAAAATTTACCATCAACATCTTAGTTTCTTGAAGGAGACAAACATCAATTTTATGCTCCATTATATAGTTCTTCAGGGCACGCTGTTTGTGCGAACTATTAAGACCCCAAATATTCCAATACAAAATCCTCATCTCAGACCTTTTTTTGAGGACACCTCTAATGTCCTTTGCTTCCCTAGGGCAATTTCATTTGTCGTTTCACACATTCTAGTGGATCTCTGCGAGGGTCTCCCAGGCTTGGAATCCCCTCCCACATCAGCCTTCTTCTTTCTACCCTTCTTCTTGGGCGTTGATCTGTATACGGATCTAGACTAAATTGCAGAATTGAATGCTTAAATTTTACAAAGATTTAACCAAGTTAATCGGAACAAAATTAAATCATAGAAATAATTAAGGTAATAGGAAATAACAAAGAGATGCCAATAGAATGTGAGAGAAGAATAGAGAAAGAGATGCAAACAGAGTTTGATTACAGAGTTCGTCACAAACATGACTACGTCTCCGGGTTCGCTCCAATAGAGTGAGACCGATCCGATTAATCTCCAAAAAAGATTACAAATGCACCAAGACCATCTCTTCAAGCACTTCGGTAGCATAACAATACTCTGTCGTATGAAAATGGCTCAAAAATCTTCACAAGTTCCCTCTTTCGTATCACATGTTCTCCACTATGTCACCTGTATTTTCTCAACACTTAACTTCAAAAAAAATTCTCTCCTTTTTTTATACATGAAATATGCCTAATTAGGCCTAACCATCAAAATAAATGCTTAACCCCCCTTAACAATTCATGCAACAACCATTTTGTCTTGTACAATCTTTTGTTCAGTTGATTAAGGCGAATTTTGGCCATATAGCCCCATTTGGTTAGGCTCAACCCACTCTCCTTAAACAAAGGCAAACAGACTCCTTATATATTTCGGAGTATGTTGGTGGTCTAATGGTGCCTTACTATTTTGGATGCCAAGTGGTCGGTGGTTCAAACCCCGCTGGCCATGTTTTAAACCCAATCCGCCAACATTAGAAAGAACAAAACGAAATGGCCTCTCAATTATAATAGGTAGCTATATTTGGTGCAATGGCCACTGACGGTTTCGGATCCCAACAGGTCGTGGGTTTGAGCCACAACAAGAATTTTTTTAAAAATTCCAACTGCGCGATGGCATAAACCAATGACGCGTGTCACCCTGTTGTTCGCCCATTCCTGTTGACGTGTCCGCTGACGAAGTTGCAACGTGTTTGCTGACGGTGACATACGGATGCCATGTGTCACATAATTATTAGTTTGTACAAGATGACTCTACTACCATGTGTCATGCCAGGTTTTTCCGCATCATCCATATAGTACGGATTGACACGTCAGCATGATGACATCATCAGTTGTACCCTCTAGTCAACCGAACTTTGACTGCCAATATCTTGAGCATACGTTGTCGGATTTTGACGAAACGAGCATTGTCAGAATCGTCTCAACGAGCCCTTTGATTTGATGCCACTTCCATTGATTTCCAAGATGATCATTTTTTTCACCTTCTGGACACCATCCGATCCCTGTTTGACCCTACCTTTGACCGGCCATAACTTGTGCAAACGGACTCCTTTTCGCTCCGTTCAAGTTGTGTTGGAATTAGGACGTTGAGCTCTTTCTTATGGTGCAGAAATCTAGAGATTTGGAGACACTTAAATTTCCACTAAAAATATCCACCGGATCAGGCATGGTCCATATCCCTCCCTCTTCAGCTTTCTCTAGCTTTAAGCATTCCAAATTGTCAATAGATTCTTCAACCAGTCTGGAACTCTCTTCCTCCTAGATTTTGCCTTCTTCAACCTGATCCCCATAGGTCTCCAAAGTAATAGGCAGCAGATCAACAGCTGAAGAGCCAGGGCCACAAACCTTATCAAGATCCATAATAGACAAAGTAACAATAGCCGAGGATCCAGGAACCTGAGGCCCTGAACCCTCCCGAGATAAGATTTCCACAACCGCAGAGCCATTAGGTATTGAAACAGGATGAGAAACACCAGGTGAATGAGGGCTCGAAGAACGCACAGGAGACTCAGGAGGAACAAACTCCAAATCACCCGATGGCCTCACAGCCTCCTTAGTCGGGATCTTGGGATCAGACGCAGAGTCTTCTTATAGAAATTTTATCTTGGCTATTTAAAGTAGTTTCATGGACAGAAAATTATGGCTTTTCCTTTTATTCTCTTTTATTTGAATCCCTCATTCGGTTAAACGAGATGGGCTTAAGTTGAGGTCATTAGTGTGGCCCTATAGAGTGGACCGTAAGTGGCTGCAAAGGAAACTAGTAGCTAGATTATTGTATGCATGTGGTGATTGAATTATACAATGGTATAAATTGATTATAATCTTATGACTCCTCGTGCATGGCCTTGAGCACTTGAAAATGCTAAGGATGCACTCGAGAAGGCCTATCCACCTGTAGGGCATTGAATTATCCATCTACGAGGTGTTGAGTTGGGCATGGTTAAGTCTCCTTACCCAATTTGTAATCTTGTATCTCCGGAGTCTTGAGTAGTACCTGACATGATGATGTATGAGTATCTCCATGTTGTGATCTTTTCCTTATCCGTTGCATGTTGTGCTTGCTCTGTGTCTCTTGAGAGCATTGGCCATATGTTACCTTTGCCTTGTTATGTCTGATTGGGCCTTGTGACTACCTCTGAGCACAGTGGGGTGGTCTATTTGGAGTCCACATGGTAGGGAGGCATTGCCACCGCCATTGGGGACCGACGTACAGGTTTGAAGGACTGGTCAGAATTGATCTCTCTCTCTCTCTCTTGTAATTGTTTATCACATATACTCATGTACATGTCTTGTGTATATATATCTTAGTGGATTTTATATCTTTTCCTTGGAAATGTAATTGTATCCATACTTGTTTCTTATGCATATTGTACTCTCTTGAGAGAGAAAATTAATCAAAAGTTTAATGAGAAGATATGTGATGTTTGTTTTGGTTTACGGGCTCGAATGTTCTTGATCATCCTTAAGTTATTTATATTTCATTAATTTTCATGGTTAAGTTAGATTCTTGGTTGTGCGTCTCTCCATTTGGGCAATTTGCCCAGGTTCTGTAGCACTAGCGCTCTCTGTTTTTTGTTCGGTGAACAAAAATAGGTTCCGGAGCTGGGAGCTCCGGAACTGCAAGTTCCGTAGTATTGGCGCTCTTTGTTTGTTGTCCAATGGGCAGAAACAGGCTCTGGTGCAAGGAGCTTCGAAACTGCGAGTTTCGTAGTACCGACGCAAGGAGCTCCAGAACTACAAGTTCCAGAGCATCGACACCCTCTGTTTGTTGTCCTGTGGACAGAAACGGGTTCCAGAGCAAGGAGCTCCGAAACTACAAGTTTCGTAGCACCGGTGCCCTCTGTTTGCTGTCTAGTGGGCAAGAACAGTAGTTCTGGAGCATTGGGCTTTAGAACTGCAGGTTCTGTAGTATCGGGCTCCAAGAACAGTAGTTCTAGAGCATCAGGCTCCAGAACTGCCAGGAACTGCAGGTTTCGTAGTATCGGGCTCCTGAACTGTAGGTTCCGTAGTATTGGGCTCCAAAACTGCAAGTTCTAGAGCAGAGTAGCAAGTTCCGGAGCAAATCTCTGGAGCTATACTTTTTGCTCCTGTTTGGATCTTCTCTGGAGAGTGGCTTAGTCCTCTCCTTTAG
Source organism: Sequoiadendron giganteum (assembly GCA_007115665.2). Lineage (NCBI taxonomy): Eukaryota > Viridiplantae > Streptophyta > Pinopsida > Cupressales > Cupressaceae > Sequoiadendron > Sequoiadendron giganteum. Next base: position 278,678,538 of record CM021104.1, on the reverse strand, counting down.
TATGTCATTTAGGTTATATTTGACCTTGTTTTTTGTCAATTTATCAAATCGGGAATTAACTTTATGTGTATGTTATTCCTTTTTTTTTAAAAAAAAATTATTTTGTCCTCTTTTGGCTCTTAACCTTCAGTGTTGCGTAACGGGATGTTACATGTTCTAATTATATGTAAAATGTCTCACCATTAGGGTGGTTCAATTTCATTTGTAAGAACTTATGTTTGTTTGTAAGAACTTTGAAATACATAAAAATGTGAATTTTATTGCATGAACAATAACGTCAAAATATCAAACAAGCAGAAATATCATAATGTGTCTATGTTGAATCATAAAATTGTTGCATCTCCAAGGGTTGGAGAATAATGACCTTCAATTGTAATATTTGATTAATTATGACAAGGCGACTTAAAATTTGAAGAACACATAAGAAAAACTAAAATGGATGAGAATGTTCAAGATATATTTCTTTTAAGAGCAACAAATTACATCTTTTAGGGAAAATATGGCTATGTAAGAGCCACTCAAACTATTTGTTTGAGATAACCTTCAAATATTCTTGTTATTTAGTCACCCTAGATAAAGAAAATTATCAAGCTTCAGTAACACACATATTTATTCTCTTAAAGAGTAATTTGTTCTATTCATTTTGAAGAATCATAGATCATGGAATATACTACGATAGCATAATCAAAGCCATGTTACATGTGATCTATCCCACACTTTTTGAAACTATGGTGATGCATTGATCTATCTTGTAACCTACAATATTGATCTAGTGAATTTTGTTCTTGTGTTACCCAATTGACTTCTATCTTTAATATCTGGTAATGTGTAAGAATAAGTGATACTGAAAAATAACTTGAGAATATCATTTCATCCAAGCCCCTTCTTCTACTCAGTCAATATCCTTGAATAGAGTGACTTTGCAATTATGATTAAAGATTAAAGACATCGATATCAAACATACATGTGCCCTAAATGAATTTGATACAAATTAAGGCACACCCAAATTTGCTATATAACACTATTTTAAGTTATATTGTGAACCCATAACCATAGGTCTCAAGATCATTTTCATATCTTCAAACTGGTAAAATACTATGCTATTCAAATGTATTGGTCAAAATAACACTAATTTTTAGGATGTGAAATTCAATAGTTTTTAATAGGCTTTGACATGGGGACATGCAAAAAATTTATAGGGGGAGAGACAACCTCTAATTTTTTTTCAACAAGAATTAAATATTAGTGTAAACATCTTATACATGTATCTAAAAGTGTTCTAAAATTTACCATGGGTGATAATAGTTTACTATTGTTCTATTATTGTTAAGATTCCTAGCAAGATTACCATCTTTTGTTTTATTGTACTTTTTTATTGGATTTGGTCAACCCAATAACTTTTTAAATGGGTTTTATAAAGTAATATATAAAAAATATATCCTTATAATGTTATATCATGTCATTAATTACCTATGAGTCTTGAAAATTGTTTTGACTATTACATGTGTTACAAACACCATATTGGTATTTATAAGATAATTTAAACTACATCCTTGTTGGATTCAAAACTTGCTTCAAAGATTCATTTGAGTGACTATATGAAATAATATGAACTTTGTTTAAGGATAATTGTGTTCTTGTTTCCTTTCAGTTGTATTTGGTATATGAAAAGAGGATATCCTTGTAGTCCAAAACACAAGACTATCATCTTGGAATTTATTTTTCTCGTATATAGACTATATGGTACTCAATAATGAGTAAATATATAGTATGGGATAATAACATAGATAGTTCTCATACTAATTTTGATTGGAAAAATGATTATATTGAACTTTTGAATTTTAAATGAAACCATAAATATTTATTAAAAATATATCTATGCATTTAAAAAACATAGATGAAGTAAAATTAAAATAGAAATGTTATGATGTTGATAATAGTTCATGAAAAATGATTGTATCATAGTGTAGACACCTTAATTTGTCCATATCTCAACACCACTCAATTCATCTCGCATATATCCCCTTACAATGTTAAAGAACCAATTATTTAATTGACCTTCCCAATCATCTTTCTAGTATTAATTAAATGAATTTCAATCATTTATTTAGTTAAAAAATGATTCCCCACTTTTCCTCTATAGTCTAACCTTAATTAAATAAATTTAACATTTATTTAATCAAGTCCACCCTTCATATATCAATCTTCTAAATTTAATTAAAAAATACAATATTTATGCAATTCTCAAAATTCTCCCTCAAACTATTAGCTGGCTAAATTCTCCTTCAAAATTGCACATTATTTATTCAATTAATTCCATCCTTCATATACCAATATTTTAATAAATAAAATCCATTTATTTAATTATCAAAATTCTTCCTCAAACTATTAGTGGGCTAAATTCTTCCTCAAACTTGCACATTCCTAAGCATGCTTAAGCCATTGTCAAACTTGCACATTCCTAAACATGCTTAAGCCATTGTCAAACTTGCACATGCCATGCATTTACATGGATCATACTGTCAATTTCTCTAAAAATTCCTCTCATGTAATCTCAACCATCCATTCAATCAAGAAAACCTTATCCCTTCACATAAATCCAAAAAAAGAACTTTTAGCTCTTCCAAAAAGGTTCTAGGTTCTTTTTTATCCTTACCATCCATAATTTTCCAAGAAGATCCCCACCATCCAATCTCCTTTGACCATGAAGATCCTTTTATGCATCAATTACAAGGTGCCACTTGGAGGTCTCTCATGGCTCCAAACCTCTCAAATAATCTCCACCCTTGATTTATCCAAATAATCCTATCCATTGGTCAATCATCCTTCAAATCTATAAATAACAATGTCATATAGGATATTTTGAGGGAATCCATGAATTCAAGGTTATGTTGCTAGTGTGAGAATCCACATATCATCTTTTTCTCATCCAAAATCTTGATCATATCCACACTCTTAGTGTGAAACAAGAGGCCTTTGAGAGGCTTGTTTTGAGTCTTTCATTTTAGGTGCACTTGCCTCTTAATCTTAAATGGGGGTAAAAATTGGGCATGAGGTAAAGGTTTAAATTTTCTTATTTAAGTATTCTATTTATGTTTCATGTTTTATTGATCACACATAGTCACTATCTTCATTAGTGATGCAAATGCATCTCATGATATTGAGGATAACAACTAAATTATAAGGGAAGAAATGTTATGGGACTTTACCCAAAAAATAAAAATAAATTATCTTTTCTTGAATCAACCCTTTAGAATTAAAGGGAGATAGAAAAACAAAGGTTAATTTAACTAAAGGTGGGGGGTGTTGCCACAATAGTGTGTCTCACTTTTGGGACGTGTTGACTTTTTCCTAAAATCACTATTTTTAGAAAAACTAATGATTTAAGTCTTGAGAAGCTTCATCTAAAGGGTTTTAATTGAAGAGGGGTAGATAAGACCCCCTTAGATCAAACCCCCTTGGATAGTACCCCTCTAGTATTAAATCATACCCACAATGGAGTCTCTTTCGCACCTATCAAAATGTTGGTAAAAACCATTTTTTCTTTACCTTTTGAGGGATTAAATAATTCCATTTAAAATTATATTTTTCAAGATTGTAGCCTTTGAAACGACCTTTCCAACAAGTATATATATATATATATATTTTCATTTTATCATGTATTTAATTTTCAATTTTTACTAAACATAGGTTTTTCTTCAAACATCAAGCTCTTTGTTGTGCAGAAGTGGAAAAATAGTAAACCATTGTAAAAAAAAAAAAAAAAAAATAACTTTTCCCTAGGCATTGATGTACTTGTTACACCCAAAAAAAATTGGATTTCAATATATACACAACAAGCTAGGTTGTATGAGATAGATGTATGTCCAAACTATAGTTACAGTGACTTCAAAAATTATTTTTAAAAAAAATATGCAACAAAAAATTATGAAAAAATATCCTTTCTTTATATATTGATGTTGAGAATCTATATTTCAAAAATTATAATTTAATCCTTTATAGAAAAAAAGTTATGATGTACGACACAAACGTTACTTTCTAAAAATGTCATTTTCTATTTTTAAAACTAGTTCTTAAAGGAGATGTTGAAAGATTCATGATTTATTTTGAAAAAAATGAAAAAAAAAATATTTAGAATCTACACACAAATTTTCACAAATCAATAGTTCACACCATCTTCAAATTATTAATGCTTTAGCTGCTATAGGTCTTAGAAGATGAAGGTTTAGTTAAAAATATTGATGTAAATGTCCATCTTGGGAATAAAGTGAGAAACAATATTGTGATTTCACCTTGGGATAATGATGAATATTTTTAATAAATTCCTTTTATAAGAGAGGAATAATAATATTTATTAAATAAACTAAAGAAATCCTTGGTGAAAGGGCGTGATGGTTTGAAAACCACCACTTAAAGGATTATATAAATAATTTAAAGAGATTTATAAAAAAGCATGGAGATCAATTAAGGAAGAAAGTGGTTTTGGTGGGCTAGTGATATTGGAGAAGGGGCACAAAGAGTGTGTCCAAATTATGGCATAAAGTACACTCATGATTTTATTGGCTAGGGCTTGTTGAGTGGTTGCTCTATTATGAATTTTGTATATATCATGTTATAAATAATAACTATTTCCTCCTTGAGTGTGCTATAGCTATGAAGGCCAAGACAATTGAAATATTCCTAGGGTGAGAGTGAGATTTTTAAGTGCTTTGATTTAGATAAGTGTTGAACTTATTATTATATAGATATTCATAATTTTAAATAAATGGGATGAAGTTAATTTAATTAAATTTTTAAAAGATGTTTTTGAAAAAGTAAGCAACATTTACAGGGTGTTGTACCCTACACAACGAGCCTCAAGGGCCAAAAAAGATCAAGTCCATAAAACAAATTGAAAGTCAAAAAAAGAACAGAAACAACACAATGACCACGAACAGGCAGTAGAGACACAAAACACAGGCCCAGGTAGCAACTAAGTGGCATTGTCCCAGTTTTTGAACAGGAGGTCCATAGCGTCGTTCCCTCCCAATCTTGATTCTCCTGGGCATTATTGCCCTCTAGCTCCTCTTTGATCACCGTGGACAGGGTGCTAGTCACGAAATGACCCAGCTTCATCGTGAAGCGGGTCAGGCCTCTAAATCTTTTGTCAAGCGTGTCCATCTTCTTTTTTAGCGCATAGAGCTCCTCACCATCATTCATGGTCCTCGAGACCTCGCCATGCTCAGCAACCAGAGGGTGCGAAGACTAAGAGGCCGAAGTCTCTTTCAGGATTTTTCTATTGTCCGGGGTAGAACGGGGCCCTTCCACATTTTCTTCCTCTTCCTCCTCGGTCTCCTCTTCCTTATAATCCTTGTTGTTCGTCTGCTCCTTCTCCGAGTCCTCAATAATCTTCCTTTTTTTGTTGTTTTTCGCCAATCTCCCAGACCTTCGAATGGTAGTCTCCCCTCCAGTCATGATCATGGTCTCCATGATCATGTCACCTTTAGAATCTTTCCCCATAATATTCTTCCCTTTTCCCTCTTTCACCATCGGCTCCGACAAACCTTTTTTATCATCTTTGCCTTTTTTCATTGTGGCGGCTCTGTAAGCAAACTTGGTCGGGGTGGCCTTGAGTTCACATAGGCTAGTTGTGGCACTTGTATGCGCATTACCCACACCTCCCTTAATTTTTTTAGTAGCCTGTTTGGGTTTGGGGTTTTCGGCAGTACCCAGGTGGAGTTTTCTAGAAGGGCTTTTAGATTTAGCAGGGGAGATATCTGTGACAGCCAGGGGTTCAATCTCTTCAATACGGATAGTAGAAATGTCTCTAGGAGGACATAAGGCCAAATGAAAATGGTAGAGTCTCAAGATAAACCCCTGATGGAGAGGTAGAGGTGGAATGTCATTCGGGTTAAGACTCGTCATTTCTTTGCATTTTTCAATCGAATTCTCCACGTCCATGAGCAGAAAGAAAGGAAAACTAAGCAAGATTTTATGCCTAAGATGATTCAATAGGGGAAAATGATAGAAAAAGTAGGTTTTAAACCTACCTTCAAGCATGACATACTTCATAAGGGCTAAACACACCTAGTCCCAAGTCTACGGAAGGGCTTCATGTTCAAAGCTTGACTGGTTGCAGACCGGCTCCTCGTTCCCCATGAAAAAAGCTTGCATATTGTCATTGTTTGGAGTCTGAGTATGCTTTGGATATTTCTTCCTAGTGCACTGCATTCTGGTAGCTTGCGCTATCACCTCTTCGCTGAATGCAAAAGAAATGCCACCCAATGTAACCCTTTTCCTTCCAGGAATTAGCGAATTGGCCAAACTAATTAGGTTCATGGCCCACAAGAATCTCCATGAGAGGAGCAAGGCCACCCTCAACGCAGATATGCCACACCAAAGGATTCTTACGAAACTCTCCACAATTATTAGGCTCAGTCCAAATGCGGTCACCACCCATGATGTTTACCTGCATAGGAAACCAGAGAACTTGCAATAATAAAAGGTTAGAAACACCAGCAGAGCAATAGGCTTTCTTCGCATTGTGGATATTAGGGCAAAGATTATATCATTAGATAATCACGCTAGTGTGCAAATCACACGTGTGAAAAGAAAGATCACCAAACAAAGACTTAATGATTTCATTAATGTGAATCTTAAGGTGATTGCGGCAAGCTAAGAAAGAATTGGTGGGCGAGCAGGGTTTCTTGGCCATAATTGTGTTGCACAAAAAACTAGGCAAGGTGGCCACTTGGCCAAATTTAGAAATGTCAATGTAAGCATATTTAGAAGCCAGCGCTAAATCACTTTAATATAATAACATATTGTTTCTCGATCCATTTTTCATATACACTAATCAATCCAATTTTAAATCTCTATTCAATAATATATTGCATTCTTTAAATCGCATATTTAACTCTTTCAATTAAACTTTAACAAGCCATTTTAAAATAACAATAATTTTCCATATGTTTATAATTTTAATTCCACTAATCTAATATACAAATTTTATTTAAAAATAATATAAATAAATATAATACTTTAATATTATAAATTATAATATAAAATATTATTAAATAATATTTTAATATTATAATAACAATACATAAAATATTAATATTTATAAATATCAATTTATTATTATTTTATTTTCAGAACAGCCATGGGAAAAATAACTTAACAGCAGTCTCATGTTTTAAGCATAACTCAAAAACTACGATCTGGGTATTTCCCATTTTTGGACAGGAGTAGGAACATTTCAAAATGCAAAAACCCTTTAAATTTCCTGAAAACTCAGTTTGTGAAAGTGAAGTTATAGGTGACGCAATCAGACCATTTTACCATGAAAATATAACTATACTGCAGATTTTAAAATCCGTTTTTTGATAATAAACAGAAAGTTTCATTTTCTAAAAACATTCTAAATGCATTGTTCAATCTCTATGTTTGATTTCAATAACAATAAAATCAATTTCTCCAAATAATTTAAATTCAACTAAGGTTTTCACAATTTTCACTCAAGAATTTTCACAAGCAAAGGCTGTAAATTTATTTAATTCTTTTCTTCTAATATCAAGTTTGTTTTCTAAAACAGATTTAACAAACAAATCTTTAATCACTACTATTTTAAAAAAACAATCAAGAACAATAAAACACAAAGAGGAAAACCTGGTACAAGAAGCTACAGGAAGAGATGAATTTCTGATGCAAGCCTCCTCCAAAGATTTCTTGAATTTTCTTCAATCTTCCAATGAATCCAATCCAAAATCCAACAAATGCAAACAATCTTTCCTTCAATCAATTCTACAATCAAACTTTCTTCAAACCCTTGTGCAAATTTTCCAAAATTTCTTCCCTGCTGTAAAAATGTATTTTTTCCTTCTAAAAGATTTTTTCTCCCTAAAATTAAAACATGTATTCTTTATAAATCAAAAATACCTAATTCACATTACATGTAAATTAGATATTTCAATTTCAATTTCAATTTCAATATTTACAACCCTAATTCACATTACATGCAAATTAGATATTTCAATTTCAATTTCAATTTCAATTTCAATTTCAGGAAATATTTGGAGGAGGCTTGCATCAGAAATTCATCTCTTCCTGTAGCTTCTTGTACCAGGTTTTCCTCTTTGCGTTTTATTGTTCTTGATTGTTTTCTTTAAAATAGTAGTGATTAAAGATTTGTTTGTTAAATCTGTTTTAAAAAATAAATTGGATATTAGAAGAAAAGAATTAAACAAAGTTACAGCCTTTGCTTGTGAAAATTCTTGAGTGAAAATTGTGAAAACCTTAGTTGAATTTAAATTATTTGGGGAAATTGATTTTATTGTTATTGAAATCAAACATAGAGATTGAACAATGCATTTAGAATGATTTTAGAAAATAAAACCCTCTGTTTGTTATTAAAAATCGGATTTTAAAATCTGCAGTATAGTTATATTTTTTCATGGTAAAATGGTCTGATTTTGTCACCTATAACATCACTTTTACAAACTGGGTTTTCAGGAAATTTAAAGGGTTTTTGCATTTTGAAATTTTCTTACCTATGTCCAAAAATCGTAAATACCCATATTGTAGTTTTTGAGTTAAGCTTAAAACATGAGACTGCTGTTAAGTTATTTTTCCCATGACTGTTCTGAAAATAAAATAATAATAAATTGATATTTATAAATATTAATATTTTATGTATTATTATTATAATATTAAAATATTATTTAATAATATTTTATATTATAATTTATAATACTAAAGTATTATATTTATTTATATTATTTTAAATAAAATTTGTATATTAGATTAGTGGAATTAAAATTATAAACATATGAGAAATTATTGTTATTTTAAAATGGCTTGTTAAAGTTTAATTGAAAGAGTTAAATATTTGATTTAAAGAATGCAATATATTATTGAATAGAGATTTAAAATTGAATTGATTAGTGTATATGGAAAATGGATAGAGAAACAATATGTTATTATAGTAAAGTGATTGAATGTGTTGAATAGAAAATTGAATGAGATGTAAGATTTGGTTAGGAAATGGAAAGAGTTTACTTGCATTGATTTGTGCCAATTTAAAAGTAAATTAAGAAGTTGTTTTATTGATGAGGTAATCAATAATGTTATTTAATTAATTTATATTTAGATTAATTGAATTATTGTGATTGGATTATGAAAGAGATATGGATTTAGTATATCCAAAAGTAGTATCTTCCTCATGATTATCTTAAAGGATTTAATTCTCTGTATTTAGTAAAGGGAAGTAAGTTTAATTATTTTTAGATTTCTTATAATGAAAAGGGAAATAGGGGTTATGATTATTTTAAATAATCTACTTATCATGTCTTTGACTTTGTCAACACTACCTATTGAATGTGTATGGATTTAGGAAATCCAAATATTAGATTTGATTGATGACTTGAATGTTTTTGTTGCTATGTCGTCAAGTTGCATTGTTGGTTTTGAGATTTAGTGTTAGTCCTAAATTACAAATTTTCCAGAAGAACTTAGAGGATAAGGGTTGTTGAATCTTTATGCCATCCAGTTGTTTTCCCTTGGGTAGTGCATGGCGTCTTTTCAGTTTTACCCGATTTTCACGAACGGTAATGTTTGCACCTCCTTGGTTTAGGAGCGGATTATGGGATCCGTGTCTCCTTGTATGGAGTGACCTTGTTATGTGGTTTCATCTTGCTGCCTCCTGTGAAAGGAGTGGACTATGTGTTATTGCCTCCAAGATGTTTGGAGTGAGATCTTTTGTACCTCCTGTGAAAGGAGTGGACTATGTGTTGTTTCCTCCAAGATGTTTGGAGTGAGTTTCTATTATTTGTATCATCCTTGTGTTGGAGTGGATTATGATGCCTAGTTGGTATGCACTTGTGGTTCTCTTGGTGGATTGTTTGGATGTGTGTTGTCGAATAGAAGAGTGGCTTCTGTTAGGTGCCAGAGTCCAAAGAGGTAAACTGGATAACCTTCAGGAGTGATTTAAACAAGTGATAATTAAAATAATGTACTTAGAAGATTAGGACTAACTTCTCACTAATCAAGATAATTTAATCTTCACTCATAGACGCAAGGGCTTGTTTAGACTTGGGATGAGTGAGAAGGCCTGGAATGGCAAGATCAACTATCTAGTTCTTACGAGAGGTAGTTAATTCCGCATGAGTGAGTATGAGTGCCGGGATTCGGTTGAGGCCACCAGGATTACTTGTACCAGAGCCTATGAAGAATGCCCAGAGGAGATCTCATGACAAACCTTGTGATGACACTCTATCTATGACAATTGTTGTTAATTATTTTATGTGTATGGTTCTCTGAACATACTTGATTTATTATGATGTCTGGAAGCAATGTGACCTATGTCAGTGATGTTGGAGTTGTACTTGTATTGTATTTGATTTGTATTTATGTTGTACTTGAGTTGTACTTGATTCATACTTGTATGGTGAATGAGTTGTACTTGTTAATTCATTTGGTTGGTTATAACAGTATGAGTCAGTATGAGTCTGCCTTTGGTTAGAGGTTGTAGATCTTTGTCCATGTTACTTTGTTACTATCTCCTAGCATGGGGGGTGGGCCTTTGGGTACCATATTGGTAGGGTGGAACATGCACCAAAACCGTTGGGTTCCCATCGATCTTAGTACTTGGTGGCGAGATATCCAGATGGACAACTCGCGATTCTTGTTGTAATTACTTGCATTGTAATATTTCAGCTTGTATAAGTTATTTTATCCCTCTTATGTTTATGAGGTGGAATTCTGTAATTGTAAGCTTATGTACTAGTGTCTCATTCTGGGAATGAGTGATGTAACTATTGGATTAAGATAATGTTTATGAGATTGTACCTTGGTTGATTATCTTATTATGTTATGTGGTATTCTTATGAGGTATGATGTTTATTTCATAAAGTTCATATGGCTATAGTTATATGTAATATGTATGTGTGGGTTTAAGTAATCCTAACCTTGTAGCCTTAGAGGTTGTTGTTAATTAGTAAGTGAATGTGTATGTTAAATGCACTTTATAAAAAAAAATTGGTTCACTTATGATGTTAATTGCAACTTCCTTTAAGGTTATTTGGCGGGGCATTACATGGTTGACGACTTTTTTTTTACCCAAAATTGATGAAACGAAAAAAGTTTTTTAAATTATGCTTTACTTTGAATTTAATAAATTATTATTATTCATTTTCTATTTGAATTATGACTAAAATCCTGATTGATAGGCCGATTGAAAAAAAGCTATAGCTTTCAAATGGTATCACATTTTTAAATCCAAAACATGTGTCACATTCTATGCTTCACATACTATAGGATTAAAAAAAAAAAATTGAATTTTATGAAGTTTTGACCAAGTTAAGGTTGTCAGACATACGAGTTTTTATATTTTTTAAAAGTTGTAATAAAAAACTCATAATTAATTATTTACTTGGAAAAAAATTACAAAAAAATATGCATCACATCGAGACATGATTCCCCTACTTATATCTAAAATATTGTAAAAAAATATTATCATTTTATTGTGGTTAAAGTGGTCAGACAGACACCTACTTCTTATTTTTTCCCTAAAATTTAAGTACTATTGCATTGAAATTTCAAATTTTCACCAAATAGATTTTTATTTTTATTTTTAAAAACCTAGTAGTTTAGAAACTACATTCAATTTTCTACAGATTCTATTTTTACATATTTTTGAAATAATATAGATAACTTATTCAAATTTTTACGTCAAGTTGTCTAACACTAATTTTCTGAATTTTATTGCCACTTAAGGGCCTATTTTTTCCATGATGATGCGCATACCCTACACATGGACATGATATGAAACAATGCATGCATCTTAAAAATTATGTACAAGACCTCATTAATTTTAATCACATCCATTTGGAGGATTCCAATGACAAAGGAAACAAGTTCATTGCCCCACCAAATCAAAACACAAATTTTCACAAACAGGCAATGCAAAATCATACATCCAACTTTGAGCAAGCTTGTGATGATAATAATGATGATAAGAATTATGGTGAGGATGGTCTAGATAAAATTATTTCTCTAGTATATTTTCAACCTTGTAAGGGCTAAACCACTTTGTTACCTGACATTGCTTTCACATGTATTGATGCATATAATGCATTTGATGGTCTTCTCTATATCATTGTATTAATAACAAACCTAAAAAAAGAATACTCATTGATCCCATATGTTTAGAGAATGTTAACACTGAGGAATTCTTGTATGTTCATAAGCTTCATCAAGATTCTTATGAACAATTGAAAGCATGGTTAAAAATCATGATGGTTTTTATTTCCCTACGATATGTTCGATCACTCTTCTACTTAAAGTTGGATTGAAATAGCTAGATGTATCATTCTCCATCATCCTGACGTTAGAATAGTTTTTTGTGAAACTAGGTTACCCATGACTATGCTCCATGAATTTTTTCCTATTGGTCATCCATAAGTGCATAAAATTCCCATTTAAAAATCAAATATACACAGTGCATCAAAACGGATTTAATCCTTTGTCTTCCTATGCAATTTTTTTATTGGATTATTTTTGGCCTGAACCCATGGAACCTATTAAGTCTAATGAGGACTTATTTTTAAGGTCATATCAAAAATTTAAGGAAAAGCGCATAACAACATTATCCCTTAGCAAAATTCTTGAAAATGATAGGAAGCAAATACCCTTCCAAGTAAATAAGGTACTTATATTATAGTTCCTCCGCCTATATCACACAAAAGACTAAGCGATAGTTCCATGATCCCCTTTGTGCCTCTGAAGGAAAAATAAGTGTACAGACCTCAAGAGATAGTGGTTTCCCAATCCCTGGTGCTCCCTTTAGTGCCTCCCCTGAGGGAAGAAAAGAAACCAATGGTCGAGAAACCCACTCTTACACCTTCAAAAATTGAAAATTGAATAAGAAGAAACATAAATGCTAAAGAGTGTAGGTGTAGATGTTGTGTATTGCTCGTCGGTTGGAAGAAAAGAAAAAAAACATTACATGATCAAACACCATTGCAAACAAATCAAGATAGATTGCAACTTTCACCAAAACATGAAATTTAACCTTACATGTCCCAACCAAAACAAAAACTGAAACAAGAATATACAACTGACATTTTCATTAAGCCTCCCATTGTGATAAATTTAGATGATGAGGATGAGAATTTTACAATTTATGAACAAGTGCATAATAAACTATATTTTTGTTCTCAAAGTCTATGAATTTATATGGGGGAAACCGTGCTAATCCTCCTGATGAGAGTGATTCACCATGTGTTTAACCTAGTGATGCTCCTAGTACAAAAATTGTTGTAGTCCCTTTGGCTAGTTGTTTTCCTTCCATATATGATGAGCAAGATTGGGATGCAAACAATTTTCTTTAGACCGGATCGCATGTGTGATACTCTTTTATGTTTTCTTTGTGTGTTCTTTGTGTTTTCTTTCATGTGTCCTTATGTTTGTGAGTTTTCTTTGGATGACCCTTGTTGCTTTGTTGGTGCAAGGATACAAAGGAAATGAATATGGCATGACATGCATTTATTTGTATCTTGATTCTTCTGTTTTCATAAACATTGTCTTTTGTTGTCTTGTGTTTTCCTTTTGGGGATGATGCAAGGTGTGATACATCATGTTAACCCAAAAAAAAATTCCTCTCTCTATGTGTGATTCTTACATTTTGTTTGTAGTTCCATGAGTATTTGGGGAATGATGTCAATTCTGATCTCATTTACACTATGGTAGTAAAGATGTATACTGACCCTAGATTTTTGGATCCATCCTTTGTTCCATCTTTTCTTTTGTTTGTGGAATTGTATTTTGGGACAACCCCTTATCATGCATTAGCTTTATTTGGAAACATATCATTGACATAGGTCTTTTCAAATAATTTCTCATGACCTTTCATGACATTTATCAATTTTCTACCTTAAAGCAATTGCTCACAACATGGTGTTTTGTAATTAATTTAAGGTGGGGGCATACATTCCATTATGTACTTCACTTTGTTCACATGCGTTGGACTTAGTGATGCATTGAAATGACATTTTGATCATTTTTGTAGCACCTTATCAGAATTATTAGGGAGTATAATTATTGGAATGGTTGATATGGGTACACACCTAGTGAAAATTTGCCCTCACTAGTCCTTGTATGTTTCTCATTTTTCTGCATTGTCGTGGGGGTTCACCTAGTGAATATCAGACTTCACTAGCCCATGGTGCCTTTGATTTGTGATTCACTTAGAAAATATCGAATTTTGTTAGCCTGAGTCATTAATTCCTTGGGTGTGGATCCTAGCATAACATAGCTTGCTAGTTCATGGTATTAATACCCTTTCTTTGCATTTCATGTTGACATTGTGTATGTTTTTGTATGTTGTTGTGTTGCATTACATACATTTGTGCTCCTTTATGATTATGTTTCCATGCCATAGGATCTTGAATCTTGGGGGCTTGTTCACTCCCCCTAGATTCATTGGCATCCTATCTCCAACATTTGGATAATTGGACCCCTCTTGACATATTTTCTACTTTAGTGTGAGTATGAGCATAAGTTCATACTATCACTAAAGTGGGGGCTAAATGTAGCATCATAAATTGTCACCCATTACAATTTCACACTATCTTTTTCTCCCCCCTAAGTGCATGGACCTAATTGAATACCTAATTTCCTAAATTATGCATTTTATGGCCTATTTAAACATTTACCAACAAATGTAAGTAGAAAACCAAAAAAATCATTTTATATTTATCCTCAACACCTTAAGTCTGCAAAATAGGGTTGGGACCTAGTCACCTAGGGTGACTTAGTCCCCCTTATTTTTCCTCCAAAATTGAATATGTTAGAGCTGTCATTTTATTATTTGAGCTTCAAATGCCAAATATCAACTATCAAGATTTAATTTTTGGGGAATTAGAATAATTGCATATAAATATATAGTCATTTCAACATTTGATATCATCTAGGAAATTATTGAGCGATAATTATTGTCAAGAGCATTATCAAGCAAGTCAGGAGCATTCAAGAAAAAGTTTATTACATAAATTCAACATCAAAGCATCATGTCAAAGTGTGTGTGAGTTTTTTCATGTTTATTTTGTCATATTGTTTGAGAGATCTAACCCTTGTAGGTCTTCAAGCAAATCAAGAAAAAAAAATCAAGCCTTGAGGAGATGTGCATAACTTCAATCCTTCAAGGAAGCCATTTTTGAGTGATGAGTTGTAAGTTTTTGTTTATTCATCATTCATTTATCATTTAGCCTCTATCCTTCAAAAGGATAAGTTCTATTTCATTGACATTTCCATTGTGGAGGTGGAAACACCAATATAGGGTTTGACTAAGGAAATCCCCTATATGGCACAAACCTTCTTCTCTCTTTGAATGTGTAGGTTTCAAATCTAGAAAAGATTGGGAGAAGCTTGAAGTTTAATTATTCATTGTTGCATTCAAACCCTACACCTTGATAACATACCAAAACTCGGTTATCTTGGCACTCGACCAAGATCTAATAGTGTGATAATTGGGGAAAGAAGACTATGATCTAACTCTAGAGGACTATGAAATCAGATCTAGAATTCACCTACTGGGACATAGTCACCCAGGGTGACATGGTCCTCATAAATCATCTTCAAATTCATATCGCAAGTGCATAGTACTTTTTTCAATATGTTTACAAAGTTTAAATTTCTCTATGACATCTCAAATCTACTATTTTTACATTAGAATAGTTAGTTGCAACATTAGCATAGTTAATACATTGAATTTCATTCCCAAATCCATCCTAAGTTTGGTCAAGGGTAGGTTGACTCACCTTTTAGGTTGTAAGTCAGCCTTATACCTTTTCCAAATCCATCAAACCCCCCACCTCCAATATAACAAGATGAAACACACAAAACATTAGGGGAAGGTTCCTAACCCTAAGGTCAAATATGTAAGGTCGCCTTCTCTATGACATCTCAAATCTACTATTTTTACATTAGAATAGTTAATTACAACATTCACATAGTTAATACAATGAATTTCATTCTAAAATCCATCCTAAGTTTGGTCAAGGGTAGGTTGACTCACCTTTTAGGTTGTAAGTCAGCCTTATACCTTTTCCAAATCCATCAAACCCCCCACCTCCAATATAACAAGATGAAACCCACAAAACATTAGGGGAAGGTTCCTAACCCTAAGGTCAAATATGTAAGGCCGCCTCACCTCCCCCTCTTTTTTTTCATTTCATATTCATATTCAAAAAATTAATCTCTATTAGAGGTCATATGGAAAGATGCACTTGAGTCAATTAACCATGCATCATTACCTGCACAAGTTTCCAAAGCTACGATGAATGCATCACTAGCTTCCTTCTCAAACTCAAAATCAAAATTCTTCTTTTTCATCTTATTTTCTTCTTTCCACTTCTTATGGAGTGTGCAAGCTTAACTTAGTTCCAACAAAAAACTTTGTACTTTTTAGGATATTTGGATCTCCCCTTAGATTTGGATTTATTACACTTCTCATTCTTCTTTTCTTTTTCCTTAATTTTTTCACAACTCCTTAGCACTGATGGATACTTTCCTGCTCATCTCTTTAAAAAGAAAATAACCCTCCACATCTTCACTAATCAAGATAAAAAATTACTCCCAATAGCCATAACAAGAGAATCCCATGAATCAAGCAAAGAAAAAATCAAGATCTAAAATTTATACTCCTCATCCATTTTGACACCAATTGATGCTAATTGATCCACCATCATATTTAATGCTTCTAGGTGG
Organism: Sequoiadendron giganteum; assembly: GCA_007115665.2. NCBI lineage: Eukaryota > Viridiplantae > Streptophyta > Pinopsida > Cupressales > Cupressaceae > Sequoiadendron > Sequoiadendron giganteum. The sequence goes on along the minus strand of CM021104.1, from coordinate 278,661,795 downwards.
TTTTTAATTCATCCACCCTCTTCCATTCTCAAGGAGTACAATTTCTTCCTCAAGAAAATTTTATTCATTAAATATTTCACTTGATACATCTCACTAAGTTTCTTCCATATTTTCTATGTAGAGGTCTCTTCACAAAAATTGATTAAAACAAAGTCTACCAAGAATAATCTAATTAGACCCTTGGATTTACGGTCCACAACATCATATTGAACAACCAAAGTAGGATTTGTGAGCCTTCAAAAATTCTCATCAACAACATGATCCCACAGATCTTGATCTATCAATAGATCCTCCATTTTCAAATTTCACATCTCAAAATCATTTCTAGAAAATTTCTCCACCTCGATTCTCTCTGATGAACTTACCATCTAAAAATTCTTGCAACAAGATCACAAAGTATATTCTACACAAGCTCCCACTCAAATATGGATTAGTTAAAAACACCCAAAAAATAATAATTGAAACCAAAGGTGATCAAACTTTGATACCACTTGGAAGGAAGCTAAGGTAGCGAAACAACTTCCTACACTAATCTTGAGAGGAGGGTAATGAATTTTTTTTTAGATCTTTACAACAATTACATAAAATTAAACATAAATAAATATAAATATCATGCATATAACAACATACTAATTTACATGGGAAAAACCATTTTGGGAGAAAAACTCCACACCCAAAAATCTACCCAATATATTATTTAGAAAACACAAAGATTATAATATACTTGTAGAGTTAGCTTCTCATAAGAGCATCACCAACCAAAGATCCAAAGATAACACAACTTTTAAACTTTTAGAATACATCACAATGTTGAGTCATAATGCAACACCCTCATCAAATAGATTTTCCTTATAGGGAAAGACAAGCCGAAAAAATATCTATTGTTAGATCTTAGACCTAATGATGAATAGTCCAAATTTATAATAATAAGATATACATAATGTGTGGCATTTTGGGTGTTACCCTCAAACCCCCACTGGGGCACATGGCCCCTGAACCCCTCATCGAGGGGGTCATCCCCCTAGATCCCACAAGTGGGGTACCCCCCTTGCAATCCCCCTCTCAATATATTAAACTGTTATAATTAGAAAGTTGAGACACCATTTTTTCTAACAAAACCCACATAAAATAGGTGAACATCTATGACACATAAGAGAGTTACATTTGTTAGTCAAATTACAATGCATGCTATGATATATTATAATTCATCTTTTAATGGAGATAAAACAAGAGATAATAAAACAATCATAATAATTCAACAAACTAAATAAATTTACTTACTTTTCTTGAAGATAAGAATTAAGATGGTATTATCACTTCTACCATGACTAACTAAAAATCTAAATGCTTACATAAATTCTTGTCATCTTTTCAAGAAGTGTTCTTAGATCTAAAATGGTTTCTACCAAGAAGGGAGGTTGAGGATGAGATTCAACAACTAAAAGAATATCCTCTACTAAACATCAACCTGTGTTAATAGTATTTACTCAAGATAAACAAGGTCAAGGGGAAACTAAATGAGTTATTGGAGAAAGCGTGATTTTCCCTAGATTTATGGGTCACCCATAGTGATGGTGTGAAAGAATATGGTTCAAGGAGAATGTGTAGATATATTAAGCTCTTAAAATATTAATATTAATAATAGATATCCTCTCTTAAGGATATATGGTTTGTTAGATCAACATAGACATGATAAGTATTTAACTAAGTAGGATCTTAAGTTTGGATACCTTTAGGTGCAAATAAAAAAACATGACACATGGAAAAATAATTTTAAAACAAAATAAGGACTTTATGGATGGTTAGTACTTCAATTTGACTTGAGTAATGTATCTTCTACTTTTATAAGATAAATAAATGATATTTCAAGGGAACTCACAAATTACTTTTTGATATCCTATCTAGATGATATTCAAAGATTTAGTGTTATATGGGAAGACCACTTAATCCACACTAAGAAAATCTTGTAAAAATTAAAATAAAAAATCCTATACAATCTATTGAAATATAAATTTGGAAATGATCATCGGTATATATAGGTAATGACTTAGTAGGAGGAGAATTAAGAATAAACCAATCTAAAGTTGAAGAAATTGTAAATTTTCATACACCAAGTATACTACATAAATTAGAATTTTATAGGCGTTGCACAATTCATGATAAATTTTATTCATTATTTTTCCTACATAGATGCACTTGTACATCAACTAACATCATAAATGAGGAACTTTGATTGGGGTAATGTTTAAAATTAGAGCATTTGAACATTAAATTATAACATAGTAAATTCATTTAAGGTAGAAATATATGTTAGTGAATATACAATGGATTCCATATTGCTTTAAGGTGTTAAGCCTATATATTATCATTCTAAGGTTTATACATGAAAAATTAGGGTTATGTAACATGATAAATTATTATAGGTACTAATTTAAACTATTAAAAAATAAAGACACTATTTATTTGGTAAAAGAACTATTGTGCAGATCATCAATCTCCAAAATATTTGTAAGGACAAAGTAAAGCACAATAAGAAAGATACTAAAAGGGATGGGTTTTCCTCAAAAAAATCATTTGGTAAAACAAATAAAAAATGGACAGACCGCCTATTTCAGCAATGGCTATGGTAACTCACTTGGAACCATTCACAAAGGAAGATTAATGTTTTTATTAGAAAATCAAGGTTTTGAAAGGGCACTGACCCTTGCACAAGAAAAATATAGAACATGAAGCACAACTAGACAATAACTAAAACCAAAAAAAGGACAAAAAAAGACTATAGAAGAAACAACAAAACTTAAAAAACCATCCAACCCACCCTAAGTTAGGGTGGTTTAAAAAATTGTTCCAATGAGCTTTGCTTTATCTCAAAAAGAGGATCCATTTCCCCAAAACTAACTTTCATGTTATAGAGATTGGTCATAAAATCATTGCTTGAACCAACATCCATACCTAAGGCATTAAAATTCATAGGGGTACACCTTTTTCATATTTTCTTCATGAACTTCCTGAGGGGGAGGAGAAAAGGAATCCTCCTTAGAAGCTAGAATATGATTCTTCTTCTTCCAAAAAAAGTGTTGTTTCTTATTCTTGAAAAAGGTAGTGGAAGTATGAACCACTACACCACAAGAGTGGTAGATAACCAAAGAGTCTTCATAGTCGATCTGCTGCACCCAAGTTTCGAGTTTTGAAGACAAGGTAATTTAAGTGGGGAGCTTCTAATTTTTCTCCACAAAGAAAAAACCTCGTGAAAAGCAAGCACTTTATAAATTTAGTGAACTTATTGGTAGCACAATATTTCCCAAAATAGTTGGCAATAGACGTGAATTTTTTTCATTCTAGAATTCCAAAGGAAGCCCATGTAGACGGACCCAAATAGCAAACTTGAAAGTCTCCATCATAGGGTTGAAACCAGGTGACCAATTTTGAAGACATAGACCATTACAACCCAAAAACTAGGGGCCCTCAAGAAGGACCATAGATCTATCCTCTTGATAGGAAAAAGAAAAAATAAAGAAACCATTCAACATTGTGGATATCTCAACATTGTCATGAAGCTTCCAAATATTTGAAGGATGGGTGAAAGCATGAAGTTGAGTCCACGAAACATGGAATTTTTTGCCTTAGCCAAAAAAATAAAAACGGCATTGCAAAAACAAGATCCTGTTTTCTTTAAAAATGAGATCTCGTTTAGCTTCAAGATCCTGAGCCAAAATTCTAAACATGATCCCCTTTTTTTAAAATTAGGATCCCATTTATCAAAGGATCTCAAACTGACAGACGGGAAACGGGATCCCATTTTTTTAAAATCAAGATCCCATTTTGTAAAAAAACGGGATCCCGTTTTCGAATGAATTTATTTAAAAAAATGAAATTCAATCATTAGTAGCTCAAGATCCCAGTTTAGCAGAGTGTGTGGCGACAATTGAAAGCAACCTCCGACCTCCAGGTATGCCTCCACCTTTTGTATATGTGATTTTTTAGTATTTTTTTGAAATTTATAATAGAAAGGTAGGTTTTAGTTAGTTTATTTAGCATTTCATGTATTTTATTTAGTTGTAATAGGAGAATTGATAGATTGTAGAGGTAGAAGAAAAAATGAAATGAAACCTTGTAGAAATGAAAAAATCATCTTTGAATCGTATTTGAAGAACAAAATTTAACTTTTGAAGCCTAAATTGTTCAGTCAAACAAAAAAAATTGCATTTAAAAACCCTAATTTGAAATCAAAAGAAAACAAAAAAATTGCATTGAAAACCCTAATTTGAAATTGAAAGAAAAGAAAAAATTGCATTGAAAACCCTAATTTGAAATGAAACAAAAATTTGCATTGAAAAACCTAGTTTTTCTTGAAACCCTAAATTCAATTCAAACAAAAAAATTTGCTAATTTACCCTAAATTGAAATCAAACAAAAATTTTTGCATTAAAATGAAAACCTTGATTTCAAGCTCAATAATATTTGATAATGGAAAAAATTTATTTGTATTACTTAAATATTTTAAATTGAATGCATTTGCATTGTAAATTTATAGGGTCAGGTTTCAATATTGACAATGAAATTGGATGTGATAAATATTATACATTTAAATGTGTATTCATCAAGAGACACAATCAATTAAACATTACATAAACATGGATATAATTTGAATAGAAAACAATATATGTTAAACTTTATTTGTGTAGTTAGTGGATCGTTACAATTGATTAATTTTCAATATTTGTTTGCAAATTTTATTAGCAAATTCCTAAATCCTTGTACAATCCATTTCCAATTGTCACTTATTCAATCAAACACATGCATTCATTTCTATTGTATTTTTTTATCTCTCTTAGTCATGTTTTGTTTCCATTTCTTGTTTGCATGTGTTGTCTCTTGTCTTTTGACAATCTTAACTCTCATTCTATTCAATTAGTTGTTAATTAGGCTTCTAGTTTAGTCTAAAATTTCAATTTCTACTAGTTACCTAGACACTAAAAGAATCTAAATATTTTTCTTTTCTTTATTTTAGGTTCTTTCAATTCCAAACAATCCAAAATAATTTATAATCTATTCAACATTAACTAATTTTATTATACATTTTATATCATAAAATTCATTTAATATTCAACTTTATCATAGTGTATATTAAACTTCATATATATAATATATATATACAATCAATATTAATGAGAAATATACATTAAATAAAATAATTTTATATTCAATTAAAAAAATATCAAGTTAAAGTATACATCAAACTCATTCTTAATAATACATAATTTTATGTGCTTCTATTATGAAAATAGTCAGTCTATTCATAAAATCAAAAATATTCATAAACTAGTTAGTCCATTACCCTAAACTATAAACCGATGTCTAAAGGGGTCCTAATATGACATTTCTTAAGGGGATCAACGAAGTTCTCAAAATTTGGTGAAGTTGCCCAAGGCAACCAAATTTAACAATATAATAAGATCGTGCAAGATTATAATATGACTGAGATTTCATGAGAGGTTGGTCAATCAAAAGAAGAGGTATCTCAATCAACTGTTTCACAAGAAAATGTCGTTCACTAACTTGCAAGTCCATTATTCCAAGGGCTGCCCAAACTTCACCCTAAATTCCCTAAACCCTGAACTCTAAAATATAAACCTTAAACCCTAAAGCACTCATTTTTTCCTAGGACCTTAAAATGAAATTTGGTTTCCTTGGGAAACTCCACCAAAGTTTATCCCCTTAAGTCATGTCATTTTTTTCGAGGACCTTAATACATAGATCCCCTTAAGCAATCTTATTACCCTAAAACCTAAAGCATTCATTTGTCCTAGGACCTTAAAATGAAATTTGGTTGCCTTGGGAAACTCCACCAAATTTTATTCCCTTAAGCCATGTAATTTTGTCCTAGGACCTTACTACATAGATCCCTTTAAGCAATCATATTACCCTAAACCCTAAACTCTAAACTCTAAACCCTAAACCCTAAAGCCATCATTTTTTCCTTGGGAAACTTCACCAAACTTTATTCCCTTAAGCCATGTCATTTTCTCCTACGACCTTACAATATAGATCCCCTTAAGCAATCATATTACCCTAAACCCTAAACTCTAAACCCTAAACCCTAAAGCCATCATTTTTTCCTAGGCCCTTAATGATATTTGGTTGCCTGGGGAAACTTCACCAAAATCTATTCACTTAAGCCATGTCATTTTTCTTAGGACCTTACTATGTATAGATCCCCTTAAGCTGTTATATCACCCTAAACCTTAAACCGATGTCTTAAGGGGTCCTAATATGACATTTCTTAAGGGGATCAAAGAAGTTCTCAAAATTTGGTGAAGTTTCCCAAGGAAATAAAATTTAACAATAATAAGTCAAAACAAGAGCTATCTCAACCATAGATCCCCTTAAGCCATCCTATTACTATAAACCTTAAACTTTTAACTCTAAACCATCATTTTGACCTAGGACCTTAATGAAATTTGGTTGCCTTGGGAAACTTCACTAAATTTTATTCAAAGAAGTTCTCAAAATTTGGTGAAGTTGCCCAAGGCAACCAAATTTAACAATAATAAGTCAAATCATGAGCTATCTCAACCATAGGTCCTCTTAAGCCATCCTATCACCCTAAACCGTAAATCGATGTCTTAAGGGGTCCTAATATGAAATATCTTAATGGGATCAAAGAAGTTCTCTAAATTTGATAAAGTTTCCCAAGGCAACCAAATTTAACAATAGTAAGTCAAAACAAGATCTAGATCTCAACCATAGATCCCCTTAAGCCATCCTATTACCCTAAACCTTAAACTCTAAACTCTAAACCATCATTTTGACCTAGGACCTTAATGAAATTTGGTTGCCTTGGGAAACTTCACCAAATTTTATTCACTTAAGCCATGTCATTTTGTCCTACGACCTTACTATATAGATCCCCTTAAGCCATCCTATTAGGTCCCAAACCCTAACACATTCATAAATTACCCTATATTAATAGTTAATTGTTTTTTCATATATTAATAGTTAATTATTTTTTCATTCAAGTAAAATGCCTTAGACATAAATGAGGCTTACACATTTTATCATTTGTATGAACAATTATGTAATGCCCCGCCACACAACCCTAGAGGAAGTTGCAAAGAACTACTTAAACGGACTAATTTTTTTTTTGTTTAAGTATAAAAATAAGTAAGTTCACTAACTAATGCCAACATCCTCTAAGGTTACGAGACAGAGGTTATCTAGAACCTCAACAAAAGACATGAATATAAACCATGACAATTATTTAATTAATAAAATAACGCATACATTCCAAGTAAGATAATTTTACAACAAGCATAAGAGATAAATTTAGATTTCATTAATCCATTCATTACACAATAAGGTTACAACACTCATTCCCCGAATGAGGTAAGTTCCAATAAATAGGGTTACAATTACAAATTCCACCTCGATAACAATGAGGGGTAATATAACACAAGATCAACTTAAATAACAAGGCATGAAACAAACTAGATCATATGAGCTCTCCAATTGGAAGTCTCATCCATACGATCAAGAAGAAAAAAAAACCCAATGGAGAAAGGTGCATGTTCCACCCAACCAAGTGGAACCCAAAGTTCCACCCCTCATGCTAGGAGATAGTAACAAGGATTTCTAACTAAGGACGTCTACCTCTAGACATAGGTTAACACAACCAAACTGAAATAAATACAATGACATCACTAACACAATGGTTACATGCTTCCAGAATTTAACATAATCAACTGCATCACTGATGCGAACATAAAGTCGACCTAGGAGAAGTGTCATCACAATGTTCATAGGTTATCCTAGTAAGTCTTCCTAGGCCCCGACCCCCAACTCGGGTTATCGTGGTAACCTCTAATGACTTCCGGCCCCTCATGTAATCCAATGCAGAATCAGTTATCTTTCGTAGAGACAAGATAACAATTTTGCCATTCCAGGCCTTCCCGTCTCAACTCGAGTCTTTACAAGCCCTTGTGTTCATGAGTGAGGCATAATTATCTTATTAAGTGTTTGATACTATGTGATACTCTAATCAATTAATTAAGTTATCACCGGATTAACTAACTTGAAATGAGTTATCCTGGCACCACTTTGGGTGTCGGCCCTCATTACAAGTCACTCCTCTAAGATGACACGTGGAACAACTCCACAACCCAAGGGTACACAAGTACTACGCAAGGATATCACATCCCTAACCATGACATATAGTCAACACACCCCCGTTCATGATAACCAGGTAACAAACCGGTTATACACACTACCCAAGGCAATCTCAAGGTTGACCAACACCTTACGACAAACTACTACTTAGGAAACCCAACTGGAAGACTTGTCAAATACTATGACCCACATTTCCCAAATGATAACATAGCTAGTTCATAAGCAAGGCGAGCATTAAAATCTACTTTGGGTTCACTAAACCCATTTCCTTACTAACAATCAGTAGTCTATGCATTAGATAAACAGAATTAAATATGCCATTTCAAATAAGGGAGGAATAGTACTATACATTTTATTTCCCATTAGCATTTAAATAAATTACCCAGTTTATCAAATGAATCAAAATTCATTCGTTTTAAATAAAATATTGTTTCCTTATTCAATCATAACCAATTTAAACTAATTCCCTTGATTAAGAAAACATAATATTTAAAATTTAAAACTACTCCCTTTAAAATAATGATTTAAATAAAATAACGGTTTAATTAACCCATCATGCCTATTTTATGTCCTCAATAAATCTGATTCATCCTTCAACGAGGCCATAAAACAAAAAAATAAACTCATAGCATAATTGCATATCCCCATTTAAACAATATAATAATATACTGGAACTTCTCAATTTAATATACTAATATTAAATCATTAATATTATTACTATTATTTAAATACCCTTTTAATATTATAATATCATAATATTAAAAGAAACAAAACTATATAAAATATATTTTAACCTTATAAAACAAAAATATAATATTAAAATATATAAATAATATAATATTTTCTTTATATATTTTAATAATATATTATTTTATTTTATTTTTAAAGGCCCATGACAAGTGCCTCGGTCCACGTGCCAACCCTTAGGGTTGAATCGCACGGCCTTGGGGCGCGTGCATAAGGATGGGGCGAAAGAAAGGGTCAGTCGCAGGTTTTTCCCAGGCGGCAGCGATTTTATCAGTGGGCGGTGGACATGGCCGCCAAGCGGCGTTGTGTGAAGGTTGAGCACGGTGTTGGAGGTGCGGACGGCGCAGGCGTAGCCAACCACCACCAATGGTGGCATGGTTGTGTACTGCACAGCCGACCACCATTGTTGGTGGTCACGGCTACGCAGACCGCGCGGGCCGTGGGGGTTGCTGGGTGCGGCTCCCCCATGCCACTTCCCATGGGGGCGGCGGTGGGGTGAGCCCCCAGCCCCCAACAAAATAAATAAATTTTTAATATGTTTTTCATTTTTATGACAGTCATTTTTTTTTAAGGGTTTTTGAAAAAAAAAACAAAAGCTAAGAAAATACAGGCTTTTGCAATTCAATTTAAAAAAAAAATTGCCAGCATAACTTTATAAGGGAGAAATTTAAAAAAATAACACAAGCATATATATACACACACACATTTTTCATTCATCCAAATGAAGTTTCCATCAAATTGAAAAAAAACCAAAATTGAAGATCAAACAGAATTTGAAATAATAAATTATATACAGAATTTCATTTAAAGAACATGAACCTATTTTATTTGAAGTTAAGTGAAGACCCTGTTGATGCCTTGATTCTCTCTTCAATTCTTCAGATTCTTCAAGCTTTAATCCAAAAAACCACAAAGTTGAACAATTTCTTCCTCTTCTCCTTTAATTTTCTTAAAACTCCATGAACATAACTTGTGAAGAAATTCAATGATAATGAAATTTTTTCCCAAAAAATCCTACAACCACCCTCATCAATTCTCCAAAACAGAAAAATGTAAAAGTCTTTCTTTCAAATTTTTGAATTCAAAAATTGCTAAATTGAAATTTTTAATAAAAAATTTTTTACTTCCATTTTCAAACCAAATATACATGCATTTCCAAAATGAATGATCTTACCCATCTCAACACAAATAATTTGAATTAATTAATAAAGTAAATCTAACACAAGATTAAATTATCTATTAATTCAATTAAATTAATTAATAAATTAAATCACTTTTCTAACATCTAACTAGATAAATTTACTCACTAACTTAACTATAAAGCAAATACTTAACATCCTTCTAACTTCCAAAATAAACCAAAACAAGGCAATTTAAACAATATAAAACAACTGGACTACACTATGATCGACGACACACTATGACCAAGGTGACAACTTGGCACGGAAATCCTAGCTACTATCTCCCAATCGAATGTCGTTGGGCCTTGGACACGCTCAAACCTGTGAGACCAGGTGGAGTCGATGTCTTGTACCTATCAACCTACGAACAAAGAATATATCCACATGCAATAATATGTTAGAAATAAGGCACACCGTGAAGAGGAAATCACGAAATCGCAGGCCACTCACAAGCGAGTGATGCGATACCGTCCTCTTCACCAATACAGTAGTACTAACTGACACATCTAACATAGCAACATAATCAAAGCATGAAACATCATAAATTTAAATATCCACTTATGTTAATTCCAAACATGCCATAATAATCACATCAAAATATAGTATCATCCCATCAAGGTACATCACGATAAAATAGTGATCAACTGTAACCAAGTGCATAGTCCAAGTACACACCATACTAAAGCATAAAAGTGGAAACAACATTGTTCGAACAAAAGATCAAAACAGAGGGGTATTACAAATTAGGCCATTTATATTCAATGGTTTTTAAAGGGTATTTCCTAAACATGTATCTTACATTGTGAAATTACAAATCTAATGCAGGTTCACTTCTATCTTAGAGATCACATGGATCAATTCAATAATATATGTAATCCACCTCCACGCCCTCCATCTCCACCACCTTCACCTCCACCTCCACTCACTCCACCTCATAACCCCCCACCTCCACCACCTGAAATGGATGGTGCTTGCTTGCAAGAACAAATCAATGCCAATGTTAGAACCATTCAGGATCAAATCAACATTATTCAAAATGAATAATTTATCGCACCACCTTTGAGGATGATTGAATCTAGGATGCAAACTATTGTTGATGTTGTTAGGGCTATGGATGGGATCTATGATGAGCATCAACGATGGCTAGAGGAGAGGAGAACTTCCGATTCTAAAAAGGAAAACACAAAGAAATGAAGAGATGCAGTAGAGATCCACAACACTTCATAAATTAAGACAATGATCTTATAGTTATGAATTTATGAATTTGGTTTGATGGATATTTTGTGTGATATTTTGTGTGATGAATTTATGAATTTTGTTGGATGAATACTTTTAGTGACGAATTTATGATTTTGGCTAGATGGATATTTTTAGTGACATGAATTTATGAATTTGGTTGAATTTATGAACTTATAATGTTGAATTTATAATAGTATATATTTTATGACTATCTACTAGATCATGTGATTTCTCATGTTGGAAAAATGTAATATATATATGCGTTAGACATAAATGAGATTTTTGTGATTGTTTCAAGTTTATTTTTTAGTATGTATATGTATTAAAATTACATAGTTGGATGGATACTTTTAGTGACATGAATTTATGAACTTATAATGCTAAATTTATAATAGTATATATTTTATGACTATCTACTAGATCATGTGATTTCTCATGTTGGAAAAATGTAATATATATATGCGTTAGACATAAATGAGATTTTTGTGAATGTTTCATGTTTATTTTTTAGTATGTACATGTATTAAAATTGCATAGTTCTAGATCTTAAATTTTGAAATTTGTATGTACACATATTTTCTAGTTGAATGATGTATGCATGCATTATGCATCATCTATGACATTTTAAATGTAGATACATATTAAATTTTGAAATTTGTATGCACTTGCTCAAGTTCAATCAATGTATGTATGTGTATGTCTATGTATGCACATCCTATTGAAAAAAAATTGTATGTACGTTTCAAATTTAACTATTTCTTGTATTTTTGTAAGTTTTTATGTTAATTTTGTATAGTTTAATGTAGGTTAAAAAAATTATATAGATATCATGGATCAATAAATAACATTGATGATATCCTCAATACAACACCTGAGCAACCTCCAGCTCCACTCCCTCCACCTCATATCCCACCTCTAGCACCCACTGGATCAGATGAGCCTCACTTGCGAGCACGTATGAATGAACAAGTGGAATCCATTCAAAACCAAATCAATTCTATGTAAAATCAAGCATTGATTCCAGCGCATGTGATATGTTTTTCATCTACAATGCAAAATGTTGTCAATGCCATTAGAACTATCGATTCTTAGATAGGCATCAATGAGATAGAGAGGAGATGAGATGATTTTATCTAGATGGTCTCTTGTATAAAGAAATTTTAGACCTTAAAATAAAAAATCCTAGCTAGCCCCTTATTTTATTGACCTTAATACTCAGCAGCCCATTCCTCCCAATAAATTTAGAATATCCATGAGGTGGTGTATACATCCAAAGATGAGTGCACATTTTTTGGATCGATGGTATATTGTCTTTGATAGTCCACCACACACTAATATGGAGGTCCCATTATATTTTTTGAGGAAACTATATGTAGATTTTGTTATGGGGCAAAAGCCCAATTATTTTGATTTTAAATCATTTTAGGGTGTTGATGGCAGCACGCCACAATAGAGGTTAGGAGCAAGGGTTGATCCCCAATGCCCCATGCATGTGCAACCCCTTGTTTCTCCTCTTGGACCTTCCATTCCCGCACCTATGCATCAACAGGCAATGGTATCGACATTAGGATCCCTTAGTACGCTCACAAGAGACCTTGATCAGCATGCTTTTGTGGTAGTGGGTAGGGAGCATATAAACCATAATGATGGAGGAGTGTTTTATGGAGTTGGTCCTAGTACCAGTCCTCGAGTGTCAGGACCACATGTATGTACTAGTTGCCACCAGTTATGCTATGGATCCGACTAGGCCACACCTAGTTTAGGTGGACGTGGAGATTCTAGTTGATCATATGGTCACCTCAATTCATTTATAGAATTTCTTATTGTAGACCATCACATGAGGACAGTGCAAAACAGGTATCAATATGCATCTACATGTTGAATTTACAAGAATTTCAATGAAAGTATATATCAAAAAAAAGTTCCCAATACATTTTAACAATCAAATTGTTTGGTGTACAAATGACACTAACGATGGGGAAATCATCTGCACTGCAAGTACATATGTCGAGACCAGTCCTAGTTGGCAACCCTTATGGAGTACATTTTGATTTTAATTTTTTAAATTATATATGAAATAATTTTTAACTTGAGTTTTAAATTTATAATGAACAATCATGAACATATGTTTTAAATATTTATGTTGGTTCAAGGGAGTCAATCGACTTCCATGTCGATTCCACCTGAGAGGTTGGCGAGTGCTCGTCCACTGTCGAGCATCATAGATCAGGGGAAAGTACATTTATATTGTAAATTTTTTAACAAGTACATTACTATAGTTACAATTATGAATTTTGAATTCACTATATATCAAGTGTGCATGTACAAGTTTGTAAATATTATAAACGTTAAATGTCTATATGTATGTATAGGTTGAAATGACAATGAGAATGGGTATTAGACAAACATTAGATTTTGATGCTACTCATGATGCCTCTGAATTTCAGGTTGTTTAAAAACGTTTCTACACAAAATGTGCAAACTTGAATATATATATAAACTTAATTCAAGTATACATGATTTAAATTTAATCTTGTAGGATTTTGTTAGTCCAACTTTTTTCCATGACTCAATCATAGTTACACCTCCATAAGGGTATGCAGAGCAGGCTCCAAATATCATGGTAATTTAATTTTTTTATTATATTTAAAGTCAATTACAAATTATACAAGTTGTGAATAACTTTAATTAAATTAAAAATTGAATATATATATATATATGAGCTCATACATGTTAAATTATTTGTATTTTATAGCATGAGACACATCTTGTAGCTGAGCATGTATAAACAGGTCCTAGAGTAGAGGGTGCACAACCTCATATTACGGTACAATTTAAATATGATAAATTATAAATTAAATTGAATTCAATCATTTTTAATTGTAGACTTGCATCTGATTTCAACTTTCTTTGTCTTGTATATGTAGATTGATTCAAAGAATTTAGAGGTTGGTCCAGATGCACCAAAGCATCCAGATCCAAATGTGATGGTAATTTAATTTTATGATGAACTATAAATTAAATTGTCATTAAATCATTTTTCATTGTCTTACATCTTATTTCATCTTTCTCTTGTACGGAGGTTTCAAGTCATCCACGTAGTCTGCATGGTGTGAAGAGATCTCTTGATTATAGAGACGATACATGACCTAAACATGATTTTATGGGTTATATTTGATTATTTCATGGACTACATATTTTGTTTCTCATGTACCATGTTGAACTTTATTTCATGGGTCGAGTACTTTGTTGGACTTTATTTCATGGGTTGTACTCTGATGGAGTTTATTTCATGCACTTAATATATTGTAAATGGACTTAATTATTTTTTAATTTTAATTTACACATGTAAATTTATGCATTTATGTTCATGGTCAAGACATTTGTACATAGAACATTAATGTGAAATTAAATACAAATATGAAATTAAAATTGAAATTAATAGGATATTTTAATATTTGTACTTTACAAATTTAGTGATCCATACATGATATACATGATATGTACATTCAATAATTAGAGATAGTTAGTCAATGAACTTATTTAATTTATGTCTTAATGGGATGTCTTAAGGGGTCCTAATAGGATGTCTTAAGGAGTTTTAAATTTTGATAACAAATCTATATGGGTTAATGGTTTAGGGTTCATCTCCTAGGCTTTAGGTCATATGGTTTAGGGTTTAGGGTTTCTAGGGTTCATGAGATGCTTATAATAATAAATCTATATGGGTTAATGGTTTAGGGCTCATCTCCTAGGCTTTAGATCCTATGGTTTATGGTTTAGTGTTTTTAGGGTTCATGAGATACTTAGAACAACAAATCTATATGGGTTAATGGTTTAGGGCTCATCTCCTGAGCTTTAGATCATATGGTTTAGGGTTTAGGGTTTTTAGGGTTCATGAGATTCTTAGAATAACAAATATATATGGGTTAATGGTTTAGGGCTCATCTCCTAGGCTTTAGGTCCTATGGTTTAGGGTTTAGGGTTTCTAGGGTTCATGAGATTCTTAGAATAACAAATCTATATGATTTAATGGTTTAGGGCTCATCTCCTAGGCTTTAGGTCCCATGGTTTAGGGTTTAGGGTTTCTAGGGTTCATGAGATGCTTAGAATAAAAAATCTATATGTGTTAATGGTTTAGGGCTCATCTCCTAGGCTTTAGGTCCTATGGTTTATGGTTTAGGGTTTTTAGGGTTCATGAGATGCTTAGAATAACAAATCTATATGGGTTAATGGTTTAGGGCTCATCTCCTAGGCTTTAGGTCCTATGGTTTAGGGTTTAGGGTTTATAGGGTTCATGAGATGCTTAGAATAAAAAATATATATGGTTTAATGGTTTAGGGCTCATCTCCTAGGCTTTAGGTCCAATGGTTTATGGTTTAGCGTTTCTAGGGTTCATGAGATGCTTATAATAACATATCTATATTTGTTAATGGTTTAGGGCTCATCTCCTAATCTTTAGGTCCTATGGTTTATGTTTTAGGGTTTATAGGGTTCATGAGATGCTTAGAATAAAAAATCTATATGGTTTAATGGTTTAGGGCTCATCTCCTAGGCTTTAGGTCCCATGGTTTAGGGTTTAGGGTTTCTAGGGTTTATGAGATGCTTACAATAAAATATCTATATGCGTTAATGGTTTAGGGATCATCTCTTAGGCTTTAGGTCCTATGGTTTATGGTTTATGGTTTCTAGGGTTCATGAGATGCTTAGAATAGCAAATCTATATGGGTTAATGGTTTAGGGTTCATCTCCTAGGCTTTAGGTCCTATGGTTTAGGGTTTAGGGTTTCTAGGGTTCATGAGATGCTTAGAATAACAAATCTATATGGGTTAATGGTTCAAGGTTCATCCCTTTAAGTAATTCTCTCAACTCCCCTTAATCCACCCTCTTACATCCCTTTAGTCATTATATCAACTCCCCTTAATCCACCCTCTTGCATCCCCTTAATCCATAATGTTTACAAAATTTGGCTATTCCATCTCAAGAACATCTCAAACTTGTACCAAGAATGTAGTAGGTCTTCACGCCACCTGATATCAAAAAGGTACAAGCAATATCAGTGAAATCATCAAAACATACATATTTTAAAATATATAAAACTATCTATTTCTACACAACTCAAGTACCTATTAATGTACCTAGGATAATAAATCAATTTTAACTATTAATGTAAAATCAATATCAATATATAATCAAAACATGTATTTAATAATAATTTAACTAATAATTACCTATTTTACCAAGTATTCCATGTTGTCTACGTTGAATCTGCATGGACTCTCCTTTTTGTGATGATGGCTTAAGGATCTATAAAAGGACAATTTAAATCAATTTCAACTAATAACACACTTGACCAATATCAAAACATGTATTTAATCTATTTAAAAGGAAAATATAAAACTAAAATTATATTTACCTATATTTACTTATTCCATTTTACCATCTGCATCCTCTCTTTTTTGCAACACATCTATGATTGTCTCATGCTCTTCCATAGAAATTTTCCATAGCACTTTATTTGTAGGTCTTCCACGATACCAATCTAGTTTTATATTTGTTGCCACCACCAAATGTGAATAGTGTATAATATTTTTATGCATTTCATAATCTTTGAATGCAAGTAGACCATTCTTCCTTATCAGGTATTTTCGTAGCCAAGTCCCAACAACCACCACCGATCCTATTGGAAAACATGAAAACCATCATCAAATAAGTTCTCAAATTTTTCTTAAGGGGATCAAACACTTAAACTAAAATTTTGCTTAAGGGGATCAAAAACCTGTTATCAAAATTTGCTTAAGGGGATGTCTTAAGGGGATCACCGTACCTGTTGGATAATGATAGCCAT
Organism: Sequoiadendron giganteum; assembly: GCA_007115665.2. Taxonomy (NCBI): domain Eukaryota; kingdom Viridiplantae; phylum Streptophyta; class Pinopsida; order Cupressales; family Cupressaceae; genus Sequoiadendron; species Sequoiadendron giganteum. The sequence continues at coordinate 278,644,614 of CM021104.1, read as the reverse complement.
CATCATCTTCTTGAGATGCTATTAACTTATGTTTACTCTCCACACAACGAGCCAACCAATATTCATTTTCCTCTTCATTCCCCTTAGGTGCAACAACAACATACACATGTCCTACAAACAAAAAATGATTTAATAACTTGCGTGTATCCATATAAATAAAAAAATATTACAAAATAACTTACTAAACTGAAAAAAAATGAAATAAATTGAATTAAATTAGCTTCTTCTACAAGTTTTGAAACACAGTCATAGTCTTCAGATGCAAACACTTGATCATTTTCTTCAATAGTTCTTTCATATATATCGTGTGCTTGTGCAGATGTCAACAATCTTTGCTCCCACCCTTCAACCCATTCTATATTTTCACATGCTTCCCAATCTCCTAAGATACAAAACTAACAAAAACATGCAAGCTCCCTTATCCAGATAGTCCATGTTCTTGTTGTTGAACTTCTAAATGAATGCCATTTAGTAGATCCACTAATTGTCTCACAGTCAACTCTAGGTAGAATGTTCTCTTCTTCAACCAACCAAAAGAATTGATGAACTATAATCCCCCACCATGTAACCTTAGAGGAAGAAGCAACTACAATGGAAGCGTAACAAAAAAAATTTAAAGTGTAATAAACACTAAGTAAAGTCATCTACACTTAACACATCCATCCTCTAAGGTATGCGACAACACTTACATTTGAATCTTATAACATACATAAGTAAACCAATCCATAGCATATAAAATAATACTCATGAAATGAAGAACATAGATTCCATAGCATTAAACACATTCCATAATATAAAATTTGCATTAAAGATTCATTCATAGATTTCATCCATCAATATAGCAGTTACAAAGCTCATTTCCAAATGAGGTAGATCATACAATAATGTTACAATTACAAAGATACAAGAATCCTCCTTGAATACAAATAAGGAGTAGTACATATACAAAATATCCAACTGATCCAATAGAACATAAGATAAGGTACAAAGAAAAATGAACATGCGAGCTCTCCAATCTGGAAGATCCTGCCATCACGAACATAAAGTGGGAACCCAATGGTGTAAGGTGCAGGTTCCACCCAACCAAGTGGTACCCAAAGGCCCACCCCACATGCTAGGAGATAGTAAAATGGCTTCCTAGGCAAAACCAACAACCTCTAGATATAGGCTAAAACAAGTCTAACTAAACAAGTACAATACTTAACATAAAGGTTGCATTGCTTTCAGAGTAAAAGAATCAAGTACATCCATTATCCAACACAAATTTTTATCAAAGGAGGAGTGTCATCACAAAGTAGTATGGGTTATCCTAGCAGATCTTCCTAGGCCCCGACCCCCATCCTGGGTTATCATGGTAGCCTCTCACAATCCTCGACCCCACATGCAAACTGATGCAGAATCAAATATCTTTCAAAGGGACAAGATAATGATCTTGTCATTCAAGGCCTCCCCATATCATCCCAAGTCTAAACGAGCCCATGAGCGAGGGACAATTATCTAGTTAAGTTTTTATAGCTACCCTTTCCCCTAATACATTTATTAAATTTTCACTAAGGTAACTAACTCTCACATGAGTTATCCTGGCACCACTTTGTGTGTCAGCCCCCATTGAGAGCCACTCCCCTACTGAAAAGACATGGATCTAATCCATAACCCAGGTTAAAAAAAGTGCACAAACCCTAAAATTAAATCCCAATCCAAAATATAATAGGCAACACATCTCGTTTGTAGTGACCGAGTGTTTAAACTGAATAACAACCAAGTGTACTACCCAAGGAAACACAAAGTGTTGAACCATAAATCACAACAACCCCCTCATAAAATTACCACATCTGGAAGACTTACATACACAACTAACATATTTAACATATTTCCCCAATGTACGCGAATAGAAGAAATCATATCTAAATAAGCAATTCAGGCAATTAATAAAAAAAACCTATCATCAGGATTCCTTAAATCTAATTTCCATTACAAGAAAACAATAATACATTGCCCAAATAAACTAGTTTACTACAACTTCATTTTCAGACAATTAAGAAATTAAATCTAATTGATTAAATCAATTTTCCGAATACATCAATATAAAAATCAACTTCCTCTTCTAAAATATATCATTTTAAATTATCTAATTTGTGCTATTACATGTACCTGTTATAGAAATATCCATTTAAATATATATATAATTATATATGTATTTCTATATAATTATATATACATAAATATATTATTTAATCATTTAAAAATAAATTACAATTTCCAAAACAAATACTAAATATATATTTAATTATATATATACATATATATAAATAAATATATATATGTTATATTAAAATAAACTTAAAGCATATAAAAATTAAAGAAAATTTATCGAGGGCAGAAATAAGTTTAAATAGCCATTATACTTGGTTGTGCACGGCAAGGTAGATCGGTCGGCTACTACTCACAGCCAACCCCTATGTGGGGGGCGGCAGCTGGGAAGGCAGCATTGGTTTCCTTCATAGCCCACCTTCCCCATGGGAGTGGTGATTGTGGGGACAGCCCCGGCCTCCCCCAAAAAAATATAAACACTTAAAAATTTTGATATCTTACAAACCTGCGATTAATATGTAAATCGTCATACGGATTTTAAAATCCAAATTTTTCAAAAGAAATTTCCTTTTACAGGAATATTTCAAAGTTACATGCATATATTTATATATATATATGTATATGTAAATATACCAAAATATATATATATTTACATATAATAGAATGACTACTCGAGAAGAGCAATTTTTAACAAAAGTTTTCTACATGAGGATTTTTACAAAATTTTCCAAAGAAGCAAATTTTTACAAAAAGAATCTACAGAAGGATGTTTTCAAATTTTTACCAAAGGTTTTCAATTTCCCAGCCAAATAAATCTAATTGGGAAAACAAAACAAATCAATAATCTTTACAGGAAGATCTTTTCCCATACGAACAAGATTTTCCCCAAATTTTGACAGAAAGATTTTAAATCCATTCCTACAGAGATTTTCCAAATCTTTTGTTGTTTTCCCTCTGGGATTTCTTTTGTTTAAAAACAATTCCTACAAAGGTTTTAAAACTTTTATAGAAATTTTTCGATTCCAAACAAATAAAAGCTTAAAAAAATTTATACAAAAACTCTAAGCTTTCACAGCAATTTTGCAAACAGGACAATCTTTCAAATTTTCAAAATATTTTAAAGCTTCTAAACAAATTAAATATTCTTCTTTGTACAGGCAATCATTCCAATTTGCATATAAATAAAAAAAATTAAAGAACCTGTTTCCAAATGCTTGAGGAAATGATGTTTGAAGTAGAGCTTCGCCTTCATATTCCAATTTATCAAAGCTTCTTCCAAATTATCCACTTTTCCATAAAGATGAAAACAAAACCAAAGCCAAAATTTCCCGAGAACTCTTCCCAAATTTTTCAACAACCTCCTCTAATTTTCAACAACCTCTTTCAATTTTCAACAACCCGTACCAAAATGTCTTTTCTCATTTCTGTGAAGTAGCCTCTTTCCTCTTTCAGTTAATGCAATTATTCTCTTTGAGAATTAATTCCCAACAACGGTGTTTAATTTTTATAACACATGTCACAAATAAAATATCTTTCCAACCAAATCAAAGATATTTCCTCTAAAACATTTACAAGATATTTGTGAATTTAATAAATCCAATATCACATATTAATTTTTAATTAAATCTAATCTAATTAATTTAATCACTTTATAAAATAAGTTTAATCTCAAAGGTTAAATCACTTTACAAAATAAATTTAATTTAATTAATTAAATCAAATATAAAGCTTCTAACAACATTAATCAAGATTAGTTAAATAATCACTTTAAAACATTATTTTTCCACAGAGCATACCTTGCAAAACTAATTAAACAACAAGGAAAATAGGGACAACATGACAACTTAGCATGACCAAAACAAAGATTGATGACACACTGTGACTAGGGTTGTGGTTTTACAAGGAAAACCTATTACTATCTCTCAATCAACTAATTTGTTGGGCAATGGACACACTCAAACTTGTGAATCCAAGTGGAGTCGATGTCCTATACCTGCAATCTTGAAATCAAAGCATATGTCGAACATATATATATCATGAACAAGCACACCATGAAGAGAAAATCACGAAATCACAAGGAACTCGCAAGCGAGTGATGCAATCCTATTCCCTTCACCAATACAATGTCACATCAAAATTGACGTAACTAAAACATCAATTAACTAGAGATGAACATATATCAATATCAACTCAAATAAACAACTATGCTAACCAGAAAGTACATGTGTCATACACAATAAACATCCATAAAGTGTACCATCACATCACAATATAAAAACCATCATCGCTTCAATGTCAGCGATCAAATAACAACACAGTATCATGGTCTATCAAAGTAAAAGCACTGTCTGAAAATATAAGAAAATCAGAGGGGTGCTAACTGAATTGTAGAGTACTCACTCAAAACAGGTGCAGATAATCTTGTATTGCACCAATCCACAATCCCACGTGCATCTCTAAATTTTACTACATCATTGAATTTTAATTTTTCTCTAGCAATAATTATTTTGACACATGCACCGGCTCCATCATGTTCTCCTTTACCATGCCCATCTTCAAAAAACTCCATATATGTTGGACATTAAGTTCTTTGTGAACCCTACTGAACCAATAGAACATCCGAGAATTCTTGAACTGCCCTGTACAATTATTTGACCATATAAGGTGTTTTGTCATCTAGATTCCTCTTTCTCTTAAATTTCTATAAAATATATTGAAATAGTACTGAACAAACTCTAATGAGTGTAACCGTTTGTCGCTCAAATAAAAATTATACTCCCTCAAAACTTTTTTATCATCCTCTGTGCTATCATCTGCATGTTTATAAACAATATGGACAAACATAGCTACTTACATTGAATTATAATACTGTGATTGAATTTCCTCTTGTGGAGCTAGAGTATAAATTTCTGCAAAATCAACCACTGAAAGTATAGTAGCAATTGGAAATGTGTTTCTACATGTGCGAAATTGGCCATCAATCCATTGAGCATGTTGAGAGTGCATGACATATTTTGGTACAATCTTATTATTAAATTCTAATATGAATCCATGCACACTAACTTTTTATGTAACTAAATCACAACACTTTCCAATATTTCCATCTTTTAGAGAATAGTTAACATTCTTAAATCTTTTAACATCCACTAATTGTTTTCCAAAATCATTATCAACACTTTCATGCATGCAAACTCTTGAGAATGAAATATTTCCACAACTAGTGCATTATCCAAAAATACAAGAACTTAAATAAAATAATTTTTATTTAGATCTTTCACAAAACAAACTTGATATAAACTCCCTTATTGTTTCAGGTGGCATATTAATACCAAATTATTGCATAATCATGTTAGTATGAAAATTACAATGTATATATCGAAAAAAATCATAAAAATACTGAAATTGAACATGTTTTCTACAACAACAATATATCAATTGTTGGATAAAATGTTGTAGCTTTGTTGTGTTGTTGGATTGGGCTATGTTTTTGTTGATGTTTTGCTTTCGGGTTGCTGATGGGTTTCATGCTTTCTTTTTGTAGTCAGCTTTTGGATTTCCTTGTGTTGTGGGTTCTTATGGCTCTATCTTTTTTGTAGTGTTTTGCCTTGTAAAGGGTTTCGGGGTCCCTTCAAAACCTATTTTTCCCAATCAAAAACAAGATATCAGTTGCTTATTAATTTTTACATACCAAGGTTTACATTTTTCAAAAGACCTTTGACTTATTTTAATATTACCAAATAACACTAAATCACCACAAAATTTTCTATAAAATTTAGTTTGTGTTGTATCTAATAGGTGTTTTGGATGACGAATGTGAACTTTGGACCCCACCCTTAATTTTAAAAAATCTCTAATATTAGATGATACCCTAGTATTATCATTCCAATATTTTTCAATCAAAGATTTAATTTCAACATTCAATTTCATATCAGACCTCGGGAGTCGACCACTAAAACTCCAACATTGGTTGATAGGATCATTTTCTATACTTTCTCTTCTTTTGGCTGCTCTTAGCAATGTTTTAGGATGTATTTTAAAAACTTCACTAATATTGCTTACCATTCTTTTATTCAAAGTTTCTTTATTAACTATAGCAGTTGTTATAGCTCTTCTTGTTGCATTCTTATCTTTAGATTTACTATTTTTTCCAATAGACTGAATGGCACTAGCATTTGTAGACATAACATGTTGTAGTGATTGATCTTTTCTTCTTTGTTTAACAAAAATGCCTAATATTTTCATTACTTTTCTCATTTTTCTCATTCTCATTAATTGCATCATTAGTTGACATTGAACTAAAAAAAATTACGATTAAAAAATTGATTATATAATCTATCTACATGTGTTCTTATTTGTCTCCATGAAATCTTACCAAGAAGATTATCCAAAACATCACTTTCAATTTAAAAAATATATATTCAAAACTATTTTCATTCTCATTCTCATTCTCATCTTCATTTTCATTTTCATTTTCATCTTCATCTTCATTTTATTTTTCATCTTCATCTTCATTTTCATTTTCATTTTTCATTTTCAATTAAAGGGTTTTTATTTTTATTTTCAATAACAAAACAGTTTTCATTTTCATATTCATTAAGAGGATTTTCATTTTCATTTTCATTTTCAACAACAAAACAGTTTTCATTTTCATTTTCATTTTCAATAAAAGTACTTTCATTTTCATTTTCAACAACAATTTGACTCAAATATTGAACTCTACAAATATTATCAATGTCAACATTGTGGTTTCTAGCATTTTCTAAATCTCTAATAAACACCATTTCCATGAGGTTCAAAGGTGGATTTGAAGATGTACCTAGAATTTTTCCTATTGAAACATTCTACATAGCATTGGAAGGGATATTTGAAGACATACTAGGAGTACTTTGTATATTCGTATTAGTTTCCACATTCACCTCTTGCAAGTTTGCATCATCTACATCCATGGTCTCCTCAATGTTTTTATCTTCAATAGTTGTGGAATTGGATGCTTCACCATCATTCATTGATCAAATTCTCATTCTTCTTTCTCTTTTTCATTGTTTCTCCTTCTCTCTCTTTGCTTGAATTTCTTCAGGGGTCAATACCTTCCTATCTTTCGTCTTATTCTAACATTGTGATCCTATGATTGAAGATTTTTGAAGTATACACAAATGAATGTCAAAAACTTGAGAGTCTTCCTTGTTTGTTCCTCCTTCAAACAAGTAGAAATTGTTCACAAAATTCCTCTTCCTCCTTCAAAAAAGTAGCAATTGAACAAATTTCCTCTTCCTCTTTCAAACAAGTAGCAATTGAACAAAAATTCTCTTCCTCCAAACAAGTAGCAATTAAACTAAACTCCTCTTCCTCCTTCAAACAAGTAGAAATTGCACAAAATTTCTTTTCCTCCTTCAAACAAGTAGCTCGATCAAACAAAATTTACCATCCTCCTTTGAAAACAAATAGGAATTTGTAATACCCCTCCATTTTGTCTTCTGTTTGGACAGTGTGTCTTTGTGTGGGTATGTTGTTGTGATGTGTTTCTGGTTATTCAGATGTTATCTTATTCCATGCTTTGGATTAGCATAGTGGTTATTTGAATTAAAGATGATTATGCTCTGGATTATACTAACATGTTAGAATTGTCAGTTAGTTGCATTGTATTGGTGAAGGGGACAGTATCGCATCACTCGCTTGCGAGTGCCCTACGATCTCGTGATTTCCTCTTCACGGTGTGTATTTTATGCTGTTCATATTATATGTTGTTGTTTACTTGATTTACAAGTTGACAGGTACAGGACATCGACTCCACCTGGTTTCACAGGTGCGAGCGTGTTCAATACCCAACGGTATTCGATTGGGAGATAGTAGCTAGGTTTTCGTGCCAAGTCGTCACCCTAGTCCTTGTATGTCGTCAGTTGTTCGTCGGGTTGTATTGTTCTGATTATCGTTCTCCCCTCTTATTTAATTGCAAGTTTAATGGGGTGATTTGTATGGCTTAATGTATTTAAGTTGTGGATTAATGTGTTCTGGAATTATGTTGAAATATAATTTATTTTATTATTAATTTAATTTAATTAATAAATAATTTAATAATTGATTAAATCTATTTATTAATTAATTAAATTTATGGGGTTGAAAGAAGTTAATTTATTTATGTTGAAGTTATTGTTGAATTTGTGGAAATTGAAAATAAGGAAAATGCATAAAAAGTCAATTTGGAAATTCAAAATTCAAAAAATAAAGAAATTAGATATGTTTTTCTATTTTTTCTGTTTTGATGAATTTATGAGGGTGGTTGAAGGATTTTAGGGTTTAATCCTTATGTTTGGATTTCGGATCACAATTTTTGGATCATGGAATTTTGGAAAAGTTTGAAAATGGAGGGAGGAAGAATTTTGCATTTTGTGGGTTTTGGGTTGAATCTAAAGAAATGGCTGATTTGAAGAGGGAATCGAGGCAAGGATCTGTGCACCATCTGGATCTTCTCAAGTTCTTGGATAATCAGGTTCATGTCTTAAGCTTTTATTTGTTTGCAAAAAAAATCCATGTTGGGATATGAATTATTTCAAGAAAATCTTTGTGTTCTTGGCTGCAATTAAGTGTTTTTTCAAAATTGGTTTCTCAATTTGTGTTGCAAATCAAAAAAATGAGTTAATCAATATATTCCTATATATATATATATCTGTGTGTGTGTGTGCGTGTGTGTGTGTGTGTGTGTGTGTGTGTGTTTATATATATATATAGTATATATTTAATGTTGGGTTATTAAAAGTGTGTTGTTAAAATATATTTTTCATCTATGCCTGGTTGTGGCGCAGATTTTAAGAAATCCGTAGTTCCTTTTTAAAAAAAGTAAAAAATGAAATAAAATAAAATTTTGTGGGGGGGTTAGGGGCTCAACCCCCACTGCACCCCACGGGAGGCGCGTGGGGGGAGCCGCGCCCAATGCGACCCCTACGGCCCGCTCACCGTCGGTGGGGAGGCTATTTACACAGCCGCCACCACCACCGTCGGTGGTTGGCTGTGTTGTGTGCACAGCGCCACCGGTGATGGTGGCCGACTATGTACATAGCCCCACCAACGTGGCGGCGCCATAACCAGCAGGGTCAGCTGTGCTTTGCATAGTTGGCGGAAATCTTAAATCCGCCACCCATGGAAAAGCAAACCCGCGGCCAACTTAGGGTTGCATGTGGCCCGAAACAGTCTGCCCCGCCCTAAGTCAATGCGCGGCCCGAGGCAAATGGGGTAAAGTTTTAAATAAAATAAAATATTGGTATAAATTAATATTTATTATTATGTTTTAATAAAATTAATATATATATTATATTAATATTTAATATTATATTATATAATATTATAATATTATTTATATTTATATTAAAATATTATTTATATTTATATTAAAATAATTAAATGCAGGTATATATGTAATTTAGACATATGCAAATTATACAAGTGTTTATTTGCATTTTAAAAAGATGATTTATTGAAAGTATGTTTTAAATTTAAGTGAGGGAAATTAAATATGGATTTTCCAATGGCATGATTTAATTGTAAAAATGAAAACATTGTATCTTTAGTCATGGTATGGACTTTGTTTTAAAATAATACATAATGGGAAAGATCAAAAATTTGATTTACATATATATGTTTAATTAGAGAAAGTAAATGATTTTAAATGATTTATATTTGCAAGGACGTGTTTAAATTGCAATTAATTAATGGTTCATTTTGCCAAGGAGATATTGTTATCTTAAAATGATTATTTGAATGGAAGAGTAAATGTTAATTTATTGTTCAATTAGGAAGTTAAACATTGAATCTTAATTTAAAAGACGTGTTTAACTCAAATTACTGAATTCAATAGAGTACTAAATGAAATGAGGAATGGATTTAGAATATCCAAAGGTAGTTTATTTCATGTGCCTTCAGTGAATATTCTCTTTGTGCTTTTGTTGGGAAATGAATTAAAGGTGTGTTTTATTCATAAGTCTTCCATATGGGATTTTATGTTATGTGGTTGTCATTTCTGATGTCAACCTGTTGTGAATTCTCTTGGATAGTGCATGAGGATTGTGTCTATGTTAGTACCCAGTTTTCATGAACGGGAATTTTTTGTGCCTCCTGAGAAAGGAGTGGATTTTGTAATGTGTGTCTCCTTGTCAGGAGCGGTCAGGAGCAGTTTTTTTATAGTTGTTACCTCCAGTGTTTGGAGTGGTTTTATCTTTGTCGCCTCCTAAGAAAGGAGTGGATTTTGTAATGTGTGCCTCCTTGTCAGGGGCGGTCAGGAGCAGTCTTGTTATTGATGTTACCTCCAGTGTTTGGAGCTAGTTTCATCTTTGTCGCCTCCTGAGAAAGGAGTGGACGCGTTATCTTGTTGTTGCACCTTGGTACCATTAATGTTTGGTTGGTGTGTGTGTGTTGTCAAGTAGAAGAGTGGCTTCCGTAGGGGCTAGAGCCCGGAAGAGGTATGATTGGGTAACCTTTGGAAGTGGTTTAATCCAGTGATAACTAAAACCAATACTTAGAGTTTTAGGACTAACTTTTCATTAATCAAGTTAAGTTGGCCTCACTCATAGGTGCAAGGGCTTGATTAGACTTGGGATGAGTGAGAAGGCCATGGGACGGCAAGGTCATCTATCTTGTCTGTACGAAAGGTATTTGATTCCGCATTAGTAAGTATGGGGTCCAATGATTGGTTAGGGCCACCATCTTGACGATCAGTGTGGGTAACTCATAGCGAGTTGTGTGATGACACTCTATCTAGGACAACAATTGGTTTTTGATTTTTCTTTAGTAGGTATGAGGTCCATTGATTGATTAGGGCCACCATCTTGATGATCAGTGTGGGTAACTCATGATGTGTTGTGTGATGGCACTTTGTGTGACCATAGTTGGTATTCGATTATTAGGTGTATGGTTATCTTAACATACTTGTTCTGCTTTATTTCTGGAAGCATTGTGGCCATGTTGAGTTGTACTTGTATTGTACTTGCATGGTATTTGAGTTGTACTTGTATTGTACTTACATGGTATTTGAGTTGATCTTATGTTGTACTTGGGATGTACCTTGTGTTGATTTTGTGAGGTTCATGTGATTGGTTGTTTCAGTTTGGTTCAGCTATATTAGCCTGTGTCTAGAGGTAGATTGTCTTGACTAGGATTCCCGGTTACTATCTCCTAGCACGGGGGGTGGGCCTTTAGGTTCCACTTGGTTGGGTGGCATTCACTTAAATCCATTGGGTTCTATCTTCATGTTCGTGTGGACGAGACTTCCAGTTGGAGAGCTCGTTGGTTTAAGTATCAGTTCTTGCTTTATTCTTTCAATTGATATTGTATTATTTTACCCCTCAGTTGTTATCGAGGTGGAAAGTTGTAATTGTAATCTTATATATTGATCTTGCCTCATTCGAGGAATGAGTGTTGTAATCTTATTATTTAATTTGGATAAATTGAATTGAAAGTTATCTCTTGTGAGGATGTAATTATCTTATTGGAATGTATGTGATTAAACTATTAATTAATTAATTGACATGGTTTAAATCATGTTTTTTGTTGAGGTTCTATATAACCTATGTCTCGTAACCTTAGAGGTTGTTGGCATTAGTTAGCGAACTTGCTTATTAATTATACTTTTAGAAAAAAAAATTATTCCGTTTAAGTAGTTAAATGCAACTTCCTCTAGGGTTGCGTGGCGAGGCGTTACAAAATTCAAAAAAAAAAAATCTTCCTCCTTCAAACAAATAGCAAATAAATAAAATTCGTAGATTTCTCCTTTGAAAACAAATACCAAATGGACAAAATTTATCTTCCTCCTTCAAACAAGTAGCTCAATTAAATAAAAAAAATCATCCTCCTTTGAAATCAAGTACGAATTCAAAAAAAAATCTCTTCCTCCTTTGTAAACAGATAGAAATTCAACAAAATTTCTCTTCCTTCCTCCTTCAAACAAGTAGCAATTAAATAAAATTCCTCTTCCTCCTTTGAAAACAAGTAGCAATTCAAAATAATTCTTTTGTCACAGCGTCCCAATGATTCCTCCTTTCAAAATTGAAAAAAATCCCAACTTGAAGAGCTTCAACAAGACAAAAGGTGATAAAAAATAGGGAATATGTCACAGTCGACCGTACAGAAAGATTCTCAGACCTGAGATGCCCCTTTTTGATAGTAAAATAAAAAATAACAATAAAAAATAACTCGGAATAGACGGGATCTCGTTTAGTAAACAGGATCTCGTTCCATTTTCAACAGACCCGCTAACAAACAGGATCTCATTCCATTTTCAATGGGTGAATTGGAAACGGGATCCCATTTATGTTATAAACAAGATCCCATTTTCTAAAATTTAAAATGTAGGCCAAGTTTTTACTTTTTTGACAGGTTCGGGAAAAGGTTTGAGGGTCTGATCCTAGGCCCCGGACCTAGTTTGACCTTCCAAGTTGAAGGTCCTAGCAATGTCACAAAAAAATATTGACTTTGAGCATACGTCTGAAGGCTTTTTTGAGTTTTTGAATGAAATTAAAACCCATTATAGATTAGATAGTGTAGATTCCAAATATGTAATTTTTTTACAATTGGATTAATTTTTTTATTTTTCCTTTAATTTCTAATTAAATAGGTCCATAAACTTGAATTATCAAGGTTTTTTAGTATTTTAATAACTTTTTTTCAACATAACATTTTCACAAACAGATTACATGAAAGCATACTTCAAAAAATTCTTTTCAATTTTAAAAAAATAAAAAAATCATAAGTTTTAGTCATCTTATGCGTGACGTACACGGTAATTTTTTAAAACACCAAATATGGCCAATAAAAAATTAACAAAAAATATATATTCAATAAAAAATTACAAAAAATATGGAAAGCATGCTTCAGTGAGTTACAAATCTTTTCCCAAAAGGATTTAGAAAAATATGATTATTTAGGTCAAATATGGATGATGTACACATGTATGGTATTATAAAAAAATGACTTTTAAATAGTGGTTTTTAGAAACGCCAATTGAAAATCATTTTTTATCAACTGGGTATTGAAATAAATTACATATTTGGAAACTAGACTCTGAGTACTACATTTTATGATCAGCGACTTTTTTCAAGATTTCATCTCTAAGTACTTCAAATTTTAAGGTCAAATGTGTCAAACTCTAAAAATTAGGGAAAACACTTCCACTTAATGGCCAAAATGTGGACTCAACTTCTTGCCAACACCCAAATCCATCTTCCAACAGTATCAATGCTAGGGCGATTACCACAAGACCTCCCAACACGCGAGCTCCTAATACAATCAGATGTGTCAGCAAGAATAGAGTCAAGAACATCATTAATTATATGATCATCCTCCATCTCCATAGGAGAGATGCCTAAAATACAACACCCAACAAAACTACCTTCCTCCACACCCGTCGAGGAGACGACAAAAACCCCAAGAGAAGAAACAACATCCATTAGAATTTCAATTGGAGAAGAAACAACAACCTTAAGAATTTATATTGGAGAATATGCAACAATAAAATCATTCACCTTCAACAGAAACCTGCTCTCTTTCAAAGCAAAATAAATGGGCAAAGACATTTGTATCCTTAAGTTTCATAGAGGGAGACAAAACCCCCTTAGAAAGGAAAATAAAACCCTTTTTCATACCTAATACTTGGTCCTCAATATTGGCCTCACCCAGAAGCACATCAACAAGCTTATTTGCCTTCAGATGGGCATCCAAGAGGATATTCATGAGAAATTCATCCTCTTTGTTTGAGACAACCCCTTTATAGGATGATAAATAAAATGAATCCAATGAGGAAGGGAAAAATTATTCTTTCCCCACCAATCCTTTGTCTCCACACTTTATATTTTATTAGAAAAATCAACCTCATAGCCCATATCCACAAAAGAACCTGATCCATCCAAAACTGCCAAAACCACATGGGAGATGAAGCCAGTACTAGAGACTTGCTCCAATGCACTACCTTTTCCCTTTCCATCATCTATGTTGCCCTCATCATTGATTTCCTTAATAGAGGAAGCTAGACCAATCCTATCACCATCACTGAGGGTTTCCATCACTCCCATTTTATTTTGTAGGCTACAATAAGTAAATGAAGCTTATGTTGAAGAATTTTGTACATGATGAATATTTTAGTGAAAAGTATAAAGAACATATATCATACGAAATTGCAAAAAGGTGAATAAGAATTCTATCTTCAAGATGGTTTGCTATATAAGGAAGGAAAAGTGTGTAGCCAATAGCATAAGGCTTCTACTATTTAAAGAGGAAAATATCTCCAAAGTGATGGGTCACTTCAATTTAGGAAATATAGTAGCTCTTTTGCAAAGGTATGTGTTTTGGCCTAAAATTTAATAGGAAGTAGCAAGGTTTGTTAGAACTTGTAAATTATGTTACACTATCAAATCTAAAAAATGAACAAAAGGAATCCATATGCCTCTGCCTATTTGTACAAGACCATAGGAAAGTGTTTCTATGTATTTTGTAGTGGGGTTTCCTATGAGTAGACATGGGAATGATTAATTACTTGTGGTAGTTGATATGTTTAGTAAATTGTGTATTATAATGGTTTGTAAAAAATATTATCACATGAAAAGAACCCGTTGAATTATTCTTTAACAATGTATGAGTATATTTTGGGCTACCTAAATCCATTATTTCTAATAGAGATACATAGTTTTGTATATTTTGGTATACATTATAGAGTATGACGGACACAAAGCTAAAGAAAATTATAAACTTTCACCCATAAATAGATTGATAAATAGAGCTGATCAACAATTAAAAATAACACAAAAAATATATAAAGAAAGATGTGATCAACATAAAAAGGAGAAAAAACTTGAAGTGGGAGTCAAATTTTGGTTTTCTTTATTTAAGGAAAGACTATACAAGTACAAGAAAATAAAATTAATCCATTAGGGTATGGACCCTTCATAATTTTAGAGGCCATTAGTGAAAATGCATTCAAAATTTATCTTCCTCCTTTCGTGAAGATGATGAAGAGCATGAGCTCTCTATGCTAGATGATGAAGAACATGAACTACCTTCTTTAGAACACATGGGTTTGGAAGAAATGACTATACTCCATGATGATGTACTAGAAAGGAAAATAGGGGAAACATGAATTATAGTTTTGACAAGTTGGAAGATCAAAATTAATGACTAAAAATTAATCCAAGTGGTACCCTATAGAGAGAGTAGGAGGAATAGTTCCTCATTTTTTTTGTCTTATTAAACTTTTGTGGAACCAAAATCCTTCCCAAGAATGGAGGTGTGATCTAAAAGGATACGAAAAATACATGCTCTAGGAAAATAGAAGCATAAAATAGGTTTTAGAAACAAGTACAAGTGTTTAATAATACCAAAAATTATATTAGAGATGGAAAACATTGTAGTTGAGTAGATGATAGGGTAGGTGCACTAGTGTCTACAATTGTACTAGCCCTAAAACTTATAATATGAACCATAAAAGCACTATTTCAAATTCTAGTGGTAGTGGATCTACTCCTAGAGCATGTGAAAACTTAGTTGTGCATTAAAAATCTATAAATAATGATTGTATAGAAGCATTGGGATCATTCATGGTAAAACTTTTTGTTAATTATTGTATTTTCTATTCTTGTAGAAGAAGTAAAAGTAGAAGAAAATATTACTCATTTATTGTATTTATCTCTTTTCAAAGTAATACAAGAGCGTAGAAAGGCACATTGCCACTACCAATATTATTTTTCCTCCACTTTGTGGATTTTCCAAAATAAAATATGTATGGTGTGAGTTATTTTATGTGTGTATGTTTGAAGCACAATAATTCTCTCTTAGAAAATCTAAAATTTTAATTGCAAAGCAAGTAGGAGAGTCTTAAATATTATAATTTATTTTTAAACTTCAAAGTAGAGTTTATAAATCACTTAGGATCTAATGCTAGGTTCTAATTACATACCAAACATGTTCTTATAAT
Source organism: Sequoiadendron giganteum (assembly GCA_007115665.2). NCBI lineage: Eukaryota > Viridiplantae > Streptophyta > Pinopsida > Cupressales > Cupressaceae > Sequoiadendron > Sequoiadendron giganteum. The sequence continues at coordinate 278,628,575 of CM021104.1, read as the reverse complement.
TTTATTCATACCTCCTTTTTGATAGATAGTCAATTTCAAGTTCTCATCTTAGCTTCTACATTACTTGTATTAGATTAAAACTAAAAAGGGTATTGTTACAATGTATTTCTTTGGATAGATATATTTAATTTGATTAATGCAATAACACAACTTAGAAAATTAAATAAGTAGCATAAGAATACATCTCAAGTTCCTTATTTTTATCTTTTGTTTAGTAAACCTATCATTCTAATACAACCAACTGTTAAAAAATTAACAACCAACAAAATAAAATAATAAAACACTCATTTTTTTCTTCTTTCTTATCAAAACAAGTCAAAAAAAACAAGCATAATTTTTTTGGTGTTGCTTGAACCTTTTCTTTTTTTTTAAAGTAAAAGGAAAAATGCCTATATATATTTATATATAAGGATGTACAAAAGTATGCATTGTTGTATTTTAGCTCTCATCAACCAAATTCAACTCTTAACCCACCTATTCATTCTATTCATTAACATATATATTTATGCTTTTGACCCATAATCCCAAATTATTACATAACATCTTTACAAAACATTGTGGTTCTTCCCCCAAAAACATTACAGGACTCAACTACTATAGCCCCTATCAGCTTACTATAACTATGAAAATCCAAATTATATCACTTGCATATCCACAATCTACAAAAAAGAGGCTATTTTGACCATCTACTCCATTTGATCAACTATAACCTTATTCTCATCCTAGTGCTCCTCAAGGTTACCCATCATAGATTGCAAGGGAGGAATTATATTCAAATTCAAGTCCATGTTATTATTACGTAGATGGAAAACTTGATCATCATCCAGTATTTGTGGAGCAGCAACTTCTTGAACAAAAAATTTGTTGAGAAGCACTTTCTGGAACAACCCTTTGTGAAACAGTGACTTGTATACCAAGACCTTCTGGAACAGCATCCTCTGGACCAAACTCTAGCACATTCTCCTTTTGAACAACAAATTCTAGTGGATCATGTTCATGAGTAAGTAAAACAAGAATTTTATTTACTTGAACCTATATCCTCTCTGCTAATTCATAGTTGACCTCCCCTGCATACTTGTTCAAAGAAGGCAACAAAAGATCTGATCTTTTTGTTGACAAAGTTTTCTTTATTGCACCAAATATTGCAATGAATGAAGATCTGTTTGCAAGTGGATGTTGAGGAAACAACCCCCCTACATATCCTTTCCCCTTCCACAAGTCATAATTTTCACAAGCTCTCAGAAGGACATCATTCAGGAGGTATGTCTCTTTCACTACTTTATTTGCAATAAATTCTACAACCCAAAAGCTTTGTAACAGATCTAGCAAATTGGAAATGAATATAGAAACAAGTTGGGAGGGAAAAATCATCTTGTTAGTCTCTGTCTCTAAGATTTCTTTCCCAATAACCCTTTTCATAGACTTCTCGAATTGTTGGCAATGCACTTCAAACACAAGCTGAAATTTCATCTCATTAATGGCTTCTATAAACGGCATTTCCCATTTATTAACTAGAATTAACCTCTCTATAATCTCTCATAAAATACTTCATTTGAATTTTTTGACAAGCCTTGCACTTCCCTTGACTCACACAACCTTCTTCACAGGCAGATGAAACTTCTTGCAACATACAGGAAACAGTCGAAAGAAAATTCTTGAAGAAAATATGAAACTCTGATCACCTTCTTCCCATAAGAAATGATGATGAATGCAAAAACCTTATTGGAAATGGTTAAATGCATTTTCTCGCACATTTGTTTATGAAATTCATGCCTGGAAATTATTTCTTTAACCTTTTTGCTCCTTCCCAAGCAAGATGAAATTGAATTTGGTACATGACAAGAGATATTCCATTAATTTTCATAATGAAGGTGTCAGCTGATAAGACAGAGGTTTACACTCCCCTCAAACAAAATAATCTTTGCCAAATTAGTGATATAGCTAATTCAATTAACACATGACATGGATGAAAACTATTTTATAGCTAAGTTTTATCTTCTCATTTCCCTGTACAGATGAAATGGCAGCAAGATTATCTTCTTTAAAACACTTGGAAATTATATGCATTCACACACTTAAACTTTGTGCCAATCTACACGATAATAAAGAAATTTGTACCTGTAAAAAGAAACAAACTTATTAGTGTTAAGAACTTGGTGGCCCTCTGTTTTCGTTTACATGACATATGTCTTTGTGGAAGATCTCAACTACAACCCAATTTACATGACCCCTTTAGCACGAGTCTCATCCTCATGTTGTCGACTAACCATAACATGATTTTTTATAATGGATATTCATCTATAAAAACTTTCCTCCTCAACAACTAAAGTTTTCAATTGAGGATAATCTTTTCCAAGATCACCATCACCTAAAAAATCAAACTCATGACCATCACAACCCATGTTTGCAAGCTTATCATCCAATCTATTTCCCTCCAGATATGTATGAGTTATTTGAATTTCATAGAACGAGGCTAACATCAACCAAAATTTTTGTAGTATATAACTTAACCTTCAGCTGTGGATATTTTTTCTTTACGGGCATTTATGATTAGGAGAGAATCTCCTTCAATATACAAATTACATAGACCAATATTCCTTGCTAGTTGTAGTCCCTAAAGTAATGCCTTTTATTTTTCTATGTTGTTAGTATCATTAGATAATTGTTCAAATTTTTTCAGTATGAGAGTGCCTTTCCAATCATGAATACACATCCATGCTATAAGATCCCTCCGTTTTGCTCTTTTGACCGAACAGTGTTCTATTGGTTATGCCTTATTTTCTGTTAAGCGCTTTGACTTAGAACTCAGTTGCTATTTGATCGTTATATGTAAAGTGATGCGAATGTGAAATTTTGATGTGCTCGTATTGTACTCTGATGTTATCATTGTGGCATGCTTTAGATTAGCATTGTGAACATTTGAATTAATGATGTTTATGTTTTTTATCATATTAATGATGTTAGATTCGTCAATTAGTAAGACCGTATTGGTGAAGGGGACGAGATTGCATCACTTGCTTGCGAGCGCCCTGCGATCCCGAGATTTCCTCTTCACGGTGTGTATTTTATGTTGTTCATATTATATTTTGTGGTTTACTTGATTTTCAGGTTGACAGGTATAGGACATCGACTCCACCTGGTTTCACAGGTTTGAGCATGTCCAATGCCCAACGGCATTCGATTGGGAGATAGTAGCTAGGTTTCTCGTGTCATGCCATCACCCTAGTCTTGAGTGTGTTGTCGGATTTTTATCTGGTTCTGTGGATTTAAATACTGATTAATATTGCAAGATTAGAAAGGTTAAATAAATGGCCTATGTAGTTAAATTGTTGATTTAATTAATCTGCTTATATTGTGAAAATGTTATTTGTTGATTAATTTAATGTAATTAATAAAATAATTAAATCTTGGATTAGATTTATTTTATTAATTAATTAAATTAATTTTGTTGAAATGAAGTTGATTATGCATATTGGAAATTATAGATATTTTGAATTTAAATTAAGATTGAAAATCAAAGAAAATGATTTAAATTTCTTTTTTTTGGAAAATTTTAAATGCAAAATTGAAATTGAGATATTTAGAGATATTTTCAAAAGTTTGACTTTGGGGTTGAGGGATATTTTTCATTTTGGCTATTATTGGATTTTTTGGATAGAAAATTGGGGGAAGGATGAAAAATGAGAAAAATGGAGAAGGGAAGGAATTTTTGGTTTTGGGGGTTTTGGATTTGCTTGGAGGAACTGAAATTTGAAGGAGAATGATTGCACCCTTTTAGATTCTTTCAAACTTCTGGAAACCAAGTTCTTTTGATTCAGTTTAAAATATATATATTTGAAATATTGTTTGCAATTCATGTTTGGAAAATTCAAAAAAAAAAAGGAAGTTTGATGAAAACCCATCTAGAATATTGTATGAAATTGAAAAAAACAAAACCTCCGTTAAAAACAAATTTCTTCAAAATAAATTGGTGTTCTTGGCTGGAAATAATCTTTGTGAACTTTATTTTCTCAATTTGTTGTGTAAATTCCTTTGTGGGTTTTAATATATATATATATATATGTTGGTTTATATACAAACATATATATATTATATATATAATATACAAAAATGTGATGTTGCTTATTTCTTTTCAAAGACCAAACCTTGCATGTTTCGGATTTAAAATCCGCAGAGATCTGTTTCGGATTTTTTTATTCAAACAAAAAATAAATATAAAAAAAACTAGGGTTGGGGAGGTCGCTGGGGGCTCGACCCCCACCGCGCCCCATGGGAGGTGGGTGGAGGGAGCTGTGCCCAGCGCACTCTCCACCTCCACCATCTGCCACCACTTCTCCCTTTGCGGCCGCCACTAGACTAGGGACGGCTATGTTAACACAGTCGTCGCCCACCAAGTGTGGCGACTGTGGTAACACAATTGCCACTATTGGCAGGGGTCGGCTGTGTTACACACAGCTGCCGCCCCTCCCATACCGCCTACGCCCTACGCTAAAAGCATCGCCTCCTTTCAAACCGCGCCTGGGTAAAAATCGCAGCCATAGAATAGTCGCACCCAGCTCTAAACGCGGCACGCAACTCGAGATCCACGTGGCCAGCCCTAAAAGCGGCACATAGCCTGAGGCAAATAAAGGTTGTTTTAAAAAAATAATTATTATTATATTTAGTATTATTTTATTATATGTTGTAATATTTAAGTATTAATATATATATTAATATTTAAATATTATATTACATAATATTTAAATATTATATTACATAATATTGTAATATTATATGTACATATTATGTGTATTCATATATTGAATAATGTTTTAATTGAGGGCAATAATTAAGTGCAATTGAGGGAATTAAATAATTGATTTAAAAGATAAATGATGTAAATGTAATTGGGAGAATTTTTGTTTTAAATCATTTGCAATAGTCAAATTAGGGAATTTCTTTTAAAATATTATTATTTGCAAGGTCAAATGTTGAATTTAAAAAGAAATGTGCTTAATGGCGAAACTAATTGATTTCGTTTAAAATGATTTAGTTTGCAAGGCGAACGGTTATTTATTTTAATGATATATTCTGGAATTATAGAAGTATATGCTTATTTTAATATTTAAGGCAATTAGGGAATGAAGTGTTGGTTTAAATTTCATCTTGTCTGAAAGAGACGTATGTTTAAATCAATTTTATTGAGCACTAGATTACTGATGTTATTAAGGGAATGGATTTAGTGAATCCAAAATTAGTTTAATTCCTCGCAACTTGCCTTCGTGATTGTTTCCTCTGAGTTTATGTTTTGTGGATGGGGTTAAGTATCTTTTAATCTGTAAGTCTTCCAGAGGACCCTAGAGGTTGGAGGTGGTCATCTTGTGATGTCAATTGTTTGTTAATTCCCTTGGATAGTGCATGGTGTATGGTCAGTTTTTACCCGGTTTCCACGAACAGGAATGTTTTGTGCCTCTTTGTCAGGAGCGGTTAGGAGTGGTTTTGTTATTGTTGTTACCTCCAGTGTTGGAGATGGATTTATCTTTGTCGGCTCCTGAGAAATGAGTGGACGTGTTATCTTGTTTGTTGTACCTTGGTACCATTGATGTTTGGTTGGTGTGTGTGTGTTGTCGAGTAGAAGAGTGGCTTGTAATGGGGGTCGGTACACGAAGTGGTGCTAGGATAACTTGTTGTAAGTTAGTTAATCAAGTGATAACTAAAACAATACTTAGAAGTTTAGGACTAAGTTCTCACTAATCAAGATATTAATGCCTCACTCATGGACCCAAGCGCTCGGTTAGGTTTGGGATGGGTGGGAAGGCCTGAAATGGCAAGGTCATCTATCTTGTCTGTATGAAAGGTATTTGGATCCGCATGAGTGAGTATGGGGGTAGGGATTCGGTAAAGGTCACCAAGATAACCTTTTCTTGTGGGGGCCGGAGCCTAGGAAGAATCCCAAGGATAACCCATGATGAACTGTGTGATGACACTCTGTCTAGGACAACAGTTGGCTCTTGTTTCTTGTGGGTATGGTTTCCTTAACATACCTGATGTGACCATGGTTGGTATTTGATTATTATGTGTATGGTTCTCTTAACATACTTGTTCTGCTTTATTTCTAGAAGCAATGTGACCTTGTAGAGTTGTACTTGTGTTGTACTTGCATGGTGTCTGAGTTGTACTTGTGTTGATCTTATGTTGTACTTATGTTGTATTTGAGTTGTACCTTGGGATGTCCTTGTGTGGCATGTGATTAGTTGTTTTAGTTGGTTCTGTTTTATGTTAGCCTGTGTCTAGAGGTAGATGGTCTTGACTAGGATTCCTGGTTACTATCTCCTAGCACAGGGGGTGGGCCTTTGGGTTCCACTTGGTTGGGTGGCGTGCACCTAAATCCATTGGGTTATATCTTCATGTTCATGTGGACAAGACTTCCAGTTGGAGAGCTCATGGTTTTTGTTGCAATTCTTACTTGTTTCCATTTCAGTTGATCTTGTATCATTTTACCCCTTAGTTGTTATCGAGGTGGAAAGTTGTAATTGTAATATTATATATTGACCTTGCCTCATTTGGGGAATGAGTGTTGTAATCTTATTATTTAATTTGGTTAAATTGAATTGAAAGTTATCTCTTGTGATGATGTAATTATCTTATTGGAATGTATGTGATTAAATTATTAATTAATTAATTGACATGGTTTAAATCATGTTTTTTGTTGAGGTTCTATTTAACCTCTGTCTTGTAACCTTAGAGGTTGTTGGCACTAGTTAGCGAGCTTGCTTATTAATTATACTTTTAAAATAAAATTATTATTATGTTTAAGTAGTTAAGTGCAACTTCCTCTATGGTTGCGTGGTGGGGTATTACACATGCTCCCGACAATCCTGGATTCCCTCTTGATGAACCATAAAAATTAAGTTTTGAAAACTCCTTTGATGGGGACAACCAATGAATTCTACTTCTATCAATCTTTTGATGCAGTGGAAAATTTTGTGCACCTTTAAATGGTATTGATATATGCTGCTAGTTCTTTTGTATCCAATCATCTCAAGCTATGTATAATGAGGATACATTTTTGTGATTATGAACATATGCATTGACTACCTCTGATATAGACTTCTCAATTTTACATATAACCTGTTGCATTTACTGGGATTACTTCTTAAACATCCTTCTATTATGTTCCCACCATAGATTCAAAATTATAATCATTGGTGCCACTCTCCATACACAAGCAAAAAGAGACGATTTATATAAAACTCGACAAGAAGTAAACAAATCATATAAAGAAGCAGACAATGGGAACGATACATGCAATTTATATTTTATAAAATCCCAACATTATTGAGCCACCACACAAGCCACAAACAAGTGATCCACTGATTCATAAACTTCTTGACACAACACACACTTGAATGGCTCTGAAAATCCCAATTTACTTAACCAATCACTTGTCAAAATCCTTTTCCTTAAAGCAAGCCATGCAAAACTATCTACTTTCGAAAGCCTCATTGAATTCCAACAAAATGAATATGCTCTATGAGACTAATTTTGAATTGCATTTGATATGATTGATTTGTATCCCTGTTTTATTATATAATTACCATCTTTAGAAGGTGCCCAAATCACCCTATCTAGAGTAGATGATAAAAAACCACACCTTTCCTCTAGAACTTTTTTCAAAACAGATTTTTGATTATGTGACATTGGTGAATTGGAGAAGTCCTTCCAAAGAACTCTCCCTATTATTAGTTCTACTTTGTGGACATAATATTTTAATTTAGACCCCCATAAAGTTGATAATATATGCTTTGTTGGTTGCAACTCCTGAATTGAGCTTAGTGGAGGGTAACCATTCCATGAATCCTTCCAGAACTGCACATTTTCTCCATTATTAAGTTCCCATGAAAAAAATAGTCTAATGACCTCTTTGCATGCTACAATAAAGTTCCACATAATCGAGCCACTTGGCAGATTTAAAATGGTGAAAATTCTAGTTGCATTTGCATTATCCAAATAATTATTTTGCATTAAACTACACCATTTTAAATTTGGTTTTTGATACATCCACCATATCAACTTTTCTCCAAGATTCAAATTTCTTGTAGATAAATTATGCATATCAGCTCCTCCACTTTTTTTATTCATGCACATATTGTCTAAAGATACCAATGGAATTTTCTTTTTCTCATCCATATTACCCTTCCACAAAATGATCTTAATGATTTTCTCAATTTGATGGACAATGCATTTTGATGCCTTCAATACAACCATATAATAGTTTGGGATGGCTGCTAGAACTGATTTAATCATCAAAATACTACCAAATAAAGACAACCATGTAGCTTTCCTTGAGAGAATTCACAAATTAATCCTATCTATAACTTTCTGCCACTACTAAACTTTATCTGCACCCATAAAGAAAGGAATTCCTAAATATGTACATGGGAGCTTAGCCTTCTATAAACCTAGCAAGTCTACTAACTTCTTTGAGATATATTGCTTATTTAAAATATATATTTTAGACTTACTGGCATTAATGTTTTGGCCTGAAGGAGTAGAATATTTATCAAGAATATGTTTAACGTGTGCAGCTTCTTGTAAAGAAGATTTACCAAATAAGAGTGTATCATCTACAAACAAAGAATGTGTTACAGAGATATTTTTCTTTAGAATAGAAACACCTTGCCACAATCCTTGACAATACACCTTTTTTATCGGTCTACCTAACTCTTACGCCATTATTATAAATAATATTAGGGACAAAGGATCTCCTGCCTCACTCCTTGAGTGGAACTAAAAAAAAAACTAGAAATTCATTGATAATAACTGAAAACTTGGCTCCTTTCAAACATGATCTAACCCATTTTCACCATTTTGGAGAAAAACCAAAATTTTAAAGAACCTGTATCAAAAAATCCCAATCCACTCTATCATATTCCTTCATCATATCTAATTTGATTATGAATTCAAAGACATATTATAAATTTTAATAAAGTGCAACACTTCATGAGCTATTAATGCTCCTTCTAGGGTCTCTCTTCATGGTATAAAACCACCTTGCTCTTGTGATATTAATTTTTATATCAGGGGTTGAATCCTAAGGGAAATAGTCTTGGTGAAAATCTTATAAATAATATATTGCATAAGAATATTGGTATGAATTCTGTAAAAAAAATTGGCTCTTTCACTTTTGGAATCACTACAATGTGTGTTGTGTTAAACTTCTTAAGCATGCACCATGTTCTCCTTGATTCCTCTAGTGCCAACAATACATCAATACCAATAAACTCCCAACATTTTTGAAAAAACAATGTTGTAAACCCATCTGGTCCCAGTGCTTTATCTGGTGACAAGGAAAAAACTACCTTCTTAACTTCATCAAGAGTAAAAGGCCTCATCGAATGATCATTCTCTTCTTTCTCAATCGCCTTTGGAATATTTTCTAAGAGTTCATCCCCATTTTTTAGCTAAATCTACTGATTTATTTATTAGAGCTGCTAGAAGTTGTGAAAAAATATAATACCCTCCTCCTGAATTTTCTCTTCCTTTGTTAACACCTACCCTGTAGCTAAATACTATATAGAGAAGACAATGTTTAATGATTTCTTTATTTGAGCCGAAGCTTGAAAAAAAATTGTATTTATATCTTCTTTTAACCACAGTTCTCTTGATTTCTCCCACCAATATACTTACTCCCTTGCAACTAACTCTTCCTATTCTACTTGCAATACTTTTTGTTGTTCAAAGGTTGTTGCATTTAGACCATTCTCTATTATCTAGTCATTAATTATTGAAAGTTTTTTGAAGACCCTTTCCTTTTCTTGAAAAATGTTTTTAAAAACATGTTGAATCCAATATGTAATCTATGATTTAACATGGCTTAAATTTTTGCATAGCTCAAACATTTCTGATCCTCTTACAAAGGGGGTAGTAGCCCACCATTGGTGTAGCAAAGGAAAAAAATGAGGATTCTTGTGTAGACATCTAAATTTTACCACTCCCATATGGTCAAATTTGTATCCTTTATTCGTTTATTTCATCAATATTAATTAAATGACTTATTTAATTAATATTTCCCCTTCCTCTAAGGTTTCTAAAGTATTTAATTTAAAAATTAAATACTTTATCTTTCATCATTTCTTCTCTAAATTAAATAAATATAATAATTTATTTAATTTAGTCATTTACTTTTTTGAGTTTATATCAATTTTAAATTCCCTATTTTCTCCCTCTGTGTCATAGCCTCCATAATCTTCTTCTAATCTAGATTAGTTTAATTAATCCATGATTAGGATGTGCACATCCTTAATTAGGATTAATGTCACATCCTCCATATTTTTCCACTTGTCTTTAATCCTCCATTAATCTTCCTAACCACATGTTTGCACAACCTTAATCTAATCACCTGCCATTTCCGGTATGTCCTCCAAGTCAACCTTTCATAAGTGTTTTCTTTATAAAGCATTGACCTCTTCCCCATGTGAATTTAAAATTCACATTTATTCATTCAATGTATTTCTCTTCCCCATGTAGGTTGTTGAGAAATTATAAATTCCTTCATAAGTCACATCAATCACATGGGACAAGGACCTCCTTTATGAGGATTTTGTCTTATCCCCAAGATACTCCCCAATCATATGAATTTAAAATTCACATTTATTCTCTCAACAACTTCTCTCATCCCCATGATGATAAGAAAGGACTTTCTAAAATTCCTCACTTGTCACATTCATCCTCATATGGGGACAAGAACTTCCTTTTTGAGGAAACCTTTCGCTAATCCCAAGGTACTTGCAAGAAACTCCACCTCACATGTCCTCTCTCCACCTCACATGTCCTCTTTCCACATCACCTATCCTTTTCACACCTCATCTTCCACATGGCAAGATGTGAGGGCTTGTGAGTCCTCAACTCACCACAACCCTTCATCTTGCCCATGTTGGCTAAATCCTAGCCATTGAATTCTCTAGAGACTCTTCCCTTAAAATGGAAGATTTGGTCTCATTTTTCCATATCACATTCATTCAAGCATTCTACTCTCAAGCAACTTAATTTTCAACTTAGCATTCTCAATCACTTGCATCTCATCCTCCATTACATTGAAAATTTTAAGCTTCCATTGCATCCACATACAACACTCGTCCAAATACCCACTTGTACCATTGCATTCCTCATCACCTCTACTTCATCTTGCATCCATTTTTAGGTCGTTTACCATCGAAGGAGCACACAAAGTCGATCAATCAACAGATCCAACCAAAAAGATCAACTTGGATAAGGTGTACTTGTTGTTTCATCTTGCTTTTATTCAATTTCAACTTAGGCTAATCATGAGGTGGTGTTGTGTTGTTTCTCCTTGAATTTATTTGTGTTTTGTATCTTTTAGGATAGTAAATAACGTTGCACACATTTTTGGATTTCCTGGTGGGACCCATAAACGGGTATTTTTTTTCACATTTGTTATTGTTAGATGTTTTACAGGTTCAGGTTACACAGAGGTGACTCTGCAACTGACAGGGGCGATCCTACCCTAAGACGGGTGACCCTGCCCCAAGATAGACGACCTTTCCCCAAGACAAGCGGCCCTACCCTAAGGCAGGTGACCATGCCCTAAACAAAGGCAATTCTACCCTAGACAAAGGCAATTGAAGTAAAAATAGATACTTGAAATTCATTTCTAGGGATCGTTTCTTACTGTTTTTCTTAGTACTTACCCTCTAACATGTTTTTTTGGTGAATGTGCCTATTTTTACTAATAGTTGTGCAGTCGTTTCATACTTTTTGAAGATCGAAGGTTAAAGCTTCTAACATATTTTCTATAGGACGAGTGGGCCAAGAACATTAGTTAGCTTGTTTGTTTACCATTTTTATACTAGTTAGGCACATAGATCTAATTAGGGGAAGTCAAAACACTTGTTTGTCATGCTTGTCAAGTGGGCTATTTATGTATCCAATCCCCTTGTGCCATTTGGTGATCCTAGGTGAAGAGAAATCGTAGTCCACCTAGTCATTTGTGTTACCTAGGATGCACTAGATCGTTCAAGCTTTCCACTTACACTTCGTGTGAACATGGGGACTAGCTGAAAATGTTTAATTTATTCTTTTAGCAAGACCTGCATGGGGATTTCATCACCCCAAGGGATGATTCCAAACACGTGTTATTGGCAGGATATATAAAGGGGGGAAGAGTGAAAGGTGTACCTCAATCTAGTCACATTGTGTCTAGTGAAGCGTCAAAGCTAAGGTGGTACCTAGATAGACATGAAGAGTTGGTCTGAGTTTCTAGTACCTCGTTGGGGCTCCTGACTCATGCCTGTAGATAGGTTGGTGTTCACGATTGTGTCTCATGTACCATGCATATATTGAGGACTCCCTAGTTTGCATTGTTCAGCCTAGTTAGAGGACCGTGTTGGCCATACCCTTCATACTAATCTTAGGATTGTGTTGTTTGAACTATTTTTTTTGTGCAAAACCAATACATGTCTGTTTATTCAAGTCAGCCTTTTCCTTCTGCTTGTTGTTTGTTGTGTTTTTTGTCCTTTTCCATAGTCATTTTTATCCAAGTTAAGTCCAAGTCAACTGACCGGGGAAACCTTGCCCCAATAGGGGTGACCTTTCCCTTAACAGGGGCAATTTTTCCCCTAACAAGGGAGACCCTACCTTTTTTCTAAGTCATTTCCTAGTCAAAATCACCCATCCTTCACAATACAAACGACCTTTCCCTCAACAGGGGCGATTATGCCCCTAACGAGGGTGACCCTGCCTTCTGTCTAAGTCATTTCTCAGTCTGTTCTTGTCAAAATCGCATAACCTTCATAGAATAAGTGACCTTTCCCTCAACAAGGGCGATTCTGCCCCTAAGAAAGGCGACCCTAACCTCTAGAGGGGAAATTTTTCCCTCTGACTAAGTCATTTTGTCAGTCAAACAGCCGAATTCCTTCACCTGTTTCAGCAAAACGGGTGATTATGCCTCATAGTTGGGCAATTTTTCACTTTGAACATTCAATCCCACCTTCGGTTCAGTCAATCTTTTAGTCTATTTGCCCATTCTGAACGTCTGTTTCCCCATTGTGATAGTCTATTTTCCCATTTTGAGCATTTGTTCGCCCATTCCAAGCATATGTTCGCTCGTTCTGAGCATCTATTTCCCCATTCCAAATGTTTGTTTCCCCATTCCAAACGTTCGTTTCCCCGTTCTGAATGTCTATTTCCCTGTTCTGAGCATCCGTTCGCCCATTCTGGGCATCTGTTTCCCCATTCCGATAGTCCGTTTGCCTGTTCTGAGCATCTATTCACCCATTCTGAGCATCTATTCCCCATTTCGATAGTCCGTTCGCCCATTCCGAGCATCCATTCACCCATTCTAAGCATTTGTTTCACGTACCAATAGTCTGTTCACCCGTTTTGAGCATCTGTTCACCCATTCTAAGCATCCATTTCCCCGTTCTGATAGTCCATTTTCTCATTTTGATAGTTTGTCTACCTGTTTAGTGGGTCTGTTTATCCCATTTATTGACGTCGTTTGACTGTTTTAAATTTAGAAAAGTCCAAAAATTGTTTAGGCAAGTTTGTCACCTAGTTGGGTGACCTTGCCCTTGACTTGGGTGACCTTGCCCTTGACTTGGGCGACCCTACCCTTGACTTGGGAGACCTTGAACCTAAGTTGGGCGACCTTGCCCTTGACTTGGGTGACCTTAACCCTAAGTTGGGTGACCTTTCCCTTGACTTTGGTGACCTTTCCCTCAACTTGGGCGACCCTTCCCTTGACTTGGGTGACCTTGACCCTAAGTTGGGCGACCCTACCCTAAGATAAGCGACCTTGTCGTTGACTTGGGTGACCCTGCCCTTGACTTGGGTGACCTTGACCCTAATTTGGGTGACCTTTCCCTTGACTTGGGTGACCTTGACCCTAAGTTAGGCAACCTTGACCTAAGTTGGGTGACCCTGCCCTAAGACAGTCGACCTTTCCCTTGACTTGGGCGACCCTACCCTTGACTTGGGCGACCTTGACCCTAAGTTGGGCGACCTTGCCCTTGACTTGGGCGACCTTTCCCTTTACTCGGCTGACCCTGCTCTTGACTAGAGTGACCTTGACCCTAATTTGGGCAACCTTACACCATTTTGTACCTATTAAGTGAGCCTGATCTTTGTCCAAAAATTTAATCTGTTGGGCTCCTAAAAAGATTGTTATTCTATTCACTCATTATCCTCACTTTAGTCCATCTACATTCCAATCCATCTACATCCAATCATTTTCCAAGTCATATAGGTACATCCTTCATCATTTTCTTAATCCAAATCCTCTGAACTTCATTTGAAATTATCTAAATCGACCTAGGTGTCTAAAATCAATCATCCTTCAACATCTGCTTAGAATCACCATCCATCCTAAGTCAGTAATCATCCTCAGCCCAATCAATCCCCTTCCATCTCAAGGCAGATTTGGTGCTTCAATCATCTGTCTATCCTTTAATCCGACCAATAAGCACCTTAAGTCACCTAGGGTGATTTCTCAACTCTGTTTAGAATCATTTTCAATCATCCAAACTTATCAATCATTTCATCAATCCATCTTATCCAATCTAATCCAATCACATCCTTATCCAATTATCCAATCAACCGATCCCTCATCCAATCCAATCAATCCTCCAATCATCACTTAGGTCATCTTTGTATTACATCTTAGAGTTTAACCGCATCTTAGTTCATCTAGTAGCCTTGCACTTTCATGCCCATTCAAACCCAATCACAAGCAAAGAAGCAAATGGAAGAACAACAAGCCAAGGGTTCCTAGCCAAATATCCCATAAGATCCTAACAACGTCAAAAATATCTCATAAGATCCCAATAATGGTGCTTCATCACAGTCCAATACTGACGTTCAAAACACCCCATCGCTCGGTGATGAAAACATGTTCAATCAATCTGAAGTCACAGTTGATGAATACCTTAGTGATCCCATCAATGTTCAGATGATGGATCGCCTCCTCAATGAACACGGGGATAATATTCTCGCCACTCTGATCATGAAAGGGATCAAACCACCACCCGATTTTGATATGTCATAATATTTTGGTACCCAGACCCTTCTAGCACCTCGAGACCCACAAACTTCGCAAAATGTTCTAGGGAATTCGTATGTCCTCGAAAGTGCACCTATATAGAATTGGTATCACCCTGAGTTTGGAAATGTCGCGATACATCAAGTTGAAAGTTATCCTTGCCTCCCAGCCACATCATCTATACCACAACCTGATCCTAACAACCCCTATGCCTATGGCATGCCACAAAACATTCAATTTTCTCCACCACTCTCACCTCAGCATCCTAGTCAGCCACCTATCAATACTAGGGGAACACCTATCCTTGCATTGACACCACCTCTAGGATCTACACCCACTAGCAATTTACCACCACCTACATTCTAGCAACCTCTCATTAATCCTCAAAAATCCACTACATTACAAGCACCATTTCAACATAGGGCTATCCCTTCACAAATTCCCCCACAACATATTGTTATTGTTGTTATCTTGTCCCAACCACCTCTTCAGCAACCTCCACAGCAAAACATCACAATCTTGCAATAGAGTGTCACAATCCCACAACAAAATGTTTTGATTCCTCAACAACACTCTACAGTTCCTATGCAACCACCACATCATGTGACACAAACTACATCACAGCCACCGCAACCACCACATGGCACTTTGATAGAGGTCCCACAATAGCAACACATCCCATCTCGCCCACCTTATCAGCAACCACCACAACATCAACATCCGCCCCACCATACACACATTCCCACACAAACACAGTGTAATCCTCGTGCACAATATCTCTACCATCTGTCCAGCATGTATACCGCCTATACTGCTCCATCCAATCCTAATCCAAATCTCCATCTGGCCTCTCAGAATCCACCGCAAACTCAACCACCTCTTTACACCAACCCTCTACAATCACACACAAATCCTTACCAATAGTCATCTAACCCACAACCACCTCCATATGTCACACAACAACCCACCGTTGTGTACCAATACCAATTCAATCCATGCTACCTTCGATAGTAGCACTCATACCAACAAGGTGCTTCATCCACATCAAACACTTAGCAACAACCATCTTATCAACAGGGTGCTCCATCCACCTCTTACTATCAACAACTATCGCCATACTAGCAAGGGGATTCCACCTCTTCATACTACCAAGCTCCTACATAATATCAGCAGGGTGTTCCATCCACTACATATTATCAACAGTAGCCACCCTACCAACAAGCAGCTTCCACCTCTTACCATCAAAATCTGTCATCCTCATATCCACCTTATGTTAAACCGCAATCTACTTACATCAATCAAATCCAACAAACTCCTCCATATACACCTCAACCTGCTTACAATCCAACTATTGTTGCACCGTCCTCATCATATCAGCAATATCATCCATACAATCAGCCTAATCCATCTAATTTGACTCCTGAAGTGCCTATCAATAAGGATTTGGAAGAAATAAGAGTTGCACTAAGGGATTTGCAAGCAAGGACCGGCAAACAATCGTTTAAATTTGAGGACATTTGTCCCTATTCGTTTGATCCCTCTATTTCATTGGTACCTTTCCCTAAGAATTTCAAAAAAAATAAATTCAATAAGTATAAAACGAACCAAATACCCCAAGGCTCACCTTCAAGAGTTCTATGCCCATTGTCAATAAGTCATGCATACTAACAATTACCTCATACGATTGTTTCCTAGGAGTTTACAGGGAATAGCTCTTGACCGGTTTATGGGTCTCGAGAAGGGATCTATTAAATCCTTTTCATAGCTTTCGAAAGATTTTGTCTCCCACTTCTCCTTCAATCTAGGGAAGGATATCGATACATTAGATCTCCTGAAAGAGAAAACAACGTGAAGGAGAAACGTTTGCAAGCTATCTTCAAAGATGGAAAGCTTTAGCTAGTCGGATGAAATCCCTGCTAAGGGAGAAAGACATGGTCACCTTATTTATCAAAAAATCCCATCCGGATATGGTCCACAATTTCAGACTCCACTGTGTCACAACCTTCATGAAAATAGTAGAGAAAGGTCCTATCCTAGAGAGAGCCCTTATTGCCAAAGGGCTAGTCAAAATCTTCAACTTCGATAAAGAGAAGTCATCTAGTGACAAGCCTCGTTATTGGAACAAGAACAAAAACATTGTCAATGATGGTTTCACTGACACCAAACACATCCAAATGGCTAATACCTCGCAAAAGCCACAATATCCTCCTCCACAACAGTTAATTTTGAATGCCATATCAGTGCCACAAGGGGAACCTCATCCTCCCCAACAATCCAATCAAAACAATCAAGGGGGAAACAAATGTCAATTTACTCAATTGGGAGAACCCCTAAGTGCAGTGTTTCATAGAACTCCTTCAAGCCAATTACCCGATTACATATCCTATGACTAATCCCCTTGACAAATCCAAGCCTAAACCAACTTGGTTTAAATAAAATGAGTATTGTGAGCTCCACAAGATTAAAGGGCATTCATTGAATAAGTGTCAAGGTTTGAAAACGTACATCCAGGATCTCATAGAAAAAGGTGACATGCATGTGGATGCCAACATGAAACCCTCATCCAATGCTCAATTGTAGATATATCAAAATGATTTCCCTAACCATAACCAAGGTCCTAGCACATCAAACTCAAACCCTTGGGCCTAGCAACAATATTGATCAGAATAACAACACCAACAAAATTTGTTACAAAAATGTGCCATTTAATTATCAAGGCATCATCATGCACATTGAACAAGTAGAACCACATGTATCTATGATACACGTAAAAGGCAAGGACCCACAATGTGTTGTCACAACCTGCCATACATGTATCATAGTCACGGGAGCCTCCACATCCACTCGGCCACCATCTATAAGTTCCCAATACAACATTCTTGATCATCTAGGAAAGACCTCAACCCAAATTTCTATTCTTGATTTTCTTAAGTCTTCTCTTGTACACCAAGAATTTCTAAACAAGGCCTTACAGGACACCTGAGTTCCCAATGACATAGACCCTACACAATTTCAAGCATTGCTAGGACACCTCTTAGCAACCTACCAATTAGGCTTTAGTCAAAATGATATGCCCTACATTGAATCGAACCATAACTGTCCCCTCCATCTTGAGGTTGTTGTGAATCATCATAAAGTAAAAAGAGTCTTAGTAGATAATGGTTCTTCCCTTAATCTTTGCACATTGAAATTCATAAAACAGGTGGGATACACCCATGTTGACTTAAACAATCAAGTCATCACCATCAAGGTGTATGATAATGCAGAGTATGATTCTGAAGGGACAATCTATCTTCCAATCCAAGTTGGGCCAGTTGTGCAATACACTACATGTCATGTACTTGATCTAGAACTCCCCTATAACCTCCTCCTTGGCCGTCCATGGATTCACACCATGCAAGTCATCCCATCCACATACCATCAATGTCTGAAATTCCCATTCAATGGGGTAGAAGTTACCATACAAGTTGATCCTCAACCATTTGAGTATTGTCATGCTTTAGAAGCTTCCTTCCCCCATTCTCACTATTGTCCTCGAGTAGAAATGGGGGCACCTCAGACGTCATCATCCAATCCATCTCATCATCCATCCACCAACACCACATCCACCATGTCCACCACTTCTGAGTCCACCATCACCAAGGTCAAGATCATTGAAAAGGGTTGTGGGGAATACAAAATGCAAACTGTGCTTAATGTGGCCACAATGCCACCCTCTCCTCGTTCATTTGGTCAGCCTTCTTAGCCATCATCAGATGCACAAGAAAATACACTCACAATCACTTCTAGGAACATGGGTTTGACAACATTTAGAGATTTGGGTACCCTTGAAGATCAAATGGAAGATGATATTAGCCAATGGGTTTACCGAGAAGAACCTAAGCCAGCACCCCCTCTCATGGAATATTTCCAGGAGACTTACCCTCATGCGTCAAATCTAGATGAAAAGTACAATTATCAGGGGGTTGTCTTGGTACTGAAGAACAAACACGATGCCAACCTATCGAACCTTGTGTGCATCCTATAAATTTGGGATTGGGCTATGATACCAAGCAAAAGGGTCCTATAGCATCATCTAGTGCCTCTAACAATGTTAGTGTGGACAACGGTCCCCTCAAATACATATCAGAGGAAGAATCCATCATACACGTGTATGATGATGTAGATCACACTGACCTTTCTTCCATGTTTGAATGCTTATCCATTTGCACCATTAGCCTATCCCTTAAATATCCCAAACTTATAGAATAGGACCTACATGGTAGCGCACCTATCAACACCTTTCCCTTAGTGGATAAGTATGTACATCTTATGGCATTGGGGGAAGATGAATGCCCAAACTGAAAAAGTAAAAAGAAGCAAAATCAAAAAGGGTCACCTAGTGAAAACCTCCCCAACGTGCTTTGTGACTCCAAAAAAGTAAAAAAAAAGGGTGTATCTGACAGTGAAAACCTTGATGAGGTGCTATAATATGGGGACGTTCATCTTCCCCTTGTAGGAACTAAGCTATTTGGACGATCATCCATCCTGATCGAGGAAACAAAAGAAATAAATTTGGGAACTAAAGAGAATCCCAAAATCACATATGTAGCCAAAGCACTACCAGAGGATGAATATTCTACCATCACCAAGCTTCTCAAATAAGGCATCATCAATTTTGAATGGACATATTCTGACATGCCAGGTCTTGATCCCGCTTTAGTAGTACATCATCTAGACGTACATCCTGATGCCAAATCCGTCAAGCAAAAGCTCTAGAAAATGCACCCCCAAGTGGCTCTGCTAGTCAAGAAAGATTTGGAGAAGCTATTAGAAGTTGGATTCATCAGACCCATCAACTATTCTGACTAGATCTCCAACATAGTGCCAGTCGCCAAACCAAACGGGGATATCAAAATCTACACATATTTTTTGGGACCTCAACAAAGCTTGCCCCAAAGATGATTTCCCTTTGTCGAACATCAACATGTTAGTGGACTTAACTACAAGGCATGAGATGCTTTCCCTCATGGATGGCTTCTCTAGGTATAATAAGATCAGAATTAGGCTTGAAGACCAACAAAAAATAGCTTTCACCACACCATGGGGTACCTTCTATTATAATGTTATGCCCTTTGGCCTTAAAAATGTGAGTGCAACCTACCAACGAGCCATGACTGTCATCTTCCATGATATCATTCACATCATAATGGAAGATTATGTTGATGATCTATTAGGGAAATCAAGGACAAGGGAAGAACACCTGGCAATCCTTAAGAAGATCTTTGAGCATCTAGAACATTATAAGCTATGATTAAATCCAAAGAAATGTGTCTTTGGTGTCACATTAGGAAAACTATTGGGTTTCATTATCTCCCAAAGAGGCATAGAGGTCGATCCAAAAAAGGTTAAGGCAATCATGGATATGCCTCCACCACGCAATCTCAAAAAGTTAAGAAGTCTTTAGGGTAAGCTCCAATCCATGTGATGGCTTATTGCTCAATTAGCCGACAAATGTCAATCATTCGCACATCTCCTAAAAAAGGATATTGCCTTTAAGTGGAATCAACAATGTCAACTCGGCTTCAACAAGATCAAAGAATATTTGGCTCACCCACCCATCCTTATGCCACCAATTCCTGGTAAACCACTCCTACTATATAGTTATGCTACTTCAGTTGCACTGGGGGCATTATTGTCACAACATGATGAGTCATCAAAGGAACGAGTGATCTACTACATCAATTGAACCCTAGTGGGATATGAACTGAATTATTCCCCAATGGAAAAATATTGCCTAGTTGTGGTCTTCAGTTTGCAAAAACTCTAACATTACATGCTCAGCCATCCAGTAAAACTAATCTTGAAGGCCAATCCACTCAAATATATGTTATCCAAAACAACTCTAACTGGTTGCATGGCTAAGTGGGTCATGTTGTTAAGTGAATTTGATATAGAATATGTGGATCAAAAAGTGATTAAAGGACAAGTGATAGCAGATCAGCTGGCAGATGATCCTTTAGTAGATGCTTATCCTCTAGTAATAGAATTTCCTAATGAAGGGGTTTTCGCAGTCACAGAAATTGCCACATGGACACTCTATTTTGATGGATTGTACACACACAATGGATCAGGGGTAGGAATCTTTCTCATCACCCCCAAGGTGATTATATACTGAAGTCATTTAGGTTGGACTTTCCATGTACAAACAACATAGCCGAATACGAAGCTCTTCTTATTGGCCTCAGAATTGCAATCCAATGGCATATCACTCACCTGAAAGTCTTTGGTGTTCCCTAGCTAATCATAAAATATGTCAAATGATAAGTTTCTGACAAAGGACGATAAGTTGTTACCGTATAAGCATATGGTAGATGACTTCAAAAGGTACTTTACATCCATCCAATTTGATTAGATACCTAGAGTGTATAACAAAGCGGCTGATGCCATGGCTACCATTGCTTCTCTCCTCAACATGCCTAAAGATCAGATCGAATGCGAGTTCCTAGGTGAGCAACTTTTAATCCCAACGTACGACATCCCTGAAAGTGAGATGGTGTGTGATATTGTAGGTCCTACATCACCTTGGTATCACGATATCTATACTTATCTACATGACAACATCCTACCCCCTGATCTGAAATGAAACCAATGCAAGTCTTTTATCCAATGAACATCCTATTACACCATTGTAGGTGATACACTTTATCATCGTGGGTATGATGGAACCCTCCTCAGGTTTCTAAATGAGACTAAAGCCCACACTGCATTAACATAGGTACATAGTGGTGTATGTGGGGCCCATTCAAACGGTATGGTACTAGCTAAAAGAATTCTTAAGGCTGGTTACTATTGGCCCACATTGGAACATAATTCTTGTGAATTTGTGAAGAAATATCTACCCTATCAATAGCACAGATTTAATACATGCTCCTGCACAAGATCTTCAGCCTCTCATAGCACCATGGCCCTTTACTCAGTGGTGCTTCGACCTAATCAGAAAGATCTATCCCCCATCCTCTTATGGACATTCCTTCATCATCACTAAAACTGATTACTTCACCAAGTAGGTGGAAGCAATGCCACTCTCACAAATCACAGGTACTCAAATTTCCAAATTTATCCTATTCCATAATCTCTACAGATATGGAATTCCATCCACCATCCTCACTGATAATGGAAAGCCTTTCAAGAACCAAGCCATGAAACACCTTTGTAAAACCTTCCACATCCAAAATCATTGGTCCATGCCCTATTACCCTCAAGGTAATGGACAGGCGGATGCCACCAACAAAACTCTGATCAGGATCCTCAAAAAGGTGGTCAATCACACTAGTCGAGATTGGCACCTTCATATCCACCTCACCCTTTGGGCTTACCGCACCTCCATCCACACTCCTACTGGTGCCACCCCATATTCTCTCATCTACAATGTCGATGCCATCTTGTCGATTGAGGTAGAAATCCAATCATTGAGAATATCCCTGAAGAATCTTATCAGTGATGAAGATGCTCGGATTGCAAGACTCAGCCAGCTAGAACTCCTCGATGAAAGACGGATCAGTGTATGTCCATCTTCAGGAATATTAGAATCATCTAAAATGAATTTACAACAAGAAGGTTCACCCTCTCCAATTCAACGTTGGTGATTTAGTTCTTAAGGAGAATCAGCACACTCAGCAAGATCAAGAAAAGAAGGGAAATTTTGAAGCAAATTGGTTGGGCCCTTATGTTATCATAGAAAAATATGGATCAGGAGCATACAAACTTGCTACACCTGAAGGAGAGCCCCTAGAGGAGCCCATTAATATCATGCACCTAAAAATGTTTTACACTTAAGTCAGTTGGGGTATCCTATTCTGCAAAAATCCAAAAAATACAAAAAAAGTAAAAAATTATCAAAAATACTAAAAAAATCATAAAACAAAAAAAATCCAAAAATAGTAAAGAGAAAAAATTCATCCTATGGTGAAAACCACCCTTGGTGATGCCTTGGATATTGTGTCTTGTGTCTCATTCCTTGTGTTGTTACACCAAGTATGTCCTTATCTAGTTGGTTCTTCACAAATTTGATCCATTTGTATCATGAGATTCAACTGGTTTTGGAGTCTCCAGCGTCATAATCGATCTTTTAGTTTAGTATCCATCTTTGGTCTCAACAAGATGTATCCTTCCTAATAGACCTCATCAACCCCATCCATCCTCTCGATCCTATGGAAAAGGATGTTTTGAAATTTATTGCAATCTTTTGATAATTTTGGCATCTATTTATCATTTCAGCTCCCTATCATAACTTTTCAAGGCCACCATGATTTATCATATTATGTGTGTTTTGACTGGTTAACATAGGGGCATATCTTGATCTTCTTTTTTTTTTGTCTTCTTGGTTGTCCCATGTAGTATCCACCAAGACCCCTGAGGTCTTATGTTAATCTAGGGCATCCTTTTGTGCTTGTGGTTATCTCAATACCTGGCCCGACCAAAGTTATCGCGACTTTGGGGTGTTGGGATAGCCTCCTTGTTTGTTGTGTTTGTGTATTCATTAGACACTAATCCACCTTGGTTTCACATACCATGGTACCTAATGTCTTATGCTATAGCAAAAATCAGTGCTCCAAAAATGGTAAATTGCATTAGGATTGCATTTCATTTTCTCTTCCATTGTGTTGCATGTATCCTCTCATCCCTCCTCTTCCATCATTCTCATCATTTCATCATCTTTTTAATCTGCTTAGGATAATAGTGATTTTTTATTTCTAAGCATCTTTACCTCCATCATCTTCATTCATTTTAACCATCTCACCTCTCCATCGAATCCTAATCAATTCAATGTAGCACAAATCATCTAATCGCATCTTAGGTCTTGTTCCTAGCCTTGCTACAAGCCTTGGCCCAATCATCATCTGAGTGTATCCTTCCCTATCCTTTGTGTTGTTTTGGATATATCCTTCCCTCATCAACAACACTCTCATCATCATCATCATCGGGATATATCCTTCTTTATCCTTGTGTTGTTTCAGGATATATCGTTCCCTCATCAACAACACTCCATCCATCATCAGTCCATCCTGGCTTGTAGCTTGATTGGGGAAACATCATATTTGTCCTTGAATCCATTTGTGCTTCTCATATTATTTTCCCAATCTCTTCTCGCTTATCATCCTCTCTTATCCATCATTTTGTCTCATCTTCCCCATCTACCCTTGCATCATCTCATCCATTTTGAGAGCACACTCATGTTCTCTTGAACCTGCATGTCCTCTCGAGGGGGCATCCTCAATCCCTAATCTTCATCTTCACTGTCATCATCTTTCCTCCTAGTCACTCCTTCTGATGACTGGGGCATCTTCCCTAATCTAACCATCTTCTTCTTGGTGCTATCTTTTAATCTTCTTTGAAATGATGCTACTTCGTAACACCATCTCAAAGAGGGGAAAAATGTAGACATCCAAATTTGACCACTCCCATATGGTCAAATCTATATCCTTTATTCGTCGATTTCATCAATATTAATTAAACGACTTATTTAGTTAATATTTCCCCTTCCTCTAAGGTTTCTAAATTATTTAAATTAACAATTAAATACTTTATTTTTCATCATTTCTTTTCTAAATTAAATAAATATATCAATTCATTTAATTTAGTCATTTACCTTTTTGAGTTTAAATCAATTTTAAATTCCCTCTTTTCTCCCTCCTTGTCACATCCTCCATAATATTCTTCTAATCTAGATTAGTTTAATTAATCCATGATTAGGATGTGCACATCTCTAATCAGAATTAATGTCACATCCTCCATATTTGGCCACTTGTCTTTAATCCTTCATTAGTCTTCTTAACCACATATTTGCACAACCTTAATCTAATCACCTACCATTTTTGGTATGTCCTCCAAGTCAACCTTTCATAAGTGCTTTCTTTATTAAGCATTGACCTCTTCCCCATGTGAATTTAAAATTCATATTTATTCATTCAATGTATTTCTCTTCCCCGTGTAGTTTGTTGGAAAATTCTAAATTCCTTCATAAGTCACATCAGTCACATGGGACAAGGACCTCCTTTATGAGGATTTTGTCTTATCCCCAAGGTACTCCCCAATCATGTGAATTTAAAATTCACATTTATTCCCCCAACAACTTCTCTCATCCCCATGATGATAAAAGAGGAATTTCTAAAATTCCTCACTTGTCACCATCATCCTCATATGGAGACAAGAACTTCCTTTTTGAGGAAATATTTCCCTAATCCAAAGGTACTTGCAAGTACCTCCACTTCACATGTCCTCTCTCCACCTCACCTGTCATTTTGACACCTCATCTTCCACGTGGCAATATTTGAGGGCTTGTGAATCCTCAGCTCACCATAGCCCTTCATCTTGCCCATATTGGCTAAATCCTAGCCATTGAATTCTCTAGAGACTCTTCCCTTAAAATGGAAGATTTGGTCTCATTTTTTCATATCACATTCATTCAAGCATTCTACTCTCAAGCAACTTAACTTTCAACTTAGCATTCTCAAGCACTTGCATCTCATCCTCCATTGTTGCATATTTTAAGCTTTCATTGCATCCACATACAACACTCATCCAAATACCCACTTGCACCATTGCATTCCTCATCACCTCTACTTCATCTTGCATTCATTTTTAGGTCATTTTTCATCGAAGGAGCAAACAAAATCGATTGATCAACAAGGCCAACCAAAAAGATCAACTTGGATAAGGTATAATTGTTGTTCCATATTGTTTTTATTCAATTTCAACTTAGGCCAATCGTGAGGTGGTGTTGTGTTGGTTCTCCTTGCATTTCTTTGTGTTTTTCATTTTTTAGGATAGTAAATAACGTTGCACACAGCTTGAAACGCGTTTTTTGGAACTTGAAAGAATATTTAACTTTAATGGTCTAATTGGTCTCCTCTATGTCTAGAGAGATGGCATAGTGATCTAATCCTATAAGAGGCGGAATTTCTGATGTAAAAAATTTCTTATGAACAAACCAATTCGGGGAGGCCAGGAACCTATCCAAACATTCTAAAATTTATAGAAAACCTTTCCTATGGTTTGTCTATGTAAACTTACCATTTCCTAGTAAAATATCCATTAAAGCATGTCTTTAATAAACAAGGAAAACTCTTTCATTACTCTAAGAGGCGGTAAAATGCCACCTTTTTTCTCTTGCAAGTTTGTAATGGCATTAAAATCACCTGCTAATATGATTTTCTTATCTCTTATCCCATCCATCAAATTTGAAATCACCTCCCAAAGTTGCTTCTTTTCAGCTGTAGGTGTTGGAGCATATATATTAAACAACCAAAATTGCAAATCAAAATGTGAGACTCTCATAAGCTGCCAATTATTTTTATTCTTAATTGAATCTACTGTTACTATTTTGGGATTCCATAAGACAATAGTACCCTTGAAGCACCATGTGCAGGGAAATGAGCAGACTCCCAATTTTTCCATTTTTGAATAGTTGATTCATATACTAATTTTGAAGTTATTGTTTCTTGCAACATCAACACATCAGCTCCATAAGCACCTATTTGTTGCTTGATCTGAGCTTTCTTTTCAGGGGCATTGATTCCTCTGACATTCTAAGATATTATCTTCATTGGTACTGAGAAGAGAAACATGATCTTCTCAGATTCTTGTTTGTAGACATCAATAATTTACTATCTAGAGTGGTTTGCACCCTTGTAGCTATTTCTTCCTTCATTTTAGTAACATGTGATTTCCTTCCTCTTTTTCCTAGAGACATCAATTTCCCAGACTTAGTACTTGGAGTTTGTGAAATTGAAAAAGTCTATGAATAATCAAAACCATCCAAATTCTTGTTAGCATTTGCATTGCCCAATCCCGTGATACCTTCCTCTTCTAGGTAGTAGATTTCTGATTTCTGAGTATCCTCATTATCCTCTCGTTCTATAATAGTGTCATTGTCTACTCCTATAGCCAAATTCATAAACAAACTCTGAGAATCTACTTGCATATCAGTAGGATCTACTAACCTCTCTTCTTCCCCTATTTTGGGGTGTGAAGAAAAGTCTTCTTCATTTAGTAACTCTTCTACAATCTCATCAAATAGGTCAGATCCCACTAAGAAGAGAATTTTATTAAAAATCCCTTCCAAAGCATCCTCTTCTCCGAGCAACTTTGCTCCATTAACCAAATAGCTCCCAAAAATTTCAATACTTGGCATTTTAACAACCACTAGTTCAATTTTATAATCCTGATCTAGCTTATCAAAATCTATAACATTTCCTAGGGCAAACGTGGGTTGTCCATTAAACATCAGTTTTTAAACTATTTCTTCCACTTGCTAAAGTGAAGAATTAAGAAGAGGAGGAACATACAAATGCACATAATCTTCCATGTTATTGCCCCAAAGAAAACATGTTGTTCGCTTCATTATATCATTCACTATTAAGGAAAGAGAACATACAAGCTATTTTCTACTAGACAAACTTTGCACAATTGGGGGAGTTGAAACCTTTCCTTGATGAGGTGAATGTAACACTGATTAGATTGCAAAATGTCATTATTTGGTAATTTCACTTCTTTCAAGGATGAAATACCCTGAGTTTTCTTATCATTTTCCTTACTCTACACCAACCAAGGCTCCAATAAAGAAATAAGGCTCTCCTCCTCTTGACAAAGATTACTAGAATTCCCAAGATCATGACACTTATTGCATTCTTTGGTGTTTCCACTATAACATCTTGAATCCATTTTCCATATTTTGATATTAAATGAATCTGATCTAGCATATCCTTCATAGTATCTAGCAAGACACAAACCCTAACTGGCTTGGAAATTTAAAAAAAAAAAGGATTTATCATGCCTAAGAAAGATCCCTATATGATTAGCCATTATTTCTATCAAGCTTAATTCCCTATATTCTAAAGCAAGATCTTTCAGCTGAATCCAAAATGAGACAAATTTAATCTCCAAATTTTCTAGTTTAAAATTCGGACACCATGGTTGCAAAATAACCCAAATCCCTGATAGACCCATGATTTGACTTTATATACCGCATATCTATGGAATTTTTCATGAAATATTACAAAAAAAAATCCCCTTTCTCTATCAAGATAAAAAACTTTACTAACCCCTCCCCATTCTTCAAAAATAAAATCTTGCATCTTATCTAAATCCAAAGAAAGTTTCCAAAACTTACATATTAAATCCCTACTATGAATATCTTGGATTTGAGTATCCAACATATCTTCAGAGAAAGTAATGGAAACACATTTTTGCATCAGATTTTTTCTTTGATCAGTGCCTTTTTGCACAAATCCATCTTGACTTTCTTTGCATTTCAATTGTAAAACTGATTTACTCTTTCTCTGAGCCTTCTTCACTTTTTTCTTAGCTTTGTTTCTTTCATTTCTCTGGTTTCTAAGATTTTCTCTTTCCCCTTCAAATCTCTCTCAACTACATACTTTGACATCCCCATTTTCTCGATCTATTTGTACTTGTCGCTTAGCTTTGATGTTGAGAACCCCCTTTTTCCATGAAGCTTGGCTTTAGTTTTCCCCATTTTTCACTCCCTCTTCTTGTGATTTCTACCTTCGAATCTCCAATTTTTTCCCTTCAACCCCCTTCCCCTGAGTATTTTTTATTTTTTTGCATTGTCACCCTAGAAAACTGTGGTGCAAAAATTCCTTGTTGAAGAGGTTGTTGCCTATAATTTGGATTGAAGGGACCTCTTTGATTGGAAGCAGTGCATCCATTATTTGTTGCTTGAGGAGGCGCTTCATTTTCAAAAAACTTCTTGAAAGGCAACCTTGCATGTTTATTTGACCTAAGATCAGCCTCAGCGTCTTTGTAGCATCAATTTAGAAGATTTGCTTGACCAACATAAGATTTATGTGGTACTTTTCTTTGCACATTCCCTTGCATGTAATATGATCTATCATCTTTGTAGATATCAAAGATGGGTTGCTTATCTCGGAGCAAATGCCTTTGACAACAAAAAGGCGCCCAGTTAGGCTTTGCAAATTTATGCTTGATTGTGTATGACCCAAGCCCTTTTTTTGGCCAAGTAGGATTGTGAGTGGGTCCATACAACTGTGAAGATTGCCTACCATAGCCTCTAGGGCCACGAAAATGTTGACCCCTTTGACATTGTGGTTTTGGCATTTATGTCTAGATAGGTTATCACATTGATACATTTATGAAAGGTATAAGACATCTTTGGTTTGGATTTATTTAGTGGTAACTATGAGCTCTCTTTGTCATGATATTGTGGTTGCAATATTTCACAAGATTTTGATGCCATCATAGTTTAGACCAACACGTGGTCTTTAGCATTGATAATTATAAGTTTTATTACATTCATGCAAACACTGACATAATGATAAGAATTTTTGTTTGCAAAGTGAATAGTGAAAGGAGGCCGACATAATGATTTGTGGTTTTGAGAGTTATAAAGTGGTAAAAGGTACTTGAACAAACGTTTGGAGAGTGTTTTTTTTTACATTGAAAAGACACTTGGTCAAGCATATTATAATGTTTAATATTTCACTTATTATTGCAAAATAAGGCATATCAGGTAAAACAAAGGTTGAAAGCTTGGTGTAAGCAACAAGAAGCTTAGGGTTTCTTTGGCAGCAACAAAGTCTCGGTTGTAGCTTGTGAAACGGTTGGAAGATTTGGATGTTTGGGTAGTTAAGATCCGTAATTTATTGCAGTTGCTTTCTTCAGAGTTCAAGGTATTGCTTTATTGAATTTGGTCAAGTAAATGATTGCTATAAATATCAGATTTCTAAGCTTGGTATTTGGTTAGATGGTAGAATGAAAGTGTATCGAATGTCTATCTAGTTTTTGTGAGAAACATTGTTGCAGATAGTGATATTATGTGTTTGTCAAGATAATACACATTGAAAGAGTCATGAATAAACTGTGAAAAGAAGATTGTATTGTATAACAGCATGACTGCAATCAAAAAATGTGCAGTATTCTAAATATACTAATGTTCAAAAAGTCTTGAGGTGTCTTGAGTTGTATGTCTTAATAGGGAATTTCATGTTCGATGCACTTTATTGTGATATCTTACTCTATAAAGAAATATAGTTCTTGAGAAAAATACTAGAAGTGATTTTTTTAAGAGGTTGTATGCAAAACAGAAAAAACTAGTCTATACATTGTATGTTTTATAGGTTCCAAATTCAATAAATCTATAGGACATAGAATGTACAGTTGGAATGAT
Source organism: Sequoiadendron giganteum (assembly GCA_007115665.2). Classification (NCBI taxonomy): domain Eukaryota; kingdom Viridiplantae; phylum Streptophyta; class Pinopsida; order Cupressales; family Cupressaceae; genus Sequoiadendron; species Sequoiadendron giganteum. The sequence continues at coordinate 278,598,351 of CM021104.1, read as the reverse complement.
TTGCAGTGAAATAGAGAAACCCTTTGTAATTTATTTTCTTCATGTTTTACTATGAGATGTTAAGATCAAGACAATGAGATGAAAATTAATCTTTTTTTCAGTGAGACATTTTTCCAGTGAGGCAGTTGTGTAGCCAGTGAGGCTCTGCTAGTGAGGCTTTGCCAGTGAGGCATTTTGATAAGCCAGTGAGGCACTTTACGGGTGGTTTTTCATCCATATGAGGGTTTTCCACTCATGGAAAATATTGTGTTATGATTCTTTTGTGGATGTTTTTTGGTCTTGTTGTTTCCTTTATTTACATTATAGCATTTGAGTTTACATGTTGTTTAAGAATCTAAAGCTTGGTTCTCACATATGATTAGACTCTAGAAATTGAACATTTATTGTTTTCAAAGAGTTTAAGTATTTTGAAGAATAATTAAGTTGAAATTGATTATTGAAACACTGATTCACCCCCCCTCTCAGTGTTTCTCGTACTCCAACATAAAATGCTTGTCTCTGTCAGGAAAATAGCTACTAGGCTGTCATTGTTTCTCTCCCATTATTTTTCAAAAAGATAATTAAGGAATTTTTACAGTCAATGGTAGGTGTTGCCTGAACCTTGTCCCTTAATCCAAAGGATAAAATGACATTATTCAACTAAATTTCACTATTAATAAACTCATTCTCTCCTCCCTCTTATCTAACATTCAACAAATTATATCTACTCTTCCTAAAACATTTTCTAATCTTCCCAACATTTAGCTTAATCATTCCAACACCTTTGTTCCTACCATCTCTCTTTTGAATACTTAGTGTATTTATCAAAAAACTTGATTAACTTTATCAACACCTAGTACTATCTTTGCTACACCCTCTTTCCCCTCCCACTCTTCACACCACCCCTTAGAACTTTGACAAGACTAATCTCCCTCTTCCCAATTTTTGTTTTATTTATTTGGACTCATCTCTACATCTTAGCTGATCCCATAATAGCATGTCCCAGTTTTTGGCCTAATCGGGTCAAGTCAATATTTCACTTCCTTTTGCTTATAAAAATTAATCCATTAACAAATTGATGATGGTGTGAACTAGTGATTTTGAGATTTCACATGTAGATTCTAAATATATTTTAAATTAAAAAATGGCTTGTCTTAATTTTTAAACATTTGTTAATAACATATTTTTTATACTTTACTAGTATATTTAGTGAGTGATATTATGTCATAGCACATGCCATTTTTAGAAATAATATACTTTTCTTAAACTTACATCATGACATCTAATATCTAGGGCATGGACTTTTTTGTAATTATTTTTGTCTATATTTATTTACTATTAGTTTTTTATTTAGGTTAATTATAATTTAGAGTAATATCATGTCATAATGCATAAGTTTTTTTGTATAATATTAGAATAATTATTATATTTATTGAAACAAGGACATCAATATGAAGGGGACACATATTTTTCATTAAAACAAATATTTTAAAATTATATTCCATGTGCATCAAACATAGACCTTTATGTTTAGTTAAAAACTCGTGTTCATCAAGGAATAGAAAATTAATATATTTAAACAAATTATATTGTGTTGCATTCTTTAGAAAGCTTGATTTGAGGGCTATGTTATTATATAATCTCATGTCATGGTGACTCTATTTCATTGTCTATATCATGCTTAGAGACATATTTTTTACCAAAATCTAAATGACCAAAAGGAGGATGGTTAGCATATAAAGGGCTTTGAATGAAGGAATCTCATTTGAAGGTCCCTTCATATGCGGGTTTTAAATGTGCAACATTTAAAAATGAAAAAAAGCCTTTGTTTGAACCCCGCACATTCATTTTAATCTCCCCCTTCAACTTCATTCTAACCCTATTTACGCATGGTAGGAAATTTATCTTTAAATGAAGGACCTTCATTCAAAGGTGTTGAATGTTTTTTTCCTTCCAAAACTCATTTTTATGCATTGTCCCACAAGTGGGATGCTATTTTGGGATATTTTTATGGTCAAGACAAAACGGGTCTTGTTGTCCACCAACTTAGGAGATGGAAAACTAACTCTTGTCTTGAAAAGAGATTTAGGATCTTCCCAAGATGTCAAGGTTGCTAGGTCTTGGCTTTGTAAAAGTTACCTAGTGGTAGATGAGAATTATTATTACAAGAGGCTTGGGTTGTATACACATGCATTCAAACTAAAGCACAACCAATATTAACTTTAAGGATGAAACTTATCTAATCCTAACTCCAAATTATCCATAAAGAAAATATAAAAGGTTTATAAAGAGAGCAAGAAAAGGAAGAGAAAATATAAAGAGTTTGAAAAAGAGAATTAGAGAAAGAAACAATTCTCTCTAAGAATATAAAAATTGGCAATCAATATGTTATAAATTATGCAAGAGTCTAAGAAAAATATTTAATTTCATATTGTTTATGAATTAAAACAACAAAAGAAATCATCACCATATTACATGTGTAGATGATAACACATGAACTCATGAAAAAAAAATTTAAGCTTAGGTGAAGATGCACTTATAGAGAATATAAAGATGAATTAAAATTATCGAAGAATAATTGACCTCTCTCCCAAGCTCCCAACTCTCTTCCTTACAAAAGATAGACTCCATTTTCTAAATATATTTTAATTTTGAGTATTTTTAGAATCTTGAATATTTGGGTTATTTGGTACTAAAGATCATGCAAGAAATATATTAGAGAGAATGAAACCATCATCACATTGAGCAAGGATCAATCAAATTTACTATGTTAGACGATTTCATGAAATTTACATTACTGAAAATAACTTAAGATTGATCAATAATTTAATATTGTATTTCTCTTTTATCAAATTGAGATCCTTAAGATGCATTTGACTATGCCACCATTTAATCCTCCAATTGCCTTAAGATGCATTTGACTATGCCACCATTTAATCCTCCAATTGCCCAATGACACATTTACAGAAAATTGCCCTGTCATTGCCTAGATATTTTGCATAATCAACAAAGTACTATATTATTTCTCCTTGAATTTACAAATTAAGTTATTATTTAAATTAAAAATTTGATGTGTATTTGCACTTTAAATTTGATCTATAACATTTCATGTCTGTCATGGTCATTGTGCAGGGATCGTGAAAAATGGGCTTGGAAAGTTCCTTCATAGGCAAGATTGCCTCTAGGCACATGGATGTCATTATTTAAGCAGGTCAGAGGTCAGATGTCAACATCTACTGCACTTGGGTCCTGCTTGTGTCAATCAATGCTGAAATCATGCCACATGGGAGCACAGACTCAGCCATGTCATGATTGGGTTTATTGTTAGCAAGACATGCAAGAAAATCACTTACAAAGGCCTATCACAAGGAAATCCATATTCATCATGGAGGAGAGGAGACATGATGGCATATGTACACAACAGAAAGTGGGAATAGAACTAAGCTCAAGGATACAGACAGGCTGTCAACTTAAATTCAAACTACTATCAATGTGGCAAGTGCTGAGGCCATATACCATGGCAGGTATGGCATAATCCAATACACAAAGCAATGTTGGAGTCAATGTGAGGTACATAGACACCACAGGTATGAAAATCTAGACCTGATAATACTGGTTAACTATGTTGCATGCAGGGGGATGGGTCCAAAAGTTCCTCAGAACCCAAATGTATTCATACTAGTCCAAGTAAAACGAAGCTCACTGAAAGCTTTAAATTTATGGAGATAAGTGGGAGGTTCTGGGGGTGACACATGGAAAGCATGCAGCAAGACAAACAGCAGCCAGCGGCGTGTTATCAACTAGAAAATGTGGAACCCCCAGTAAGCTGGATTTTAGTTGGGCCTCTGGTCTAAAACTTTCCTGGATTTGAAATCTGTTGGCCCACAGATGTGAGGTGTCGATGGAAATATGTTCTATTAAACTTTGAAGTCTGGGAAATAGCAATATACTTTGGATATGCCCAGGATAGGTGCACAAACGCCATAATTTCAACAGAGTGGATGCCAGTCTCCACTACAATTAAGTCATTCTCGAATCGATTAGTGCTAAAATCATGCCATGTGGGAGGAGTCCTGTTCATGTCAGACGGGCATAAAAATTGCTCCCAAAAGCTTATCACAAGGAAATCCATGTTCAAACAGGTCATCCAATTCATCGTACGGTCACACATGGTGGGATACCATAGGTACGTATGGTAATAAGTGAGGTATACATGGTGTCACAGCAACAAAACTAGTAGTAGAATTGAGCTCAAGACTATGGGTGGGCCATCAACTTGAATTTAGACTACTACCAATGTGGGAAGTGTCATACAAATGTATGCAACAAAAGTAGGAGTATAATTGAGCTCAAGATTATGGGCAGGCCATAACTTAAATTTAGACTACTATCAATGTGGCAGGTACCAAGGCCAAACATTGAGGTAGGTCTAGCATAAGTCAATATATGTCGCAAAGTCAGAGTTAATATGAGGTACTGGGTCTAAAAGTTTTTTGATCTATCTAAATGTATTGGTATTCAAATATGAGGTTTCAAATTGAAGAAAGCTCACAAAAAGTTTTAAATCTATGGGGATAAGTGAGAGGTTCTAAGGATTGTCATATAGCATGTTGGAGTGCACGCAATTTTATGATTACATTTATTTTTTATTTTTGTTGTGATATCATTTTTTTGGTTTAGATGTCTTTCATAAGTCATACTTTATGTGTGTGATCGCTACAACTTGTGAAAATGTGTCATCCTTAATTTGTAGTGTTGTATTGAGAACTATTTTTCTATCTTTGCTTGCACTCGTGGTGTTGTGGTGCCCCATTTTGTGTTACACTATCCCATGTTATCTTGTAGTGGCTCCCTATCGTTTATCCTCACTTGTTGTGGTGCACATGCATTCCTAATCTTGTTATTTATATTGTTGAGCCACAATACTTTAAATTATTGTTTTCTTCCTTACAATGGTTTCTCCTAGCCTATGGTGGTCGCATATGTTGTCACAAGTATGTCATTATGGTGCAATATATTTTGGCTCTACTTGGTACTTTGTGGTAGTCAAGTGCTTGAATCAACCTAGGTTTTGTGTGATGTGGTGGTTATATCTTAGTTGTTCAACAAGTACATTGCATCCTTCTAAACTAGTTATGTAGTTCATTTATATGGAGTTAGGTGAGTTGTCTATGGTGGTTGCTATAAGTTTATCCTTTCTATGGAAATTATGTCATCCTATGAGGTATGGTTTTGTCAATGACAGTGTTTGTTTATCTTTACAGTGTGTTATTTTTCCATGGAGGTAACCCCTCCATTTTCTTTATTCTTGTAAAGGTGTGGTTGTTAGGGTTATATTTAGTCTCTTTTGTGATGGTTGTAGATGATGTATTGAGTCCCATGTGTTCTTTTCTAGTGGGTTTCTTTGTCACAGTACATGATATATTAAAGTTGATGGTGTGAGAAAAATTTGTGGTGCCATAAATCTTTGTTTGTCCATAGATCTTACTTCAAATAATCCTTATGTGCCCATGTTCCTCTTCCAATGTACCTTTCGTCATTTGATCGCTAGTGTTTCCATGTGGATGATGTGCATTCAAATAAATTTTAAATGACTTGTTTATTACCATACACTATTCATCCAACTACCCAACCTTGTTCCACATTTCTCAATGTATACTTAAATATGTTGGATTTATAGTTAGCCTCATGGGTGGTTTTTGGTCTCATCATCATTGATGTTACTTCTAATTCCTTAAGGTAGTTACAAATATTTGAGATGAGAGTTTGATTTGTTCATTTTATCTTGATCCTTATGTGAGATTGTGGTAGGGTATTCTTTATTCATATTGTTCTTGACCTAGTGATGCAATAAATGTTGACTTTGATTGGTGTTTGTTCCCTTGGTGTTTACACATGCATTTTCAAAGTTCAATGTATTTTTGGGTGTCCTTTCTCATTTGTAGTTAGAGGGCATGACCTATTTGTCCTAGTGGTAGATTTTGTATGATCATTTATGGATATCTCCTCTCTAGGTAATTAGTCTTTGACAGGGTGGTGTATGGGCCTTGTGGGCAAATAAATGATGATTAGGTACATGTTTGAATCTCCCTCCAAAGTCTATGATAGTTGGACACAATAAATATTCTATTTTGAGATGATAGAAATTTGGTTGTTGGCATTGTTGCAAAACAAAGAAAAGACAAAGTTGTAAATATTTGTCTAAAGATCTTGTTGTTGGTCAGCAAGTGAGTGTTGAATGTATATGTCTAGTTTTTAATCCCCCAGAGCTTTATTGCTATTGTATTCTCTAAAGGAGTGAATCTAATGTGCAATTTGTAAAAAATGAATGTCTCCATGAAAATTTTATGATATTTTGACAATTTTATTGATCTTCTTGATCACATTTTCTAATTTGAAAGTTGTTCTTGATTAGTTTGTTACTTGAAAGATTGTAAAAATACTAAGGCATCTTATCAAGACAATATAGGAACTTTGTAATTTAGTTTATGTATTATTAAGATATATTCAATTGGTTATATTGTAATTCCATTTTCTTGCAATTTGTATCCATAGAGCTAGCTTATGTGTACGATTGTGAAGTATAACTCTTCTTTCCATCTTTATTAAGGTGTCTTCTCTAGGGATGCTCTTGAAGTATTCTTTGGTTTTGGAATCCAAAATCTACTTCCCATACATGATAAAGGCATTGATTTTCCATATGTTTATTCACCATCATCCCACCATATTTAAACTAATAAAATATCATTCATAGATAGTAATAGTGTTATTTTTTCTTTCACATTGCATGATTTCATCTTTTTAGTAGTATAAAAGATTTATGGGCCTCACTAATATCTTTCACAATGTAATGTCAATTTTTGTTCTTACTGCACTCATGTATGAAGTGAAATCTAATGTTGAAAATCTTAATGGGTTACAAAGAAAGCATCTTTAGTTAGTACGTGGTTTGCATATCTACTTATAGAGGTACAAAATCCTTATTTCTAATAGATTAGTATGTAAGTAGTTAGTGACAATCAAATAAAATTATCTTATGCAATGAGTATGGTTTATCTCAAGTTCCACGACAATTAACATTGAAAGAAGTATGAGGGAATCATGCAATCATATCAAACGTGCTAATATCAAGATATCACAACTAGGCAGGGTTCTTGAACTAGAACCCTCACAACTGATGACAAGATTGACAAGGAGTGGGAAAGTCTTTCCTTCTAAACATTTAGCTATTAATTTTCATGAAGGTTATGTTACAATCACTAAACTAAATGAAGCTAAGAAAATGCCATAAAAAAGGTAAGATATTTCCAAAGAAAGAAGTAATATTGTCAAAGGTAAGGATGTCAATACTTGTGGTTACCTCATACCATTCATTTTTTATTCCATTGATATAATTGTAGCACAATCTATTGTGTTGCTTAACTATGTCCCTATTGATGTAGCTCATGTTATGAGCCAAGTTACAATTTTAGTTCCTATAGGCATTTTTTTTAGAACCCTTGAGCATAAAAAGAGTTTGTAACTATATTACTACCCCTATTTTATGTGATCATATTGCCAACCCCCAAAATGATGCTAATGTGAAACAAGTAACTAGGACACACATGAGATGTACCTTGGGGTATCTCTTGTGGATAGCCAATTTAATTTTTATCCTTTCTATACATTTATGTTGATACAAGGATCCAGCTAATGCATAACTACATGTTGGATTCAAGGGCCTCAAATTATATCATACCACTTGAGGTTATGAATTAACTAGGCTTGAAGGTATCCAAAAATTATGTAAATATTTTTTTTATGGATTGTAGAGAGGTGATTGTGATTGATATTGGTAATGAGATGGAGGTCTAACTTGTTGCATACCCTAGTAATTCATTCACAAAGGACATGACTATCATTGATTTTCATTCAAAATAGGGTATGAATTATCACAAAAGTGGGTGAAATATATTGGTGGTAGCATTCACATGGACATTTCTCATGCTACCATATTATTAAATGGAAAATAAGTCAAGATACAAATAGAGAGGAAAATGTTCCATATAATTAAGGACCTTGATAAGGCTACTAATGAGGTGCTCTACCTAGATAGTGGTCTTAACCACTTTGTTCTGTAGTTTTCATCATATTATTGTGTATTGGTGCCATGACTTGGGTGCATGTTGTGAGATACTTATATTATTATTATGCTTATGTTATGGTGGACTACTCTTTCTTGATTTAGTTGATTATGTACACATGTTTCTATGGATGTTTCTTTTATATTTTATAATATACCCTACTCGAGGAGCTATATTATGCTTCGACTTGTATGTTCAAGTTGCAAGAATACTTGATTTGGGTATGAGTGTGCAGGAACAAGGCATTTCTCCGCATAATTTATATGTTTGATTTATCCTCTACAATGGTTATATGGGATATGTCACATTAGGTCATCCCTCTTTGCCATATCAATTCGTACTTGACTCAAGTATGATTTATGTTGTGTCTAACTTGTGAGGAATTGAACCTAAAAATGAAATTATTTTGAGAACTGTATGTGCCATAAAATACCAATGAATGTGTGTGGTTAAATGATTTCATGAGTTTCATGTTTTCCACAAAATAACTTTTAAGATTTCATATTTATATGTAATTTAATTATTAATTAAATTGTGATTTGCATGTGATAGAATGTTTAAATAGACTTCAATTATTGGGAAGGGTGCATTTGGGCAAGAATGAATAAAGTAAAACTTAATTTGAATTTAACATTTTGAAAAATAGAAAAGAAAAAAAAAAGCAGCTAAAAAGGGAAATGAGACTTAGCATATTCATTCACGCTTGTTTGGGAAGGATTTTGCTTTCTAAAAACCCTCTCTCAAGAAAAAAATGATTTTTGAATTGGAAATGGAATTGAGTGCGGTTTGAAGTAGATTAGTTAGGAAAGGGTAGGAAATGTGTTGTGTGGTGTGTATTCTTCCTTTCCTTGGGTGTATTGCAAGCATTGTGTAATCTTGGATTTTGGCAAATTAAAGGCTTGTTACTCATTTCTTCTCATTTGTTTATTATTTTTTTCAATTTTGAATGACATGTTTACCATTAGGGGAGAATCAAACACTCCCAATGAAATTTACTTCTTGTAATTTGAGTAGAAATTGAAATTTAAATGATTTTTTTGCAAGTTTGTAGAATTGTGGCCTCATAATGCCATTTTTTTTAAATGCTTGAAAAATGAAATTGACAAAATTTTGGAAACAGTTGGTGTGCATGTTTAGAGCCAAAGGGCACTAAACTAAAGGTATGGTGCTCATTTCTTCTCATTTTTTTATTATTTTTTATTTTGAATGGCATGTTTACCATGAGGGGAGCATCAAACACTCCCAATGAAATTTTCATTTTATAATTCGAGTAAGAATTGAAATTTAAATTATTTTTTTTCAAATTTATAGAATTGGTCTCATAATGCCCAATTTTTTGAAAATGCCTAGAAAATGAAATTGAAAATTGGAAATGGTTGGTGTGCATGTTTAGAGCCAAAGGGCACTTTTCATTTTTTGAAAATATCAAAAAAATTTAAAAAAAGTGAAAATTGAAGGTATTTTAATGAAGTCTTATGAAATTACTCGGTTTTGGTGTTGAGAAAATTCTTAGGAAATTTGAATTTGCAAAGTGATTTATTGAATTTTTGGATGGGGGAAAGAGTGTCTCCTCCATGTTTTTTCAAGGTATACATATTGGAATCATGTTGGAAATTTTTATTGAGTCATTTTTTTTGCATTGTTTTTCATGTTATCTTCATTGGAGAAGGTGAAGAGCCTAGGGTGTAGGTGTTAGAGATCCTTACGGGAGTGGCTTCCAACATTTTCTTAGCCCAAAGTGGCTCAATGGATATCTCATTCCAAGAAGTCTCTTAAATAATTGTTAATAAATGAAACCCATGGGTAAATAAAAGTAACTAAGATAATTGTTCCTACGACATACCTTTGAGTGCTTGTAAAGGATTGGTATGGGTGCAGAAGGCATATCCGCTTGGGGAATGTTGAAATTTTATAATCAAGTAGCCTCCTCTCTTGTGAGAGGTGTACTTGGTTCCACATAGTTGGTATATTAGGCTATAACAATGTCACTCCCTATTCACTCTCTAAGATCTAGTCCTTATACAGTTTGAGTAGCACATGAAAGATGTTGTAATTCCTTTCCATGATGGTGTTGGTCATCCTGTATGCCTTGGATTTCATGTATTCATCGTGTATGATGTATGTGTATGCCTACTTCCCCATGTGTCTTGCAAGAGTGTGTATGGGCCTTGTGACCATCTCATAGCCTGATGGGGTGAACCTATGAGTATCACATGGTTAGGTGGTGTGGAAAAAACCATTAGGTAACAAAGGATCATGGATGGAACTTGAAGATTGGGTCAAGATGGTAGGCGTTTATTTATGCTTTAATTTCTTTTTGTTCAATGATGTAGAGTTCATGGAATGATAATTTAGTCCTCATCATTATTAAAGTGGACCTCCTATTGGACAGATTGTAATTTTTCCACTTAAGTGACATCCAAAATGGTATTTTGTTTATGTTCCTTTGCATTGGAGTTGAGCACGATCAAATTATGTTACCCTTTTATGCCTCAATGTTGATATGGTAAAATGAGCTTAGGTACTTTTTCATTTGGGCTTAAAATGAACCTAATGGGTCTTGTAATGGTTTAGGATAGTGTTGTAATCTTTTCCTAGGGTTGTTAAGCTTCTAGGTGATTTTCCTAGGGTGTTGAATCGTTTTGAGCCATTTTGGGGCTTCTTGTGAAATCTTACGAAAATGGTAAGTGGTGTATCCCTTTACCCTTGTGTTTTCTTTCTAAGGGTAGTGTGTAGGAGTGTTGAGGTTTTCACAACACTCCTACCTACCTTCTCCCACATGTGTCGATGGTGTCTAGCACTCAAGGGAGCTAAATTTCTATTTGCCTCACGTCATGTTTTGGCGTTTCAAATTTTTTATTATGTTCTAGACCCTCCTAGGTGGTACCTCAGTGGTCAACATGTCTTGTAGGTCAACCCCTAGTCCCAGATTCCCCACTAGCTATGATACCAACACTCAAATTGAACCATAACATCTAAGAAAGACTACAATGCTATAATTGGACTTTGGTGCCAAAATAAGACACCAAAAATAAACAAAGACATCAACACCCTAGGTACTAGTGTCTAGTTTGGGTGCTACTATCCTAACTAGGTGCTAGTGTCCAATTTTGGTATTTTTGACATTTGGCCCAAGCGTTGTAGTCCTCCCATACATTAGACATTAAGTTTCTAGGCTTCAAATGAGAAAAATTATAAATGAAAGTTGCTCCTCATGGAATCATGAGTTTAAGGAATTTTAGAACATGTTTGTATGTGTTTTCATTGAGAATTTATATCATATTTTATCTTGGAATATGTACCTTCACTTGAAAGTTTCATGTTACATTACACCTAGGATTAAGAAAATCATTCTCTTGGACTTGTGAATTCTTGCATGAAGGTCTAAACTCTTTGCAAGTGTCTAGTAGGATGTTTATAACAATCCTCTGAGGTTAGAATGTGACGTTGTGTCAAGTTATTTTGCTTGTGTGACATCACATTATGATGGTACAATGTCATCATTAGTCATATTACGCACATTTGTTCTAATGTGTTGTAAGTGTTGTTTACTTCATTAAAAAAAAGTGTTTTCTTAGCTATTGTCCCTTGGGGTCCTTGGTGGGGCATTACAAATATTCTTCCATGGAATTTATTCTACCTTGTAGGATTTTCATCATGTATGTAATATTTTTGTCTAATATCCTTGCCACATTAGTAACTCCTTGTCTACCTCTAATAGTCATTTTTCTAGGAGGCATTGTTAACAACTGAGCAAGAAAATCCTATTAATATGTAACCACTAGTCATAAATAAATATAGGTTGAGCGTTCAAATAGAAACATATTCTAACATTATTAGAGGAACTATGCATACTCTAATCTAAAGGATGTAGTGTAGATATAGGAGATACCAATTAAGAGATTATTCAATAAGTAATTACCAAATCACAAGTAACACAAGTGAAAGTCAACATAAAAAATTAGGAAAATCCCATTTCTTTCTATTAATATATAAAAATAAAAAGGATAACAATGATCCTTAGGCTTTCTATGAAATCATATAATATTTCCCTAATCAACTAATTCTTTCTCTAGGAGCTGGTTGTATAATTGAACAAACTTTAATACACTCTTATGTTACATATGACCTATAATTAGGCCATGTGAGTCTAGGGAAATCTCAATCAAATTACTCAATATGGATCAACTATTGGTTTAGATATCTAGTCAATGCCATTTTGATTAGGAAATGATGGTGAAATAATATATAATTTATTTTGGAATCTCAAATCATGAAGTAACTTGCTTAGGTTCAATCATTTGATTCTTAGTCTTGAAGGCATTTAACGAAGACGAACTTCATGGTTTTAAGTTAAAATTTGGTAGTCAACCCATAACTACCTAGTTTTTGTTGGTACATGGTTGTTAACATGAGTTAGCCTTTCTCTATAATTCCACTTGTCACAAAAGTTTGTTCATATATTTTAGATGTATCAATAAGTATGTTACTCCAAAGTTCTTAACATCATAATGATTGCATCATTATGAAATGCATATGTTGCTTGGTGCGTCTTCCAACTTTATCAAAATCGTTAAATCAATCAATAAGACTTGACTAAGGCACAAGGAGGGAGTGATTCAATTTATTGTCCCTTGCATAACAAATTGAACTAGTGTTCTTTGACACCATCACAAGTAGACATAGAAAAAAAAAATTGTAGGTTATAAAGATCTAGACACCACAAGTATAGGCCAAACAAGAGGTTCAAAATCAAATCATTTGGGTCAAAACTATAGAGGTGGGAATCAAAGTTATAGATGAGAGTTGACCAAGGTTTATGCATAGTTTGAGAATTCATAGCATGTTTGTGTCAATCTATTTGTTGTAGATCTAATATTATAAATCAAATATCAATCTTATATCACAATGTTTTTAATCTCCTATTTTCCAACATAAATAAAATGCACATTTAAATTCTCATCATCTATAGATCTCTATTCAAATCCTATTATTTCAATTTATTTATTTAGTATTACTTATTTACACTTATTTACTCCATATAATTAAGTTAAAGTATTTTAGTCAAAAAATTTATTATATATATAGTGTTTTTTTTAAAAATAATTAAAATAATATTAAATTCTTTTATTTTTTATAATAATTCAAATCAAAACATAATTATTATATAAAATAGAAATACCTATACATTTTGTTTTTCTCGTACATAATAATGAACTCTTTATGAAAATAACTTTTAATAATTTTTAAATCCAATATACATACTTTCAAACTTCTTACAAAATTAATTATTACTAGTATGGATATATTAAATACATTTATCCATAAAATTATTTTATTTTAATTTGGAACTATTTTGTTTATTATATATATGAAAACATAAATTATGTATTGAAACTTAAATTAATTTTTTTGTTAACACACTTCCACCATTACACTCTCCACTCCTATAATAATATCCCTGACATTAATTAACTTTTAAAACTAAAACACCAATTAATAATTGTCTTAGAAAAAAGTGCAATTTGGATAGACGTTGGGAAAGTTACCTAAACTCATATATGCCAGCTATATTTCGATATTTCTGGCGAACTTGCATTTTCAGGCAAGCACTGTCAAACTGCTTATGGTTTATTCCCGCATATTCCATAAATTCTCGATAAAAATCACAAAATTGTAGGAGAAAGTAGATCTTAGTGAAAATCAGCACAGTTTTCCGTAGCCAATGACATATAACAAAAGGATTGGACAATAAATGCATTAAATCATTAAAGCACGAGGATTGATGCCAATAACTGTATACACCATCTGGATTCTTAACATTCTGTTGCCCAATCATCAACTCATCGCTATTTTCTGCTTTCCAGTTCAAAACAGTCTGTAAAGTTAACAGAAATGGTTTCCACTAAATTTGCAGTCGAAATACAACGAGATAAAGGGAAACACAAAGTCGAACTGCTACATTAACAATCAATAAACAATAAAACTCCTTACATAGACCATGACATCATTTGATGCTCACACATGAGACCCAGAGACCACACTTACAGAAAAATTTACACAGCTAGAAAAATAAAACGCTGTGAGACACGACAACGGCACAACAATTTCCCTTTTCCTTTTATTTGTGAAGAGAAAGAAAACCAGAATCCAGAGCCCAGAGCCCAGAAGCCCATAAGTCCATTCCGAAGCTCTGGTTTAGAAATCCTGAGGAATAGGAACGTGTTCATGGCGGTCAATGTAAAGGCCTCCATAAACGAGCCCAGCAAGGCCGCCTCCGACGAGAGGACCCACCCAGTAAACCCAATTGTCCGTAAAATCTCCGCTCACCACCGCAGGGCCGAATGAGCGCGCGGGATTCATGGAGCCGCCAGAGAAAGGCCCCGCCGCCAAAATATTCGCGCCCACAATAAACCCAATTGCTATGGGAGCAATGATGCCGATATTTCCCTTCTTCGGGTCAGCAGCAGTTGCGTACACAGTGTAAACCAGTGCGAACGTGATAATGACCTCCATTACCACCCCTTCAATGGCGCTCATGCTGGCGGCGACACTGTGTGTCGGGATAGACTACAGTGCACAAAGAGAAAAAAAAGATCAAAATTTTGTCGCTTAAAAGAAAAAAAAGGAAGGTACAGGTGTAGAAGCTACGATTTACCAAGCCACCGGTGACGAATTTGAGGAGGAGGCAGGCAACGATTGCGCCGCCGAGCTGGGCGACCCAGTAGAATATTCCCCGGAGAATGGTGATCTGTCCGCCGAGAGCCAGGCCAAAAGTCACCGCAGGGTTTACGTGGCCACCGGAAATATTCGCCGCTATGGACACCGCCACGAAGAGAGCTAACCCGTGGCACAGCGCCACCGCCACCAGCCCGGCCGGGTCCAATGATGCGTCCGACGTCAGCTTATCTGCATCCAATCAAATTCCAGAGTTAGAACAAGAAAGCTAAGGGCACCAATGGAAAATTGCCACACAGAGACTACAACTACAAACCGTATGCCACGGCGGACCCCACGCCGGCGAAGACGAAAAGCAGGGTGGAAATAAACTCGGCCAGGTAAGCCTTGAAGGACTTGACGCTGAATGCATCATCAAACCTGCCAAATGCTATTTCGATCGGCATTGTTGGACACAGAGAAGAAATGCTAAGAAGCTCGGCTTAGTCTTTGCCCGAACGTAAGGGGCTTGGAGCCATTTTTATAACAGAATAGATAAGTGTGTTGTCCACGGTGTCACCGTCCAGCCAGGCCGGCCGGAATACAACAAAAGAAAAATTATAGTTATTTCGACGTTGCCGTGACGACCGAGATTTTATTTAGAGTTTTTATATAAATATATTAAATTTAAATTACCTAGCAGGTGTAGTTTTTGGATTCAGTTGTGTAAGATTTGGATCCGAGTAAACTGTGTAAAACTTTAGAATTGGAGATCTATCATCAAAATCAAATTTTACATAATTTAATCCAAAAATTATGTCCTAATTATTATGAATTTTACATAATTTAATCTAAAAATTATGTCCTAATTATTATGGACTGTCAAAAGCTAGTATCTTTAATTAAATTTAAATTGTTTTTATTTTTTAATTTAGAATATGAATTAAGCTAATAATTGTTTTTAGTTAAGAATTATGGATTGAGGTGTATTTATTCTACTAAAATTGTTTATGTACATTCAAACCTCATTTCTTATGATATTGGGGTCTTACATTCTACAAGACTTGAGCGTAATGAATTCATATAGAACCATTAGACTTTCATAGTATGTTTTTTTCTGGATTAAACTGTGTTAGTTTTTTTAGCATCAACATTTTGATCCATCTTTAGGATGAGAAAGTTGTATGAGAAAAAAAATCTTTCTCATCCTAAAATGGATCAAGAAGTGTGATCCGAAACATTGAAAAATATTTTTGTTCTCCTACAGCTTTCTCATCCTAAAGATGGATCACACTCCTGTGATCCAAAACATCGATGCTAAAAAAACTAACGCAATTTAATCCAAAAAAACATACTATGATCATATGGAGTGTGGAAATCTAGTGTCTTTTACCATTAGACTTTGCTAAGAAATCAACACACTTTAACATTTAAAACTTTGATAAAATTGAAAATTAAAAACTTATATATAATTGTACTAATAGAATCTCAAAAGTATTTGATATTTAAAAATTTGATATAATTGTCAATGTGCCCTTGGTCTACTGGTGAAGTTGAAAGGTTCTAAATGAGCCCATCAAAGATCAAGTCTTGTTGAGTGCAAAGGCTCCGACACCGAAAAGGGATGAGGTCGGGATCATGCCCTAGGCGAATTTGGCGGAATGGATACCCCTCAGTCCTTGGTTCTTAGCCGAAGAGGTTCAGCCCAAAAAGGCTTGTGCTCCCATATCAAATAGCAAAAAAGAATTTATGAATGATCTCCATCAAAAAAAAAAAATTGTTAAAAAGAACATAATTAACAACAAATTTAATTGTATTTATGATAAACAATGAAAAAATAAAATAAAACAAAATATTCATAATTAGCTTGTTTTTTTCTAAATTTGATCATGTAAACATTTTATTCATCAACATTTTTCAATAATGATGAACCATAAAAAAAAACACAAATTAATTTACCATGAAGTACCAAAATTTCAATATCTTTATTGATAACTAATTCATAATAAATAAAATCTCGTAAAAACCTATAATAAGTCTCTTGATTTCACCATGGAACCGAGGGCTAAGCATTTCCCGTTCCCCGCACTCGTGAGAGCGGGACCCACTGAAGAATCCAGGCGTGGAATTTAAAAGTTGGATATTCCTTTATCCTTACGGCGTTAACGCACATGGAAGCTGGCGGTTAGTTGTGGTCGGCGTTTAGTTTTGTTTTAAAATTCTGATATATTTATTCGTTCCTATCATCAAGTTGTTTCCCATTGGACATAATTTGTGTCTATCGCCATCTTGGATTAGGTACGATGGGTCTTTTCACTACCATTATTGTTTTTGTTTTTTATTTTATTCAATGTAGTAAATATCATTAATATGAATATTCTAAGCATCGTCAACTTTTAGCAGTTTAATGATCTAAAGGAGAGATTCTCATAAATTTTAGGGGTTGTAAAAAAATGTCACGAGGTTAATTTAATATTATTTTATTTTATCAAGCACATATATCAAAAACTTTCTTTAAAATTATAGTTTTTGGGTCAAATTTTTTTAATAGATCATTTGTTCTTGACATGTGCTCCTCACATGTTCACATTGATTTGTTTTTATCATATATCTACACAATTTAATCTAATGACTTCTATTTTAAGGAGGACAACTCTCATGTGATCACATTTACTAAGCTCACTTCCATACTTATGTTTATTAGATGGAGTGGAGGTACAAAATGATATCACTTTCAATAATATAGTAAATTGCATTAAACATGTGCATTGGTTCGTTAGCAATTGTGTTTTCTCCAATTCATAATGTATATGCAAGTGGATGGTATTCACTTATGTTTTGGTTGTTTCATATCTTACATGTAGATGTAGTGGATGGTAAAGATGGGTTTGGATTCTCCTTCTCAATAAGCAATGGGTCACAAAAAAAAGGTTACGATATAAAGTGTAAACTATTGTACAATTTGTTTGATGTTGATGCAAAAAAAATTATGAGGTATGCATCGAGAGGATTTGGAGAGAACCTAGTCATATATTCGGCAATCATCTTCAATTTAATCATCTTTCTAGCTTCAAAGAGAAGGTGAGGTCCTCATATGTCACCAAGACAATGACCCACATCTTTTATTTTGTTATATTTTGATTTGTTATGTGTTGTGTATTGTTTAGTCCACTATTATGTGGTGTTTATTATTTGTTATTGTAATGCTTTATTGCACCCCACTAGGGTTATCATTTTCTATATTATATTGTCAATTATATTGGAAGTTGTAATTGGTAATAAAAAAAAATCAATGTGAAATAAAATATAAAGCTGGATTCACTCTCAATTATCTTGGGAGCCCTAACAATGGCTCCTGCATTACTCAAGTTGGATGCTACTTTTCACCTACGTTTCTTTTGAATTAGGCTTTAGTTGAAAACATTACACATTTTTAACTCTTGAGTTTAAAATATTTTATTTTCTTATTGGTTAATTTATTTTAGTATCTACAAAAAGACATGTCTCCAAGAATGAGAATTGTATGAAAGTTTGTCATCTATTTCATTAGTGCTCTCTTTTGTATTTTTAACATTCATTACTTATGGTATTCCAAATCCCATTAGAGTTAATTTTATTTATTTATTTCCCTGCACATCTCTATAAACAACATAAATTAGTGGGTTTTGTACTAAGTTCTATCAATAGTAACTATCATACTTGCATATTGTTGGAGTTGTTATTCATCAAGTGTATAATGTTATTATTATTTTTGTCACGTACTGATTTATGTCATTTATTTGAATGCAATTATTAATCGTGAGATTTTTAATAATTATGTTAGATGATTATTTAAATTGAAATTGAAATTGAAATTTAAATTTAAATTTAAATGCAAATGAAATGATTTTGAATTCATTATTATGAAATTTGGGGATTGTCATTGCTGATGAGAACTTGAATGCAAGTGAATGCAGGAACAGGTGAACGAGAATGAAGGCGAGAACATTGTTCAGGTAGAGTCGTTTTAACCATTAGACATTACTGAGGATGATGGAATCTCACACACCACTTAATTAATTAAAACATAATTTGATGATTAAATGGTTATTAAGGCTATACTTTGTTTGAACGTAATTGCGAAAAAGAATTTGTTTGTTTTAAAATGGCAAATTGATTTTTTTGTGAGGAAATGGATTTTATTCAAGAATTACTTCTTTGAGTAAATATTTTATTATTAGTTGAAAATAATAATGATTTATTATTTATTATTGGAATAAACTTTTAATTGTGAAAATGTATAAAATGTAAAAATTGTGTTACTGATTTAATTGTTATTTTCTCATTTAATAAAGGAAAGAGGAAAGATTTGTTTAAATTGAAATAAATAAATATCAAAATTAGTTATTTAAAAACAATGAGAGAACAACAATACGTTTGCAATCAAAATTGAAATGGAATTCAAAACAGCAGATATCAAATTGAAAACAATTACCTCACAATCAATTTTTGCATGCAATCACAAATAGAACTCGCAGTTATGTCCACCATATTTTTTGGAGATCAAGCACAAATTGTGGATCCAATTTTCTTGTTTTACTTCACCATTCAATGAATGAAAAAAAGGGAGATCTGGAAAAGAAAAAAAAAGACATGCGCATATGAGAGAAAAAGGAAATCCATTTTTGACAGGGAGAAAAAAAAGAGCAAAATATAGCATAGTAGTTTGTAGAATGTTGTTTGGATCCCATGCGCACTGGCTGAAGGAAGATGGAAGAGAGTTTTGGGAATGTTGTTTGAATTCATGTGCAAAAGGAAACACAAAGAGAAAAATTCGAAAATAAGGAGAGGGAGGTAGAAAAATTCGTTTTTGGGGAAGTGACAGGAAAAATCCAAGCATAAAGGAGTTGCTTCTATCTTTTATTTGGGGGGACTCTGCTCATTTTCCAGGTGCAGGAAATAGATAGAAAGATATTTATATATTTAGTCCCATTCTCCTTACTTCCCATCAGGCGCAGCCAGAGAGAGAGAAAGGGAGGAGCGTAGATTTTAGTTTAATTTGTTTGATCTTATGTTCATCAAACTCCCACGTGCACATGGAAGGAGGCAGCAGGGAAAAAGGGAGGTGAAGCACATGAGGAAAGGTGAAGGGGCGGCCAGGTAAGAGTGAATAAAGAAAACAGAGACTTGCCTCCCTCATCCCACAAAGCCAGAAGATAAAGAGAAGCAAGTGTGTGCCCAGGAAGGAGGAAGAGTTAGGAAAACAAACAAAATCAGCTTTGTTTTTTTATTAAATTGGCATTCTACTTATCACACACCAGGGAGAGGAAGAGAATAGGAGAACAGAGGAACAACAACAGGAAAAGATTTGACAAAAGAAATTCACAGCAAAAGAATAGAACAGAAAATTGATAGTCAAAGAACACAAATCATTATTTAACAAATTCATGATCATAGTTTGTTTAATTTGAATCAATTTCTTTTGTTTCTTGTATTTAAATTATTGAAAATTAATACTGTGTTTTTATCAGAAAGATATTGAACATCTTGAATAGAAAATTTATTGAAAAACAATAGATTTCTTTGTTGTAAAATTTTGTTTTAGATATAGATGAATATAAACAAAAAATAACATGTTTTAGATTTATTCCATGACATTTAGTGAAGATTTTTACAGGAAACAGCATGTTTGTAGATTTAGAAAACCTTCAAACGGAAACTATATTCATTATTTAAACAGACAAAGAATTGAAAATTTCAAAGAAAATATATCAAAGAATAAAAATTGTTGAATGTTTTGTTTTCCAGAATGATAAGATTAAATAATTTTTATGTAAAGATTTATGTTTGAAAGTAAGAAAGAAACTTGTTAATTCTCTAGAAATGAAACTAAAATTACTACGAAACAGAAGTAATATGAGGTGTTTTTATGATTTTGAAAAGATAACATTTCAATGGAAATATGAAAAAACAGAAAAGAAAAGAAAGTAAAGTTAAAATAAAATTACTTTGAAAGGAAACAAATTAGACAAAGATTATATTGAAGTGTAGTTAAATTAAATGAGTAAATGAACCAAAAGAATGTGTGCTCATTTATTTGTTTCTTGTGTTATATGTACTTAGTTACATACTTGAGATACACCTTTTTTAATTTATTTATTTTAAATTTATTTTATTATCTTATTTTAAATGAACTTAATGTTGTTTACGATTTAAATCTGTGAAATTATTGCATTAAATACCATGTTTGCTTGAAAGATAAAGTGTAGTTCATGTGTTTGTGAAAGATCATTTTATTTTAAATAGAGTCATGCATGCTTGATAATTGAATGCGCATGACATGTGTTTGGAAAGTTACCTTCCGGGACGGATGTCGAATATGGGTTTATAGAGAGCATAGTTTTGCTTTTCCAAAACTACTATTATTTGTCGTGCATGACATTTTACTTGGCCAAGTAACTTAAGGACCAATTAAATAGATGGAATATTTATCTCTCTACCATATCCTAGTATCGAACTTGCTTATTTCTTAAATGAATTAGAAAAATGAAAATGCTTATGGATTTACTAGTTATACTAGGCACGCATCAAATTCCATCCTGTTTGTCGACTTCTTTTTGTTAAGCGATTCATGCAGGGTCGGGTATTCTTTGAATGACTAAGGAATTTTGGAGTAGCGTAAGCTTCGAGGTTGGGTGGAAAAAGCGGCTGAACCTTGTTCTCGTCTTCATATTTGAAGATTGTCTATTGGATTGAAGATCAAATGAAGATTTCTTCAAATATTTATTATATCTCATTATTGTATTATCATTGTAGAACTTAAGGCGACAGAAAGCCTAAGTCTTGAATTGTAAATTCTTTTACCATGTTTTGTATTATAAATGTCGTGAAAGATGACACGTATTTATGAATGTAATTGGATGTATTATGAATCTTGTTGTAGACTTAAAAGTCGATATTTGGAATCTTTTGGATTAAACTTATTTTTTGAATGGAGTTACGATATTATATGGAATGGAAATGAACTTATTAAAGGAATTATAAGATTATTTGGAATTAAAGACTCTCGCTCTTTACACTTGGTATCAGAGCTACCAAGTTCTGCACTGAAACCTATGAGCTCATTACGCAATAATGCGTAAACCTTATCAGAAGATAAAGGTTGAAAAGTTCTTGTGCCATAACGGAAAGAGAAAAGAACTTAAGGAAGTGAAAAGGAAGATGTAAGCATTAGTAAACTTGTTTAAATTGGGGCTAGTTAAAGATTCGTCCTTGGAATCAGAATTCCTAAACCATCAACTTATGATAAAACCTAGGATTGCAGAAGATTATGCAATCAGGTTATGTAGGAAGGTTAGGAAGAATAACCTAGTCATACATGACTCTAAGAAAAAGAGAATGAGTAGGAATGAAATAAATTGAATTGTAGCAACCTACAACTATAAAAGAGTCAGGTACTCTTGGATTAATGTAAACACTACGAATCTATGTATGCAAAGTTAGCATAAGTTAGATTGTTCAAGTAGGATATGAATAAAGGAAGTATCCTCAAGGGTTGGGGAACTCATGACTTAAACTCTTGTGTTAAGATAAAGATCTTGTTAGAAAAGAGTTAGTACCGAGGAATTGAGAAAAGACCAGAACAGTCAGAGGAAACAATCAATGACATGAGCAAGGTTCCTCCAACCAAAATCCATGAGGTAATTGAAGTTTTTGGAATCAAACAACTTATGAATAATGGTTCCAAAAGGGAAAAGGAATGCAACATGGCTCTATGTGTCAAGACATTAGAAGTTGCAAGGAAAGCAACACTCTGAGGTGAGAAGTACATCAACAAAAGAGGTTTGTGAGCATGGATATTCCTCCATTAAAAAAAAAGGATATTAAAGGAAGATGGAATGTTATTTGTTGTTGATTATTCATTGGATCTCCTACTGAATGATCCAATATGCTAAATCTGTGAGATAAAAGAAAACAATGAAAAATCTAACTTTGAGAAAAGTGTATTTAAGGTATGCCATGAGGTAAGGATAGGCAATGAAAAGTCAACAAGAAGGAATGTCAAACCCTTTCCAAAGAAGCAAGTAAATTGCTAGAAGTTCAACGTAAGAAGAATGAAAGTTACAAAAACACTAAGGGGGTGGGGGGAAGGAAGAAAGTGGATTGACTCAAGCTAAGTACCCCACCTAGCAAAAACTTGGTTATGACTTCTTTGCAAGTCATAAGGACAATTAAGTTATACATTTTATGACCACAAAGGAAAAAAGGACAAATAGAAAGGTTAAGAACTAGGACCTTTATACCTTATGATTATCTGATCTAAAGATCAAAGGATATTATTATCAATTCCTTAGAAAAGGATAGGCAGATAACTTGATCATGACAAGGAAGATCTAAGAGACTCGTGATTGGAAGAAAGTGTATCTATACTCCTATATACTTTATATAGAGAATTTAAATAATGATGTTATTTCTATATGAAATATATCCATGTCATGAAATGACTTGACATTGAAGCTTACTATGCTAAGAAACCTATGGACGAGAAAAAGGTTGGCTATTTAAGCCATTGAGATGGAGTGAAAAATAAAGTAAGATGTGACGTTATGTGAATCACACCAAAACCTCTTAATGAGAATGATTAAATCACTTAATCACTACCTTACTCTTGAATGAAACCTTGGGTTAAAGATAACCTACTTGGGACAAGAAGTTCATTCAATCAAGAGAGAGACCTTATGATGAGACTAAAACCTATTAAGTTGGATTGCGTACTGGATTACTCTTTAACACCTATAAGTAGGAATTAAACTTGAATGAGTTGTACATTGGGTCTTGACTATAGCCATATAGAGTGGGGAACTCTATAAACAATTGGACTAGTCAACAATTAAGAAATCCATCCTAAGAATTGGAAGGGAATATTGGGTTTAAGATTTTCCCATGCGATTGAATATCATTGGAGATAATGAAACTCTGTAAGGATAGAAGCATAGGAGGGATGCCTAGTAAGTTAAAGGAAGTCGTATTATTGACAAGACTTTACTTTAAGTAGCGCTTATATTAAAAGAGAAACACTTTCAAAAGGGAGCATCTATTGTCATGATAGAACATCATAGAATTTTCACTTAGCAAGAAATGCTGAAAATTTTACGGAGAAGAACATCGAAATTGTTACTTGTGCTCAAAATGGATATATTGAAGTTGAGACTCTCCTATATAATTAAGAAATCATGGAGTTGAATGTTTATGCTTGATGATTAGATATGCAATTAAATTTTTTATTATCTAGAGATCAACATGATTTAACGAGGATTAATACTCAAAAAAAATTAGTACCAGATTAAATCAAGGAAATTAGATTGAGTTAAAAGATGAATTGCATCTTTCAAAATAATCCAAGGACAAAAGAAAATCCACGGTATGGATGTCCTGAGATAAATGGGAATTATCTCCGCAAAACCTATAACCATTTATAGGAAGATTAATAATGGCGTAAGATCAGAATAGGTTATCACTTAGTCAAAGGATATTGTTGGATATAAGAGAACCTATGTGTCCAAAATTTTGAAGATTCAAGAATGGAACGAGGAAAATAATGTCAGGGTTAGGACATCGGATTGACAAAAGGAATTGTCAGATAAGGATCCACTTTTATCTGGAAGAAGATAGAATAAGAAGCTACATAGAATGTAGCAAGGTAATGTCTAGTATGTCGGGAAATGAAGACCAGAAGTTATCATTGGTAGGACATGTAACTCACTTGAGATTCTAGAAGGAAAATGGTAGAACACAAGACAAATTGATCTGTCTATGTTAGTAGAATTAACATAATGTTCTAGTGGATAGACTCATCAAAGAAACCAGTAGTTTTTGGAAACTCGACTTCTAGGATTTTGATCCTAAATAATATATTGTGGGTAAGTAGTTGCTTAGTAAACCTGAAAGGTTATTTCAGTTTAGCAAAAAAAATAATGATAGCGTTGTGTAAACCAAAATCATACCATGAGACATTCATTTGAATAAATGTGCAATATATTATTTTAATCAAATAAGTAAAATAGTGGACTAAATCTAGAATGATTTGTAAACTTCTAAAATTGATGTTTGGACCATTATATGGAAAGAAAGGAAACTCTATTAAAGTTGAAAAGGCTTGGATATAATCATAGACTTGATAAAATTTCAAAAAGGAGTAATAGATTGAAGTGATCAATGAAACTTAATTAATAACAAAGCTTAAGTGTGGAGCAGTATCAAAATTGACAAGTGTCTAGGAGCAAGGTTATGCTCGAGATAGACAAGTAATTAAGGGAAAGTACTTTATGGTAAGGATAATGAATGTGTAAGTGGCGGATGGACTCGGATTATGAGTTGTCTAAAAGTGTAAATACAAATGAAAAGGATTGGACCCACGATGTAGTGTACAATACATCGGCATTCCTCTTCCATTTGGGTTATACTAAGGATAAATTCATGGATCAATGAATTTCGATCACTAAGTATAGTTATTATTATATATTGGATGTATTTATAGAATAAAGCTCTTCGGGAGAGTAAGTATGTGTGAAGCATACGAGATTTCCCTATGTGATAGTAAGGACACTTGAAGCAAGGTCTAGAAAGGAAAAGATTACTGTATAGGATGAATGTTATGTAAATCTTATGTATTTTGGGAAATCATCAAAGTTGGCTCCAAGATTTGTGGGACCCTTTGATGTACTGGAAGTTATTAATCCAGTTGTTGATAAACTAGCGTTAACAGGGATAGTACTCAGTACAAGGTCCAGTGGGACCAGTATACTGAGGATAGTGCTACATGGGAGGATTTTGTGACGATTGACTGTCATTTTCCTCATTTTCTTTCTTAAGAATAGTATTTGCTTAACGCATGAGATACTTGATACTCTGGTTTTTGATTCACATGTGGTGAACTTGGATAGCATGGATGCTACTATGATTTGTTTATGCTTATGTTTTTGAGAACTATGTTGATAGTTATTATTTCATTGTGATTGAGATACTATGACTTCTACTAATTGAAGTAGTATGTTTTATTGATTGAGATGCTATGCTTATTGAATGATTAATAAGACATCAAGACAATGTCTCTTCCAAGAGAGGAAGGATGTCACGTACTGATTTATGTCATTTATTTGAATGCAATTATTAATCGTGAGATTTTTAATAATTATGTTAGATGATTATTTAAATTGAAATTGAGATTGAAATTTAAATTTAAATTTAAATGCAACTGAAATGATTTTGAATTCATTATTATGAAATTCGGGGATTGGCATTGCTGATGAGAACTTGAGTGCAAGTGAACGCAGGAATAGGTGAACGAGAATGAAGGCGAGAACATTGTTCAGGTAGAGTCATTTTAGCCATTAGACGTTAATGAGGATGATGGAATCTCACACACCACTTAATTAATTAAAACGTAATTTGATGATTAAATGGTTATTATGGCTATACTTTGTTTGAACGTAATTGCGAAAAAGAATTTGTTTGTTTTAAAATGGCAAATTGATTATTTTTGTGAGGAAATGGATTTTATTCAAGAATTACTTCTTTGAGTAAATATTTTATTATTAGTTGAAAATAATAATGATTTATTATTTATTATTGGAATAAACTTTTAATTGTGAAAATGTATAAAATGTAAAAATTGTGTTACTGATTTAATTGTTATTTTCTCATTTAATAAAGGAAAGAGGAAAGATTTGTTTAAATTGAAATAAATAAATATCAAAATTAGTTATTTAAAAACAATGAGAGAACAACAATACGTTTGCAATCAAAATTGAAATGGAATTCAAAACAGCAGATATCAAATTGAAAACAATTACCTCACAATCAATTTTTGCATGCAATCACAAATAGAACTCGCAGTTATGTCCACCATATTTTTTGGAGATCAAGCACAAATTGTGGATCCAATTTTCTTGTTTTACTTCACCATTCAATGAATGAAAAAAAGGGAGATCTGGAAAAGAAAAAAAAAGACATGCGCATATGAGAGAAAAAGGAAATCCATTTTTGACAGGGAGAAAAAAAAGAGCAAAATATAGCATAGTAGTTTGTAGAATGTTGTTTGGATCCCATGCGCACTGGCTGAAGGAAGATGGAAGAGAGTTTTGGGAATGTTGTTTGAATTCATGTGCAAAAGGAAACACAAAGAGAAAAATTCGAAAATAAGGAGAGGGAGGTAGAAAAATCCATTTTTGGGGAAGTGGCAGGAAAAATCCAAGCATAAAGGAGTTGCTTCTATCTTTTATTTGGGGGGACTCTGCTCATTTTCCAGGCGTAGGAAATAGACAGAGAGATATTTATATATTTAGTTCCATTCTCCTTACTTCCCATCAGGCACGGCCAGAGAGAGAGAAAGGGAGGAGCGTAGATTTTAGTTTAATTTGTTTGATCTTCTATTCATCAAACTCCCACGTGCACATGGAAGGAGGCAACAGGGAGAAAGGGAGGTGAAGCACATGAGGAAAGGTGAAGGGGCGGCCAAGTAAGAGTGAATAAAGAAAATAGAGACTTGCCTCCCTCATCCCACAAAGCCAGAAGGTAAAGAGAAGCAAGTGCGCGCCTAGGAAGGAGGAAGAGTTAGGAAAACAAACAAAATCAGCTTTGTTTTTTATTAAATTGGCATTCTACTTATAACACGCCGGGGAGAGGAAGAGAATAGGAGAACAGAGGAACAACAACAAGAAAATATTTGACAGAGGAAATTCACAACAAAAGAATAGAACGGAAAATTGACAGTCAAATAACACAAACCAAATTCAGGAAATTACCAGGTAGAATCAAATAAGCATTATTTAACAAAATCATGATCATAGTTTGTTTAATTTGAATCAATTTCTTTTGTTTCTTGTATTTAAACTATTGAAAATTATCACTGTGTTTTTATCAAAAAGATATTGAACATCTTGAATAGAAAATTTATTGAGAACAATAGATTTCTTTGTTGTAAAATTTTGTTTTAGATATAAATGAATATAAACAGAAAACAACATGTTTTAGATTTATTCCATGACATTTAGTGTAGATTTTTACCGGAAACAACATGTTTGTAGATTTAGAAAACCTTCAAATGGAAACTATATTCATTATCTGAACAGACAAAGAATTGGAAATTTCAAAGAAAAGATATCACAGAATAAAAATTGTTGAATGTTTTGTTTTCCAGAATGATAAGATTAAATAATTTTTATGTAAAGATTTATGCTTGAAAGTAAGAAAGAAACTTGTTAATTCTCTAGAAATGAAACTAAAATTACTACGAAACATAAGTAATATGAGGTGTTTTTATGATTTTGAAAAGATAGCATTTTAATGGAAATATGAAAAAACAGAAAAGAAAAGAAGGTAAAGTTAAAATAAAATTACTTCGAAAGGAAACGAATTAGACAAAGATTATATTGAAGTGTAGTTAATTTAAATGAGTAAATGAACCGAAAGAATGTGTGCTCATTTATTTGTTTCTTGTGTTATATGTACTTAGTTACATACTTGAGATACACCTTTTTTAATTTATTTATTTTAAATTTATTTTATTATCTTATTTTAAATGAACTTAATGTTGTTTACGATTTAAATCTGTGAAATTATTGCATTAAATACCATGTTTGGTTGAAAGATAAAGTGCAGTTCATGTGTTTGTGAAAGATCATTTTATTTTGAATGGAGCCACGCATGCTTGATAATTGAATGCGCGTGACATGTGTTTGGAAAGTTACCTTCCAGGACGGATGCCGAATATGGGTTTATAGAGAGTGTAGTTTTGCTTTTCCAAAACTACGATTATTTGTCGTGCATGACATTTTACTTGGCCAAGTAACTTAAGGACCATTGAAATAGATGAAATATTTATAACTCTACCATATGCTAGTATCAAACTTGTTTGTTTCTTAAATGAATTAGAAAAATGAAAATGCTTGTGGATTTACTAGTTATACTAGGCACGCATCAAATTTCATCCTGCTTGTCGACTTCTTTTTGCTAAGCGATTCGTGCAGGGTCCAGGGTATTCTTTAAATGACTAAGGAATTCTGGGGAAGCATAAGCTTCGAGGTTGGGTGGAAAAAGTGCCTGAACCTTGGTCTCATCTTCATGTTTGAATATTGTCTATTGGATTGAAGATCAAATGAAGATTTCTTCAAATATTTATTATATTTCATTATTGTATTATCATTGTAGAACTTAAGGCGACAGAATGCCTAAGTCTTGAATTGTAAATTATTTTACCATGTTTTGTATTATAAATGTCGTGAAAGATGACACGTATTTATGAATGTAATTGGATCTATTATGAATCTTGTTGTAGACTTAAAAGTCGATATTTGGAATCTTTTGGATTAAACTTATTTTTTGAATGAAGTTACGATATTATATGGAATGGAAATGAACTTATTAAAGGAATTATAAGATTATTTGGAATTAAAGATTCTCGCTCTTTACAATTTTAAATTTGTTAACTCAATGACATCTATTATGCCTATCTTGGTTATAAGTGTTTATTCAGATGTCTCATTATGCTTGTTAAGGGTTAAATTGCTTCAATAAATCTATGTTTTATATTGCAGGTAAGCTCATGACTTTGTATCAAGTGCTACATTTATAATAACCATAGTGTTTATGTTAATGTTTTAGCTTATTCAATTTCATATGTACTTGCCTTGTGTAGCCTTTTTTAACTAAAAACTTTAGCAAGTACTTATAGGAGTTGTTTTAATTTAAAAAGCATAAAATCATTAACCAAGTATTGAAAGGATTCCTTAGCTTTTTACCCTAAGAAAAACTAAAAGGATATGCATTTACATTTTATTAGCATGAACATGAACCACCCAAAAAATCATTGTAAATATTAGAGGCATTAGATTTCCACAATCCATAATGATAAGAGAGTGTTTTTTCTAGATCTAACTATGTGCTATTTTTTTGCATCAACGTTTCAGATCACACTATGTGATCCATCATCAAGATGAAAAAGAGTTATAGGATCCAACAACACTCTCCTATTGTAAAGATTGTAAATTAAAACTACATATTGTTCAATTTTAGGTTAGTTTTTAATTTACAAAGAGCTCCCCTTCTAATTTGAAAAGTGGTATTACTACACATCTCATATGTTTTGTGTTGCATTAAAAAAATTTAATCAAAATGCTAATTTTTTTGTAACTTTATTGGGAAAAAAAACATAAGACTAATGTCTTATTCAATGCAATATTAGCATTTGGCACAAAGATTTCAAAGTTCATAAAGATTTTTCAAATTCGAAAGAAAAATTATTACACTCAATGGTTTGATCAAGAGGGAAGTTGCATAAAAAAAAATCATCTACCTCCATTGTTTCCATACGAAATCCCTTGAGGATTGAGGAAGAATATTCCTAAGTTCTATGGTGATGGAAAACAACATCTTAACAAGTAAGGATAAGGAAAACACATGAAGATATTGTAGTTCACTTATTTGTGTAAGCCTTGCAAGGTCTAAAAGCTAATTGGTGTCACTACCTTGTTGTTGGTTCAATCATGAGTTGGGAGTCAATAATAATTTTCTTGCATGTTTCAAGTCAACTAAGGACAACCATATCTTGTTTACAAAACTCTAAATCCTAAGAAAGATAAAATTAAGCCAATGGGATAGGTAAATGTTGTAGGATTCAACATTCATTACTTTGATATTTTTAACACATTCATTACTTATGAAATTTTAAATCCCTTTAGAGTTAATTTATTTTATTATTTTTCATGCACATCTCTATAAACAACATAAATAAGTGCATTTTTATACTTAGTTTTATCAATGGTAATTATCAAGCTACATATTGGAGTTATTCATCAAGTATCCAATAAATTATTATTCTAATTTTATTATTCACTCAATGAAATCTATAATGTCTATCTTGGTTACATATGAGTGTTTATTGAGATGTATAATTATGCGTGCTAAGGATTAAATTTCTTTGGGAAATTTATGATTTTTATATTGCAGGTAATCTCATGGCTTTCTATCAAGTCCTACATTTAAATTAACCATATTTTATGTGTTTATGTGTTAGCCTATTCAA
Organism: Sequoiadendron giganteum; assembly: GCA_007115665.2. Lineage (NCBI taxonomy): Eukaryota > Viridiplantae > Streptophyta > Pinopsida > Cupressales > Cupressaceae > Sequoiadendron > Sequoiadendron giganteum. The sequence continues at coordinate 278,567,532 of CM021104.1, read as the reverse complement.
TTTTGTGTTTACTTACCTTACATAGTCTTTCTCTTTCTAAATAATATAAGTGATTAATTATAAGTAGAAAAGGATAAAATTCTTTACCAAGTGTTGAAATGACATCTTAGCTTTTTGCCCTAGGCAAAACCAAAAAGATGTGTGTTTACATTTTGTTTAGCTTGAACATGAACCACCCAAAAAATAATTGTAAAGATTCTAAATTACAAGTACATATCATTCAATTTTAAACTAGGTTTTAATTTACAAGGAGATTCCCCTTCTAATTCAAAAAGTGGTATTAACACACATATGGTTTGTTTTGTATAGAATTGAAAGGTTTTAATTAAAATGCTAAAATAAATTGATGACTTTGTTGGGAAAACAACATAAGACAACTATCTTATCCACTGTAATATTATTATTTGGAACAAATGTTTGAAAATTCATGAAGATTTTTCAAATTTAGAAGAAGAATTACAACACTCAAAGGCTGATTAAGAGGGAAACTACATCAATGAGAATCATCCACCTCCATTGTTACCATGGGGAAATAAAATTAGTCCAATATTTTTGAAAAAATAATGAGATTCTTTGAGGATCAAGGAAGAATATTCCCAAGTTCTATGGTGATGGAAAGTGACATCCTGACAAGTATATTTTAGGGTTCATCATTGCATGTGGAACTCTAAACATAATACATGGAGATTTTGTTGTTCAGTTATTTTTTAATCCTTAAAAGGTGTAGAAGCTTATTGGTTTCACCACTTTCTTGTTGGTTCAAATAATAACATACTAACATCGACATATTCAAATTAGAGCCAAAAAGAGGTGGTCTAGGGTGTGGGGCACCCTAGACCAAACCCATTCATTTTAGGGCCCAAAGTGTTGGGGGAAAATATTAAATGCTTACTTTATTTCCCAATTTTTTATTTTTCAAAGATGTTTATAAAACAGTTAAATATAAATTGTCCATTCACTATCCATTAGGCCTTGGTTGTGCTCTTTCAACCTGCTTACTGAGCCGCTGAATATCATACCTATTTGGGTCTATCTCCCAAATCTCCCTCTCCAGTTTTGGGAGTTGTCCTGTTTTGAAGCTATTGGTAACTCCATTGGACATTTCCTCAAGGTGGACTCAACATCTCATGATCTGGGGCACACTACGGTGGCCTGTATTTTGGTTGATTTGGATATTTCCAAACCCCTCCATGGTGATGTGGTTTTGATGGTGTTGGACAGACCTTGGTCGCAACTGTTGGACTATGAGGGCCTCCCCTTTCGTTGTAGGAGGTGTTTTTCTACTGGTCATTTTGCCTCGAGTTGTCCTCTTGCTTTCCGCAAGGGTGTTGCTACTTGGTGGAAAAATGCTATATCGGATCACCTCACTGTTGATGCTCCCTTTTTAGACTCCTCGGACTCTTCTGATGATTCCTCTAAAGATGGCGATCTTCTTGTCCCTCCTCTAGTGTTTGAGCCTCCCCAGGATCCTGTTTTGGCTACCTCTTTTGTTGGTCCTTTGTTACCCCAGTCTGTTGTTGTTGTGCAGTCGTTTCCTACTCGTCCCTCGTTAATCGACTTGGCTGGTTCGTTGATCTCTCTGGTCTCCTCTTCTTCGCTGTCAGCGCCCATGTTGCGGGGTGGTTCCTCGCCCATGGTGGCTATTGGCGATCTTCTCCCCTCACCCTGCTCAGTGGTTGTTCCCGAGCCTTCTTGGTCGGTTGTGTTGAGAAAGAAGAAGGGACTCCCCAAACCTGTGGCTTCTCTGCGGCCTAAGGTTCAGGTTGTGGGCTTGGTCCCTCTAGTTCCTAGTCTTTTCTTTTCAGTCTCTTTGTCTCTACAATTGTCGGTCAGCTATTTATGTTTGTTTCTATAGTTCAATTTTGTTTTGAACTATGTTGTCCTTTGGCCCTTTGGGCCCTTTGTGAAGGCTCCAGAACCCTGTAAATGTTGCTTACCTTTTCAAAAATAGTTAAATATAAATAATGCATAATTAGGTCTAAGCATATAGGGGAGACCTAAACCTAGTGTGCAATTGTCAAGGGTGGTAATTTTTTATGCTAAAATTTTATAAGCATGTATTGAATGATGTTATTTGTTTGCATAATCATGAATATAAATGAAACAAGAGTATCCACTACAAGCAAAAGTATTACCCAATTTTATCAAGTTATTTAAGGATAAAGAAGGAATATTGATGCAAAAGGAACCTAATATTATACAAAATTATTGCATATACTCTTTGAGGAGGATGAAATCGTGCACAAATATTTTAGTACTAGAATTTTAAACAAGAAGAGATCAAAGAGATTGGAGAGGATGATGTGGAAACTAATTTATTATTTTCATCATTTTAAGGTTTCCTCAAAGAGCTTGCATAAGATAATAAAATAAGAGCAAGATTTTTTTTCTCTCTTATGAGTTTTCAAATTTATAATTAGAAGTTTCCATATGCACTCATGGTGAAAAATATCAATTCATATTCATGGAAGAGATAACAACTTGGTCATA